>JAQOWZ010000037.1:671367-1176635 GCA_035578165.1 Stenolophus ochropezus
CACATAAAGTATATAACAGAAAAATGTAGCGTATTAATTCACAAGCTATCCAAATCAGCAAAAATATCCTGGGGCATTGGACAAGATGCATTAGATATTATCTACAAAGGAGCCGTTATACCAGTCTTGTCTTACGCAGTACCTGTATGGAAAGATGCATTGAAAAAGAAGACAAACCAGAAAAAACTAAACAGAGTCCAGCGACTTATGAACATAAAAATTCTAAAGGGCTATCGAACAATATCGCATGAAGCATCATGCATACTGACAAGAAACACGCCAATAGTACTAAAACTAGAAGAAATAGCAAGAATATATGAAAAATTAAAGACTATGGCAGAAGAAAGTCCAGAAGTAAGCGGAGAAGAAGAAAGAGTAAGAAAACGAACAGTGAGACGAGAGGAGGAAGAGCACAGTGTTGAAAAGTGGCAACGTGAGTGGCTAAATAGCGTGAATGGTGCTACAACAAAGCTATTCTTTCCCAGGGTTCACGATAGGATAAATACAAAGTTAATATATTGCCCTAAAATGACAACTATACTAAGTGGCCATGGAAAGATAAAAAAATACTATTACAGGTTTAAAATAACAGACAGTGAAGAGTGCAAGTGCGGGGCGGGAAACCAAACTGTGAAACATTTAATCTACGACTGTACGATACTTAACTCGGTAAGAAAAATATTGATCGAAAACATTCAGAAAACCAGTGGAAGGTGGCCAGTACAAAAAAGGGAATTAATACAAACTTTTACACCATTCTTCGTCACTTTCGTGCAACAAATAGACTTCGAACGTTTACTAGAAAATTAAAATGTGATCACAAACAACAAATCTGTTAATGTTAATTTATAACCATTTAATTAGCTTAATTAAAAAAAAGTATGTACAAATAATATAAAAATGTAAATATACAAATTACATAATTACGATAACAAAGAAAAAAAATATTTCTATGAGATTTTAATGTAAACGAAACAAACAAGTAAAAATGTGATAATGTACCTCTTAAATTGTTAAATTGTTAAATGTGTAGATTTTAAGCATGTAATGTATAATGGGACATGCTGAATAAATATATTTATTATAAAAAAAATAGACACACAAAGACACACACACACACACAGACATACACAGAAACACACAGACACACACACGCACAAGCACTCGCACACGCACACGCACGCACGCACGCTCGCACACACACGCGCACAAACGTAGTAGTAGTGTGTGAAGACGTATTCGAAGCACCCAAATTAGTAATTATAATCTCATTAACAGGCGCCAGCGTCTGAAGAAAGTTTTTGATAAATGATTGATAATATAAATATATATTATACTTTAAAATGTACATTTTTGGATTTTTTTATTGGAAAAAGGGTGCTTAATATTTGGAGTTTTAAATAATGGTTTTAAAATGTTTGTAGCCATAATTTGTTTCTTGAAATCTAATTATAGTAATGGAAAGTATTTAGCTTAATATCTAGTAAATAAAATTCAATTTTCCGAAGCGATGAATGATATTTAAAATGACTTAAAAATATATATCTAGTATAATTGCTTTTCAAGTTACTAATATCAGGTAAATGAAATGTATTTTGCAAATAGGTAAATCAAAATTTTTTAAAAGATACAAAGTTATTCAAACGACTTACATTTCTCATATATATAGAAGGGTTTGGAGTTATATTTTCAGTAAACAGTGTTTAGCGATTCTGTTTATTATCATCGTTCGACAATGGCCTTCAACAACTCCACACTGGACTTCATGTCTTCAACGGAAACAGTTTCCAGAGCAATCATCATACATTCCGATATCCAAGTGAGGAAGCCGTTTTTTGAGACACTATCTTCTCCAGTACGTCACTAAGTGGATGCCACTGAGGACGACCCCGACATCATCTTTATCAACGAACTGGTGAGTGACGCTGCGGAGACTTTGCTGGACAAGCCGAAAGCGATTTCCGCAAGCTGCAGAATGTAGTCTCTACCGTCTCCAATACTGACGCAGCTGGAAGCCCCCGAGGAAGACTTCGATATCGTCATCATCGACGACCTGGTGAACGCAACCGCGGCGGCTTTGCTGGACAAGCCGCTAAAAAGAACCCGAGAAGACGACGGCGAGGTCTTTGGTGTAAAGCCAGGAAAACAACGACGCCTGTTGGCCTTAACAGATGAACCGTGCATTGAAGAAGAAGATGAGGGTGTCTTCAACAGCTTCGACTTGTAGGATTCCGTGCGAGCAGCAGCCCTTTGAGGAAGACGAGGATGGTTTTGAGGGATGTTGGGATATCGATGCTGACCTGGGTTTGTTGTTAGGTTCTGCGGAAGCCGTTTTCAAAGTACGTCGTAATGGATCAACAACAATACGATGCGCTTTCCCGCCTTTGTGACGAGATGGTTAAATCTTCTTTCCAAAAAAGTCATTTCAACGCATATTATAAAATATGCGAAGAAATAATAGAAACTAGTACGAGTGAAAGAGGTAGTGGTATTGAGCGATACTCAATTTTGTCGGATCAAGAGAGACACTGTAAAAGATTCAATTTAATAGGGCGAAAAATATCGTTCACCACAAATGACCAGCCAAGAGGTGAAGACTCCATACAATGGTTTTACAATTCTATTAAAAGTGTTACAGAATTTGTAATGAAGTCCATAGAACCAAGTGATTATGTGGGGTTCATTTTCCATACACCGCTTCTTGAATCGGGGCCAGCATGGTTGAATTATCGGCGTGCAGATCAGCTACATGTCGACATAGTGTGGGAAGCCCTGGAGAAAATTCAACAGAGCAATAAAGAATTTTTTTCCAATGACCAGTTCACTATAGAGAATATCTAAGTTTCTATGCCAGTAGGACGTAGAAAAAAATATCATGGACATTCGTATGCTGAATTCTACCGAAGAAAATATGGTGTTGTAGAGATTGTTAACAGAGTCAGTTTGCGCCTGCCGTGTGCACTGATTGTTACAGAATCATTGTGTGAGATAGAACAGTGTTTTAAAAACTTAGTATATGATAGACATGGTATTCAAAGTTTGAGGGCAAGTGAATTATGTTTAAAAGCAAATGTAGGTATTAATGAAAACGGTGCTGGCATAAATAAATTTGCAGAATTCCAGCGCTATTCTCAATATAACATATGTGTATATGAGTATAATAGTCACGGAAAGGTGATATTTGAGGGTGTAAAAGGAAAATATCTTTCAGGACTGAATCTTTTCTATGATCAAAATCATTATAATGTAATATGTTACCATGTAAGAGCCAGACATTCTTACGAAAATATTTTCTATTTTTGAAAACATACTCCGCAGTGGCCTCCTTCTCTTGATCTAATAAAATGTGATTTATGTAAGAGAAAATTTCGGGTATAAAAGTGTTTTGACAATCATATAAATTCAACATGTAAGACATTAAAAAAGTTCAATAAATGTTTAAAACTATATCTTAATGAAAGAAAAGACCGTCAAAATATGTGTGGTGAGTTTTATTGTAGAATGTGTGAATCTTATGTAAACCCTGGACATTTATATTACATACAGAGAGACAATTCAAAATTTAAAGACAATATTTTATTTATTTATTACGAGTTTGAAACATATTAAGGAAACCCTAGTGATGGGGATTTCAAGCATGAAGTAAATTCATGTGCTGCACAACAATCTTGTTCGGCTTGTTACAATATTTTCGACATAACAAAATTATGTAGTTCATGTGGTATACGGCAACATATTTTTACAAAAGATCCAGTTAAAACATTTTTAGAACATGCAGTTTTGCCCCGATCATCCTTTTCTTCTGTAGTATGTATTGCACATAATGCGAAATCCTTTCATTGTTAATTTATTAAAATATTTAGTAGAAGAACAGAATATCAAACCAAAAAACAATTTTAAACTGTTTCAAAATTTTAATGTTACAATTCAATTATATTATATTTCTCGATTCTCTAAATTATCTCCCAATGCCATTTTCATTATTACCAAAAAGTATGGATTTGCCAAGTACAATAAAAAATATTACTTCCCTCATTTTTTTAATAAACTGGAAAATGAAAATTATATTGGTCCTATGCCTTCTATGGAATATTATGGTATAGACAGTATATCTATTTCTATAGGTCAACAATTTTTGGATTGGTTTAGTAAACAAGTACAAGAAAATGGAAATGCAATGACATGCAGAAAGAGATCGTAGAATACTGTGTAGCGGATGTTGATATTTTACGTCATGCTTGCGATAAATTCTGCAATAGTTTCGTGCAAGACTAATGTAAAGTATATCCTTTTGCACAAGTGGTTACTATTGCCTCCGTATGTAACCGCGTATTTCATAGAATGTATTTAAAACCCATTTCAATAGGTATTATACCACAAAAAGGTTATCGCCTGAAAAATAACCGATCAAAAATAGTATTAATGTGGTTAATACAACAAGAAAATGTAAGAGGCATATCTATTCAGCATGCAGGAAATGGTGCAGAAGCTGTAATTGGTAAGTTATTTAAAGTGGATGGTTATTGTGCATCTAATAATTTAGTGTTCTAATTTCTCGGTAGTTTTGGCATGGTTGTACGGTTTGTTATAAAACAAAAAGATATCAACCAATATTTAATAGATCAAAAGAAACACTGGATGATAGATATCATAAAATAATAGAAAAATTAAACAAAATTCAAAATTTGGGGTACACAGTTACTAAAATTTAGGAATGTGAATTTCGGAAAGAGTTAAAAGATGATAAAAATTTAAATGAAATGCTGAGTAACTATGAAACTTTAATTATTTTACCTATACAATCACGCGATGCATTATTCGGTGGTCGAACCGGTAATACTGTGTTGTATAAAAAAGTTGAAAATAATGAGAAAATAAAATACGTAGATGTTTGTTAGCTCTATCCGTATGTTTGCAAATATAGTAAATACCGAGTAGGCCATCCAAAATTATTGTAGGTGCTGAAATTAATAAATTGTGTCATAATAATAATATTAACAAAGTTGAAGGATTAATTAAGTGCACTACATTACCGCCTACTGATCTTTTTCACCCTGTACTACCGCGGAAATCACATGGAACACTAATGTTTGTTTTATGTCCAATATGTTGTGATGTGCTAAAGCAGGAAGATTGTTGTCATAGTGATGCTGAAAGACAGTTTGTTGGAACATAAAAGTATACGAGGTATGGCAATACGTAGTGACAATCTATAACAAATATACTGAGACTGGCAATTTATTTGTGAACTACATAAGACAGTTTTTAAAAATGAAGCAAGAAGCTAGCGGATGTACGGACGAAAAACATAAGGCTGCTTATATCCGCTGTTATAAGGACAACGAAGGTGTTCTGTTGGATCCGACCTGGATTGAGAAAATTGCAGGAATTATAGCTAAAATAATGTTGAATTCTTTCTGGGGTAAGTGGAACTAATTATAATGTGTATTTTGTAATATCTAAATTTATTTTGATTACAGGGGTCTTCAGCGGAGAAATTGTATAATATAATTGCAATTGCAGAATTGCAAATAAATAGAATAGGATTTTTTCAATACCGTATATATATATATATATATATATATATATATATATATATATATATATTACAGGAATCATGCTGTTTATAGTGTATAAACTTTATATATGCTGAAAACATGTTTTTTTTTGCATTAGTTCATCAAAAAAAAATAATTAAAAAGTCTAGAATATATGAGTTTTAACTGCATGACTGATTGGCCAAGTGCTCGCATGACATCATTAGCCAGATTGGGCTAAATGAATATAATTGTGTATACTGTACTGATTGACGAATAATCAACTATTAAAGGCTAGAAGTTCTCACAAAATGAATAAAAATGAGTATGTGAAAGCTCAATCATACAATCTGCCAAAAGTCGCAATGGATATGGTGGTTTTTTACATTATCAGAATATTTTAATGTAGCAGAAACAAGAGGAGTAAAAGTTCAGAAGTAAGTACAATAAAAAACATTAAATATAATACACAAATGTATTTATTATTTTTATATAAGTGCTGCCATATTGAAATTAATATAAATTAAATTTGAAAAAGATATACAATACTTATTTATCTTCAGGGTAATTTTTGTTCTTACAATGTTTTATTGGTATTTATATCGTGAGTATTTTTTAACGTGAAACATGGAATTTATCATGTCCATGGTTACGATTTCATATTTGGTTGACAGCAATGTATAATTGATTGTCTCATTTAAAATGAAACAAAGGGAATTAATGTGAAAGAAGTATTAAATTTTAATCTTGTAATTACAAAATAAAAACCTAATATACCAACTAACCAAGAAGTAAATACTATAACGAACAATTAAATAATAATTACAAGAATTTTTCAAAAATCCATTAATTAACTGCTAAGTAATGACTCAATCTGCTATAAAACTTTCGCATTACATACGATGATACTTGGACATTTGTAATATTTTATAAAATATTTCGAATCTAAATTTTGAAGATTTCCTCCAATACATACTTCTGATTTTAAAGGTCACCAATAAAAAGAATTTAGATATGTAAGATCGAGAGATCTAGCAGAACATTCTACTATTCCACTATTTCCTCTAAAGTTATTAATGATTCTTAAAATTGTTGTTGCACTTGATGTAGGCTTGTCAGGAAGTTTTATAACCCAAAAAGCAAATGTCAAATTCGTTCCCTATGTTTCATTTTAAATGAGACAAGCAATTACATTGCTGACAATCAAATATCAAGTCGTTACCATGGATGTGATAAATCCCATGTTTCACGTTAAAAAATACTACAGTATTACAGATGAGTTTGAGTTCTTACGCCATCATTAAATTTTTGTGATTTTATCATTAAAAAATCATTTTTGATGTTCTTCATTCATATTAATGAAAATTACATTATATTTAAACATTCATGCAATATATTCCGATCATATTATATTTAAATTAGATTATATGTAAAATGTAATACATATTATACACAAATAACTACGATTAGGTTAGTCTTATTTTAATATCCACTAACTCGCTAAATACTAACAATATCTACACATATTTTTGCGGAAAACACTGCTTATATACTCACGTTTTCGGGGTTCGGAGAGACTGTGGTGACGATTCACTGGAAAAACGAGATCGTATCGTCACAACTGCTACAGATACTTTGAAGGATCTGGATACTTCGATTTAATTTTCTAACATCTTAAATTGTGACAGCTTTTACATTTTAAATAATTAGTTAGAGAATCTTTAGTAGTATCTGTCGCTAAAGGCGGGTTCTCACCATTCATTTTTTATGAATCATATCCAATGAATCATGAAAAATGAACGTAAGAACACTTCTTTCATTAGAATTTATGATCATTTCATAGTTTCATTAAAAGTGAAAAGCAGTTCTACTTTAATGATCATTATTAATAAATGAAAGTACAATGAATCGTAAGAACACGCGTCATGATTTAAAATTGCAAATGTCAACATAATCATAACCTAAAACCTATCAGTTTTGTTAACTGTTCGACTATTTTTTAGGTAATATACTGTGTTCGACTGTTGTTAAATAAAACAGTATGTAATTCAAGAGACAAGAGCATACATATTTCTCGAATTGCAGTACGAATTCACTTTTTCCGATGCCATTTATAAAATAAAACAGTAAATATTCAGTCACAACATGATCATTAAAACATGGTACATGTGAACAAAACTTTTTCATTTAATTGTCATGACAAATGAATCATTAGAAATGTTTCACAAAAAAATGACTATTGAGAACCCAGCTTAACCTATAAACATGAAAGTTTACATATTTTGCAACACTCTTTAACGTCGTATTTGATTAGAGATATCCAAAAATTGTATTCTGAACTCGTTATGACTAGAGGTTTCGGTGTTATCCTTTCATTATCTTTGTCGATTAACTCCAGTTCCAGGTACGAACGGGAATTCCTAGTTCGTACCTATCCTTCGTAGGATAAGGTGTTTTACACATAAACAGCTTGTTATAATGTAGATTTAAAATTAATACTTTTCCAGTTCGTACCTACCCTTCGTAGGATAAGGTGTTTTACACATAAACAGCTTGTTATAATGTAGATTTAAAATTAATACTTTTCTTCGTGGTACCAATACAACAACATGTAATGAGTTTATAACTCAAATTTAATTTACTTCGACAATATACCATTGCTGATGATGGATTAATAAAAAATCCGAAACGTTCTATTGTCATTAAAATCCAAAATAAACGGAACACATGAGTCCAAATGCGTCGATTTATTTAACAAATTACAAGTTCCCAAGTTTCTTTCCAATAAGAAATTATTAGTAAACTGTTATTTATATATCGAGGATAAAACATAGATGAGGCTTTGAAAAGTACGTAATTATAATAAATGAATTAAATTAGTACACTAATCATAAATTGATTGTATTGTATTGTATGTATATGAGGGTTTTTTAAGCGTTTTGTCGCTTTTTGTCAACGCGACCTAGAAGATCTATTGTGACACAGCCCTTACTTAGTTTTCCGGAAGTAGATCCAGATTTTTGATGAAGCCGATTAGGCCTCAAGTACCTGAAGTACTTGTTTCGTGACATGTTTTACTTGCATTTTAGTGATGCAGGTTGTCAGCTTACAGTCTCTGCAAGGCCAGCACACACCGAGCCGTTGTGCGGCAACCCATCCAATTGGACAGGGCGGGCTATGTTGCTTATCTACACGATCAGACAAGACACGCCACGACCACACAACCGTACTGGCTGACATCATAAATTGATAGAAACGATGAAATTTTAAAAAGTTCAATTTTTTTTTTATTGATAATGTTAATTTACAATATATCTATACAGTAGATAATAAGTAAATGGTTTACATATTTATCTTGTGAAAGAGAAATCCATTGATTCCTCTTCCTTACACAACTTATTTATTTACAATATTATTTACTTAACTAAATCTAAAAAAAAAATTAATTTATTTAAACTATGTATTTAAACATTTAACAGATTAAGTAAGTTATTCCAAAATTGTTTAACATTTTAATGTATAATAGTGTATGTAATTTTATATTATCTTTTATTGTATATTATCTAAGGTTTTTATTATAACGTTTCATTTCTCTGTAAAGAGATGTAAATTATTTGTGTGTTTTGAAGCTGAAACAAATTAAATAGATTACTACTAGATTTATGCAGTTCTTCATTGTGCCATTTTTTATTTTTGGTTTTTTTAAAGCTAGTATATAAAGGAAAATGTTTATTAAAATAAAATATAAATTTTTCAAAGAAATATTCAAATGAAATATTTAAATCTTGTGTGTCATATACAGAGAACCAATCTTTCAAATTTAAATAGTGAATGAAACAATTTATTTGTGATTCATCAAAATTTCTTCGTGTTATTTTTTCCATGCATCTTTATTGTTTAGATTTGTACTAGTTGTGACGTGAAATTCGCGCGATGAAGCGCAGGAGTCACTTACGCACTCTAGCTGGTTTGAGATGCGGCCGCTTGCTTTTAAACAGTGGAGAAGGGGTGGTTCGGAAATAAAAGTTATAAAAAAAGGGATACAGGGCGCCACGTAATTTTTAACTTAAAAATCACGAAAAAGAACAAATCGAATTTGATGTCACAGTACCTACTGTAAATATTATTGTTTCCTGAAAACGGGTAAAATAAGGTTTTTATCTCTAAAATAAAATTCAAAAGCTGCCAAGAATTAATTGTAGAATATACGTTTAATAATGTTTAGTTTGTCGGCGCGAAAAAGCCCGTAACCCGATAGACATCTATACGCCTATTGTTGGCCAACCATACGACGCAGGCAATAAAATACACAGCCAGTTGAGACCGGGTGACGAACAATCCACGAACGGCAAAAATACACGTACAAGTAAATAAATGTTTATAAACTCTTTGTGCTAGGCACAACAATTAATATCAACAATAACTCTTGGTTGTCATCCAACAATGACGACCATTTAACATTTTCGAAATAAATAAACTAATAATAATATTCTCAAAAAAAGGAAAAGAATACGTAGCATAAACACAACAGAATAGATGGTTGTTTTCAGGGGACAACAATGAAAGTTATAAAAAAATGTCTATAAAAACTTATCCAGTTCCGGTGGCGGCTGGTCACAGGATTGGTGGGAGTTAGCGGCGGCAGTTGGGGGTGCGGACGATGGTAAGCGGCGACGGCACACACCAGGTGGAAGAGTCCAAAACGTAGACGTGGGGGAATAAATACGTAGATCCTCCGAAGAGTTAAATTCGCATCTCAATCGGTCATCCTCACACGAAGCACATGGTATTCGCGGGACACCACACAACACCAGAGCGAATCACACAAATTCTGATGCTAAAATCCGCACAGCGCGTTACCTCTCAGGTTTAAATAAAAGCACTCGGAATATTATTTATTTCCACGTTGGAAGAAAAGAAAATATCAATCCCCGCTCGCAAACAACTTTCCTCTCAGACCGTTCGAAGAAGAATCTCTCCCATTCCCGGAAATTCCTCACGTTTTTCAAACAAAAAGCAATCTCACAGCGGAAGAAGAAAGAGACAACCAATCATACGTATTTTTAAAGAAAAGAAGAAATTTGTGAGCTACAGACCCATCCACAACAGCAAGAATTAAATTCTACACGGTTAATAATTCGAATAGGAGTTTAATTATATTTCAAATATCAATGAAGAGTTCATACTGCTCTAATATTATCGTTAACAAAAGAAGACGTTATAATAAGATGTGATTTTATTTATTTAAACTTTTTATTACACGAAGCTAGTGCGGACGCACCTTTAAACTACGGACAGCTGCCAACTCTCCGCAGCTTGTCAAATATTATAAACAACAAACACAAGGTAACTTAACCTATGTGGAATAAAATTTAAAATGTGGGACAATATTTAAATCAAAGGCAAAAATTAAGGAGGAACAAGTAAGTTTATACATAGTTAACAACAATGCGCTATATGGAAATGTCTACTGCAGCTAAATACTAATACAAAAAGGAACGTTATGAACTGTTTGGATGAAAGAGTCTGGCTCTCGAAACAGGAAATCTCACACACTAGAATCAAAGATGATAAGAAAATAAGGAAAGAGGTAATGTACCAAAAAGAACCGTAACATAGTGAGAAGAGCTTTATGATCTGATATAACGTTGTCTAGAGTGGCACATCTACTACTAGTGTTACTAAAAATGTGATCTTATGTATTGTTGCCTCTAGTAGGATTGACAGTTATAACTTAAAAGTAAGTCTGAAATCATCTTTAAGATTGTAGTATCTCTATCGGGATCGAGATTAAAGTCGCCTCCTAGAATAAGTTTGTAACCCGGTTTCATTACTTTGTCTAAAATCTGATTAAATGATTTAAATAGTTTTTCGGATTCTATTGCATTTAAGTAACAGGGTGTTCTGTAAAAATACATTATTATGACAGGGGTGTAGGAGTTTACACACCACAAATTTCAAACACTTTGTCTACACATAAATCATCCAAATTGATGTGCTGGACATTTAGTTTTGAATTACAATTCCAACACCACCACCTGCGTTATTGGTGCGACAATAGTTTGAGATGCATGTATAGTTTGGAAAAATGAAACTATTTATAGAAACAGGGTTGCATCAGGTTTCTGAAAAACAAAAAAAAAATGATATTCAGTTCTGGCTTAAAAATAAAGTTGCTATGAACTAAATCAAGTTTACCAGAGTTTAAGGAATGACAGTTCAGGAAAGCTTTGTCGTAAATGCTCAAATTTCCATTATTTTGCAGATAAGCAACATAGCCCGCCCTGTCGAGTTAAATGGGTTACCGCATAACGGCTCGGCGTGTGCTGACCTTGCAGAGACTGTAAGCTGACAACCTGCATCACTAAAATGCAAGTAAATCATGTCATGTAACAAGTACTTCAGGTACTTGAGACCTTGTTCCACATAGGAATGTTGTGCTATAGATAGATGGAATAAATAACGCTTACTCCATTAATGTAGAAGAATTGTTTAACAATTATGTACTATTTTAATTAACAAACATCTAGCGCCAATTCTAACGATCAAAGAAATCTGTACCATCGGTACCGGACTTAGGCAATTTACTGTTATGCCATTTGGGCTCTGCAATGGCCCTGAAACATTTAAATATCTCATGGAAACAGTGTTCGCTGGAATGTCGTGGAAAACATATTTGGTTTAGAGAAACTTGGAAAAGATTTTCCAAGGATTGAGGAAGGTTAACCTGAAACTCAGTCCAAAAAAGTGTTACTTGTTTCAAAAAGAAGTTCATTAACTTGGACATGTGGTTTCTGGTAAGGGTACAGCAGTTAACTCTGAGAAAATAAGGGCTGTGAGTGACTAACCAGTACCGAAAGATAAACACGAATTTAGAAATTGCCTTGGTCTCTATGCATACTACCGTCGTTATATACCTGGATTTGCCAACATAGCGAAACCATTGACAAGGCTTACTGAAGAAGGAAGAAGATTTATCTGGGAGATGGACTGTCAAGCCGCGTACAAACAAACAACTGAAATATTCCTTGACAAGCGTACCTGTCCTAAGTTATCCTTTACCAGAAGAAGAGTTCATTCTAGATACAGATGCCAGCAACGTTGGAATTGGTGGCGTTCTTTCCCAGATACAAGAGGGTCATGAAAAGGTTATTGTCTACTTTAGTAAGACCTTGTCAAAAGCAGAGAGGAATTATTTTTTCTCATTAAATAAAAAAAAATACATACAAATTCTTAATATTAAGTATATTTTTAAACAAAAACATTTGAAACTAAAAAATACATAAAACCCCTAAATTCAAATAGGTACCAAAAGAAAAACAAAAAAATATTGAAAAAAACAGAACTTTTTACACCTATTACTTCGTGTAAGACTAGTTTTTATAATAGGTATCAATAATGATGTATTTCTAGTTTGGAGAGTGTTTATTTAACGTCACTTCAGCGGGCATAGAAAGTGCAATACTGGGTATATATTTATCTAAGAAATAGATATTAAGTAATTCGAATCTATAGTAATTGAACTCAAATTCTGAGAACCACAGCCTGACAGCTATAACGACTATTATTCAGGTCTATCTATAACCGAATCTAATTAGTAACCTTCATGATGGTAAGAATGGCTGCTGTGCCAGATTTACTAGATTTAAAAAGATATATCTCACAACTAACACAGAAATTATTTTGCGAATCTACTTATTGTATTCTGCCCCGTTGAATGCAGATTAATTGCTTGATTAAGAAAAATATTTACTACCACCAGGTTTTCTTTTTTGCGGAGAACTAGTTCATAAAGATTACTTTATTTTCTAAGGCATAAGAAAATATCAATAATAAATGTCTTCAATAATTACCAAGAATTTGATAAAGTTACTGATTATGGTTCCTTTAATATTATAAATATTTAAGTATTTGTAATTTACGTTCATATTATTAATATTACAAATAATTGCATTAAAATAGATAATACAAATATTTTTTCAGATATGAAAGTGGTTATGGTGTTATTTTTATTTACTTCGACAAGACAATAAGAAACCTGAATGTTAGAAAATTTATATTTCAAATTACGAATATCATAAACTAAGTTTTTATATTTGACAGTATATAAAATAGTTTGTCCAGTTGAGGTACAAATAGAGTGGAATATTTTCATTAGTACGTATTATAATTCAATCGTATAATTTACACTTTTAAATTGCAGAATTTAAATGAACATATACTCTGACGACAGGATTTTGTTTTAACTATCGTCACATTTTTCCTCTGAAACTTAGCACTCTTCAGCCTGTGTTTTATGTAAACTTTCTTTATAATTTCGAGGTATGTTTAGTGTACAGTATAAATATTTATTTCTGCTAAAATTGTATAACTTTCAATTGTTCTGATTTACTGTAATTATTTGCTTGATATTTGTTAACCACATGTTTTAATGTTTATGTCCGCTGACAAGTATTGTGACCTTGTACGTGACGTTCGACCGTAACGCCGCCTGCATGTAGAAAATTGAGATATTTTGAAGTTTAATATTCAAAATTGTAACAGCATGTATTAAAAGTATTATTTTATTATATAAAATATGTGTTATGATACAGAAATGCTGACAAAATTTCGGTTTGGATTTGTTAGACAAAATTGATGGAATGTTATAGAAGTTTTTACTGATTTTGTCTTAAGACATGTGCTTTAGGCATGTTATTAAGTTTTTCGAGTATAAATATCTGTGCTCACTCGACTTCTAGTCAGTGAGATTCGAGTTGGTCTTCCGCCGAATAAAACTGTCTTCTCAGCGAGTGAACTGGTGAGTTTTTTGCGAATTGTTCTAAGCCGTGTCCTGCCATAACTGTTGGCTTTCCGTTACATGTTTTATTCCGGGTAAGTTGTTAGTTTTCCGCGACTTAGCCTCTCCTGGTTACCGGTCCACCGCGTACTTAAATATCGAATCGTTGGCTTTCGTGTCTAGAGAAATACTCACTGAATTCTGTCACTCTCTTGACTTTCCGCAGGCATACTTTTTCTTGTGTTACACTCTTTTCCTTTTTCTTGTTTTCTGACCTAGTATTTTCTTTACGTCAAGCATTCCGTCGAGGGAAACGAAGTTTTGCCAACCAAGCTAGCAGCGTAAGCTATTTTATTTATTTGTATTTACAATTGTTTATATATATTTAGTGTGTAAAATAAAATAATAATTACCTACCTGAGTTATTTAGCAGGGACCTTCCCACACCCACTAGAATTCCCGGCTCCCTTATTTGTTTATGGGGAATACCCGTGGCTGCGCTCTGCCCTCTATTCAGCGTGTAGCACACAATACATATATTTATTGCTAATTCGAGTAGGTTGCTAATAACTTACTTGTAAAATAAAAATAAATTGTATCACTTTTACATTTACTTGTTAAAATGCCGTCATAATAATCATCGGCGATACAATCGTAGAAAAGTTTTGGAAATTGAGAAATAAACTTCACCCGTTCCATGACGATTTTTAACTGTATGTTTGTTGGAGTAGGTTCAGAAAAAAATACTGTATCGAATAACCTATAATTAAACATATGTTCTCATTTAAAATAAGAAAGTTGTGTGCCATATTTTGAGAACCATTGGTTGAAAAAAAAATTTTTTTTGCCTATTGTATTAGTCTTGTAAAATGGTGGTTCTTTGCTAATTTAACCAACCTCGTAGCTCTTATAGTTCTCGAGATAACAATGGTGGCACACTTAAATGGAACACCCTGTATATATACATATATGTATATATATATATATATATATATATATATATATATATAAGTTATATTTATTTGGTTCGCCGGAAAGTTTTTAAAAACAAATTTTGTTATTAATGAGGTTAAGATTATATTCTTTAATCTTATAACAAATGTTACAAAAATTTACAAATACAATTCTAAAGCAATTTGGACATAGATTCGACAAGGAATTATGACTGACTAACTCTACATTACATGTTACAGTATTTATAGCATTTGTGGAAAGGTGTCGGGTTGTTTCCTGTGGGAACAGCAACCTCAGCAGGATGGACCGTGGTAACTCCTCCCTCATTAAAATTGGGCTTCATCGGGAAGCTTCAGCGTTGTTAAAGGGGGTGAAGTTCTTAATTGAAGTTCAATGTCGTTGGCCTTGGGTTGTCTTGTTGCAGGTGTGATGAATCTTTTCTTCACGTACACTGCGATTAGGGTTGCAGCACTGGCTATGATGATACCGTAGAGTCCCCAAACAGGGTAGTTGATGGTATCTTCTTTCTCGAAGGGGTTGTTGTAGTACTGGATGTCGTTTATTCTATTCGTCAGCTTCAGTTCTTTAACATTGTTTAACTGAATTGCCATTTTTGGGCTTTGGGTATAATTGATGTGAATCTTGAAATTTTCGATTATTATTGGTTTGCCAAATGATCCTTGTTTGAAACTTAGTGCTTCGTTTTGAATTTTTAATTTACATTGATCTTCTTTGATTAGGAATATCCCTTGGAGATTTTTAATGTTGTCTCCGTGATCGCATTCTGTTTTTAATGTTTCTGGATGTGTGAATACTCCAATGTATTGATTTATATCATCCAAATATTCGATGTGGTTTCTTTTTACGTTGAGTTTCACCAGGCGGCAATTTTCTATTTTATTTTCTAATATGAAGTTCGCTTCGCAGGAATCTTTGTGGATTTCTTTGATGTGATTTGGACATTGGTAACTATTTCCACCATTGCGGGTGCATATATCACATAAGGATTTTATTTGACCATTATCAGACATTAATATAAATTCGTGATTTGGAATTATTGTTACAAACTCAGAGTTATGTTTTGTTGGGATCGGAATTAAATGAATAAGTTCGAATTGTGTTATAGTTTATAGGGATTTCAATGAAGTATATAATTTTGCTGTCATGTAATTTACAATTGACTGAAATAAGATTTTCTATACTTGGCATGTTTTCTGGAGTTATTTTAAATGGAAGTTCGTCTTTGTAAAATTTTGAAATTTTAATTAATTCTTCGAACAGATCATGTGTTTTAATAATGTTTGGGTGCATTGTATGCAATTTACAAAAGGTTAATGAATTCTCAATATCTTGTAGTGTACTTAGTGTCATTGAATATAAAATATCTAATTGATTATAAATATCTTTGATCAATAATTTGTCATGATTTTCGACTCCGGTAATAACGATTTGTAAAAGTTGTTCTATTTTTGTTTTCAAAATATTTTCATTTTGTTTGATTGTATCGATAGTTTTGATAAAATATTTTATCATTTGAGTATTCACAGAATATTGGTGATTTATTTGATCAATTAGGTTCAATTGATTTATTTCCAAATGTTTTAAAAATTTATTGTATCGCTTATTATCTTCTGCGTCTAAATTTCCTGTTATCGATTTTATAACGGTACCTAATCCATTAAATATGCCTCGTCTGGTTCTTGAATGTATAGATAGGTGGCTTAATTTTTCGTTAATTTTGTTTTTTATATACCCAATAATTTTATTGTTATTTTCAAAGTCATCCGTTATATTTTTGTCTTCTTTGATTGTGTGTATAAGGTGTGAGTATTGTTTATTTAGGTTGTCATATTGCTTTATTATCGGTTCCAGATCGTAGTAGTGTACTAGTGTGTGTTGTGTTCTTTGCAATTTAGCATTTCCAAGATTGATTGTTAATAGTCCTGGATTGTGTGTAATGTTTTTAGTTATTACTCCGTATGAATACGGGAAGAAGAGGGACCTGGAATTGCGGAATATTTATTAATTATTTTTCTAGGCGTTTTTATATTAGAAAGGTGAATTTTTGATTGTTTTTTGTCATTATCTGTGTTGATTTCTGCTGTTTTTAAGTCTTTATTAACGGTTTTAATTATTTCTTTTTTGAATTTTGGATTCTTAGTTTTATTAACTTTTTGTTTATTATGAACAAAAACTGTTTCAGGTATAGAAGGTAATTCTTCGCGATTTTTGTTTAATTTGGAAATAGTTTTGATTTTATTTTCTTGTAGTTTATCGTTAATAGTTTTGTATATCAGTTCTGATTTTTCTTTGTGTTTTGAAATATAATCTCGTGTTAATTTTTGTTCGATGTCTATATCCAATGGGGAATTTGTTTCAAAATGACCGTTGATAATTTCAACTGGTTTCAGGTTAGTGGTGCTATGATTTGTGTTGTTATATGCCAAAATAGCGTAATTTATTTTGTCTTCTATTGATTCATTTTTGAAATTATCTTGGAGATTAAATAAGCGTATATGTTCTATTAGTGTTGAATGAAAGCGTTCGATTAAACCGTTCGAATTTGGATATTGCGAGCAAATGAAGTGCATATCGATTTTGTGTAGTGTTAAAAGTTCTCTTATGACGGTGTTTTTAAATTCGAGTCCATTGTCTGATATAATTAATTTTGGGGTACCATGATGCGAAAAGAAATTTATTAGTTTATTAGCAATTTCGACGGCATTAGTGGATTTGACTCTATATGCTTGTGCATATTTGGAGAATGCGTCTATAATTGTGAGAAATTTTGTATTTTCCAGTGTTAGGGTGTCTACATGTAGTGTTTGTAGGGGTTTGTCAGGAGTGGGTGTAATATTTAGTTTTGGTTTGATGGGATCTCTTTCATATTTAGCAGCCAAACAAATTTCGCATTTATTAATGAAGTCTGTGATTGTTTTTAGTTGATTCGGCCAGTCATATCGTTTTTTAATTTCGTTATGTACTTCGGTAATGCCACGATGATTAGTTTTACCTTCGTGAAATTTTATTATAGTGTGTGAAATTTCATCTTTATTTTCTACGTCTATTAATTTTGTGTTACATTTAATAAATTTTAATTGGGAATTTTTAAAGTATTTTTGAAGTACGGTACTAAATTGTTCATATATAGGTGATTCAAAATAAAGGTAGTATCGAACGTTGGGTATGATGTATTCTTTAATAAAATTTACAATATCTTTTGCGAAGTTTGTTTCTGAAATCTGTACGTATAATCTCATTTTATCTACATGAAATTTCTTTATTTTTGGTTTTGTTGGTTAGTGCTTTACTAATGATATGAAGAGTTGATTTTTTCCAAAATTTACTGGGGATTCTGATATGGTTATGCCTATTATAGGGTTTTCGGGGTTGGAATGGATAGTTTGGTCAGTTTCTGGGTCTATTTGTTCGTCGTCGTCAGCTTGAACGATTAATGATTGTTTGTCCATGTCAGTATTACAGATTTCGTTGAAATCTTCAATGAGATCAAAAAGGCTTTGCGATTCAGGATTTAGTGTGTTCACGTTTAGTTCTATTCGAGATAGGGCATCTGCGTTTGTATTGAGGGAACCTTTTTTATGAATTACTTCGTAATCAAATTCTTCAAGTTTAGTCCTCCATCTCATTAATTTGGAATGTGGGTCTTTTAGTGTATGTAAGTATTGAAGAGGTTTGTGATCTGTCAAAATTTTGAATTTTCTACCATAAAGGTAGGGTCTAAAATATTTAGTTGCCCAAACTACGGCCAAGAGTTCTTTTTCGGTAGTGTCATATTTTAGTTCGGTATCGTTCAAAGTTCTGCTAGCGTAAGCAATAGGAAGGTCTGATCCGATAGGGCCTTGAGATAGTACGGCACCTATAGCGTATTTACTTGCGTCTGTCGTTAAGTTAAAGGGTTTTGTAAAGTCTGGGTATTGCAGTATTGCTTCGTTCATCAGTAAATTTTTACAAGTGTTAAAACAATCAATGTATTCGGGGTCATTATATTTTATTGTTGCATCTTTCTTTAAACATTTCGTTAATGGTTTGGTAAGTTGAGCAAAGTTTTTAATGAGTTTTCGATAGTATCCTAAAAGTCCTAAAAATGCTTTAAATTGCTTTGTCGTCTTAGGTAAAGGGTAGTTTTTAATTGCATAAATTTTGTCGGGATTTGGTTTTACTCCTTCGGGGGTCACTACATGTCCGAGGTATGCAACTTCTGTCCGTAAAAATTCTGATTTGTCCAGCTATATTTTTAGGTTTGTCTGTTTTAATCTATTAAAAACTGTAAATTTTGAATATGTTCCTGAAGGGATTTACTGAAAATAATGACGTCGTCAAGGTAAACAAGACAAATTTCGTTAGCTATATTTCGAAGAACGTTATCCATTACTCTCTGGAAAGTAGCGGGTGCGTTCTTGAGTCCAAATGGCATTCTCAAAAATTTGTAATGTCCGTTTTCTGTGCTGAAGGCCGTTTTTTGAATATCTGATTCGTTCATCTCAATTTGATGAAAGCCAGATGCGAGATCTAAAGTCGAAAAATATTGGCATCTACCTAATTTATCCAGCAATGAGTTTATGTTTGGTATCGGGTATTTATCGTCTATTGTCTTGTCATTCAGTTTTCTATAGTCAATAACCAGTCTCCACTTCTTTTTTCCTGAAGCGTCTAATTTTTTTGGGACGACCCATACTGGGGATGACCAGGGTGAATGAGAAGGACGGATGATGTTTTGTTCGAGCATTTTGTTGATTTGGGAGTGGACTTCTTTTCGGAATATTTCGGGGTATCGATAGGTTTTGGTGTAAACAGGTAATTCATCTTTCGTGCGGATAGAGTGTTTAATTTCATTTGTAAATGACAACGGCTTATCTTCGGTGTGAAGGATCTCAGAGAACTCAGTCAGCAGTTTTGTTATCTCGCGTTTCTCTTCCTCGTTCATATGTTCCGTTTTTATTTTATCCATGTTAAATTTATTTGGTATTTCGTTTTGAGAATAATTTAGATTGTTTATTTCGAAGTGGTTTAATTCTTGTACTTGTACACAATTTACAGAGTCTATAATTTCTTCGTTTTGTCCTAATTTATAATTGGGTAAATAATTTTATAATTTTGAATTTTTGCAAATCCTTCTGGGATTAATAAATTATTGAATTTAGTTTCTTGTATTAACACTTAGCCATTTTCGATATTATTTACAAATATTTCTCCTATTTTTTCAGATCTAGGAGGAATTTTTATATAGTTTGATTTTGGAATAATTTTGTGATAGTGAATTTTGATTTCTTGATTAGGTGTAATAATTTTATCAGTTGTCAAATTAATATTTGCGCCTAATATTTTTAAATTATCCAATCCAAAAAGTATATCGAATTTTCTATGGAAATTAAATAGATGATATTTTAGGAGTATGTCTGGTGAATTAAATAATTTTGAAGCGGGAATTACAATACTAGCATTTTCTAAAGAAGTTCCGTGAGCTGTGGTGATTTAAAATGGATCATTTTGAATTTTATTTTTATAGTATTTATTGGCTATATCTGGGTTAATGAACGACCGTGTACTTGCTGTATCTATCAAAGCTTTTAAATTTAGTTCTGGTAAGATAATAAATGGTAATTCGCTGTAGTTGTGAATTACATTCATTAGTTCGATATTGGTTCCGAGGCTATTATCGGAAAAAAATCGTTTTCTTCGTTTTGATCTGGATGAGTTACGAAATACTCTGAATTTGGTTCGTCTTGTGTATAATACTCGCAAATTTGTTCGTTATCCAGTTCTATGTATTCTTCTGTCTCCGTGTTAAACAGTTCTTCCGCAATATAATGAGGTTTATTTTGAGAGTGGAAGAATTGTTGTGGACGATAAGGAACAGCTGATGGGTGAGGTGTCGTTGACTGTTTAGTAGAGATGCTCATAGGAGTTGGTTTGTTTGGTTTAAAATTGGGATTTGATCTGAACACATTGGATTGGGATTGATTCGGTTTATTATATTGATTGTAAGGTGATTGGTTGTTAAAAGGTTTAGTATATTGTTGATTAGGAAAAAATTGTTTGTTCTGTAGTTTAAAGATTTGGTTTGTTGGAGGCAGAGGTCTGTACGTTATTTGTGGGTGTTGGATTTGTCTGTATTGGGTGTGGGTGTTCTGTTTTGGTTTATTATGTTGTATGTGATGTGTGCTGTTTTTGTTTTGAACGTGTGTATGATTGTATGTCTCTAATTGAAAGTCATTTGTTAACATGTTCAGTGCTGTGTTCATGTCTTTCGGGTCTTTCGTTCTCATAAGAGTTCCTAGTGGCTCTTTGAGACCGCGGAGTAATATTCTCAGGGTGTATTTTTGAAAATATTCTATTAGGACAGGTTTAGCCGCTTCGGTACAGTGTGTACTAATGTAAGAGATTTGTAGATTTAAAAGGTCTTGTACACGATTATAAAATTCAAAGGCTGATTCGTTACCTTGTCGTAATTCTGTAATTTTGATATTTAGGGTATATAAGTCGCGTTTGTCGGAATAAGCATTTAACAGTGCTTGTTTCAAATCTTCCCACTTGGTTATGGTGGTACTTGCTATATTTACTGCAGCATCGCCTTTTATTTTGGCAATGATGCTAGACATCGGAAATTCATTTTGAAAATCTGTGGGATCTATCAAATTATAAAATTTTTTAAGTAACTTTTCACAAATTTCAATAAATCTAGATAAAAGTTTGCTATCACCGTAAAAGTCTGGAATCATATCCAAATAGAGTTTTTCTAATTTTGGTGTAGCCATGTTTGTATTAATTTCGTTTAAGTTATTTATGTAATCTGAGTCAGGGAGTTCTTGTCTGGTGGTTTGTATTTCCAAATCAGAATCTGAGTCCGAACGGTGCTGATAATTATGTGACATATGTTACTCACAATAATAGAAGTATCTTGTCCATAGATCCGTTGCTCTGTATTCGTCAGGGCCTGGTTCTGCACCTCGCGATGTTCGTTCGGAGTTGCTTCGATTTGGACGCCTTCTGGTTGTTTCTTTCACCTTCCGGTTCTTTTCGGTTGATCGTTTATACGAAAACGGTTTCACTATTCGCGGAAATCGCCCGAAAAATCCTACCGACTGCGCCAGTTATATTTATTTGGTTCGCCGGAAAGTTTTTAAAAACAAATTTTATTATTAAATGATGTTAAGTTTATATTCTTTAATCTTATAACAAATGTTACAAAAATTTACAGTTACAATTCTAATGCAATTTGGACATAGATTCGATAAGGAATTATGACTGACTAACTCTACATTACATATTACAGTTTTTATAGCATTTGTGGAAAGGTGTCGGGTTGTTTCCTGTGGGAACAGCAACCTCAGCAGGATGGACCGTGGTAACTTATATATATATATATATATATATATATATATATATATATATATATATATATATATATACAGGTGTTCCATTTAAGTGTGCCACCATTGCTATGGTGGTTCTTTGCTAATTTAACCAACCTCGTAGCTCTTATAGTTCTCGAGATAGCAATGGTGGTACACTTAAATAGAACACCCTGTATATATATATATATATATATATATATATATATATATATATATATGTATGTATGTATATATTGTGACGAACTGCTCGTCACAAGGGCACGTACCTGCCTTCCTCGTTGCTCCACACAGTCACGAACACGAGGTCCGAACCGCACATCGGGTTAGAGCGAACTCGCCGTCCGAACCAGTAGCCGCCGACCGGTACAAAAACCTTCAGGAAACTGTACGACAGCTCCAACAGTTTGACGGATTGCCAAAGAGCCGCCGAAAAATACTTTGGCGAAAGCACATGGCACGGAACATAACCTCAAGACCACGTGGGATAAAATTTTCACAAATGTCTCACCTACAGCCACAGAGCTGAAGGAAACAATAATAAGAACTTGGTAACACTTACCGCTTCTTGCTTTTCCCAGTTTTTCTTGTTTTTTTACAGTTTCCAAAGTTTTCACAAAAACACATGTCAGCTGAGACAGCGCGTGCGCATGGCCGCAGTATCACCAACTTTGGAAACAACGGTTCCTGAGATCGAAATCCCATCTACATTTTTTAAAAATATGTAACAGATCAAAACAAATATGAAATTTTGTAAAGCCAAGGGAAGTGATTTCGCGATTTTTTTAAAATAAAGTGCAATTTATTGAACAAAAACAACAACACAAAAAGTCAGTCTTTCTCACTTTAAAATCAGTAGCTGCAGGTTTAATTAAATTTCGGGTATAAATACGACCGCCGGGGCCGTATTTCTTTAGTTTACGACGACTATAACGTCTAACAGCTAGCCGAGAAGAGTAGCAGTCCGCATCCGTACCGTACAGCACGGAATCGAATCTTTTTCGTAAATTTCTTGTTTATTTTTGTATTTTCTTGTATTCCGCCGCTATCAGAGGATACAGGTCGGTGGCGTCCACCGCCGTTCCTCATAGCTGCATTCCGCGCCTGAGGAGAAGTTCCGCCGGTGGTATCCACCGCGTGCTTCTACGGTTGCTGGGCGGATCTGTTTGTTGACTTTGTGTTTTTCACTGCTCTATGTACATTCCGCTGTTGTCGAAGAAACCCAGCTTGTGGTGTCCACCGCGAACTCCGTCGACGGCTGGGTAGAACCGCGGTTAGATTGTCATTTTTTCTCACTTCCTACGGCTAAGTACAACTGGGTGTAGTTAATTTTTAGTACAATAAAATATTTAACTTACTTTTGTCTGTCTGAGCTAAACCTTGGACCAACCGACCTAGAGCTCCCGTGGCACACGTCACTTCTCCCACAGGATCCGCAGATTGGCGCCCGAGAAGAACCCGACCCCCTGTAGAAGAACCACGACATCACGGACCGACAAAAATAGCAGCGGCCCAAGTGATCGTCGCAATATATATATATATATATATATATATATATATATATATATATATATATATATATATATATAGAAATATAGAGAGTGAAACTATCGTTTTAGTATATAAGACTAGCGAGCATTCCCTAGAGTGCTGTCAGTGAAAAAAACAAAATTTTTTATATCTGCTCGTCAGCCCTCACTGACACTGAGAACTTTCATTAGATTTCAAACACGATATACTTCCAATAACTTTTTTCAAAAAACAAAAACCGGTCGACATGAAACACTTTTGTCATTTATGCACACCAGCCTTAACCGAGACCATTCATTTGATACCAAACACGACATACTTCTGACAAGTTTTTGCATCGACATGGATCATTTTTGTCATTTCTGCACGCTAGCCCACAACGAGACTTTTCATTTGATACCAGACATGACATATTTCATACAATTTTTTGAAAAAAAATCCGGTCGACGTAAAATATATTTGTCATTTATGCAAGCCAGAAAACATTTACATAGAAAACATCCATTTTTAAAATAATTTTAGACTTTAACAAAAACTAATAATTATTATCAAATACAACGTTAACTAGAATGACATAATAACAATAATAAACTCTCAGATATTTTTTTTATTTCCCTAACTGTCTGATTCTTAGCGAAATAGTTACATTTTATATTTAATATATCTTATACAACAGGCGTGCTGTTCCATCAGTTATGATTTTATCTGATGTAGAATTAAAATTTGAACAACTTTATACTTTAGTAATTTTGCTCTAAATATATAAGGAGAGAGAGTATTCGCAATTTTTTTGAAATCCCATGTTAAAGTCCTATGTTCCTTGTTTTATTGCACAGCTGTATACCGGGTGTAGATTTCAATGTTATTTTTTTCATATCTATCTCTTTACCTAGTCATTTTAGCGATAAAAGCGTAGGAATGTAAGTTGTTCAAAGTTTAAACAGGCGATATATTAATTAAATAAAATTTAAGGTTTTTTAGAAAATGAATTAAGGTTGCCTTGATAAATGAAACAAATTTTTGAATAAATTATCTGTTAACACTTTCCGCTCATCGATAAATTATTATTTTATTTAAAATTATTGTATTCTTGTATTAAAAATATCTGTAATTTTGTTATAAATTTAATTACTATACTATAATATATTTGAATTAACAAATCTATATTTTTAAATAATATATATACACATAATTTTTATAGGTTTAACAATACAGTTTAAACCAGTCTTTGTATAATTTGTTTGTGTGTATATCAGAAAAAATCAATGGCTCGTATTACGAGCTCACTTTTATAATAAAATCGCGATTTTAACGCCCACTTTTACATCATAATCTTATGTAAAATTGAAATTAAAAATCACGATATTATTATAAAAGTGAGCTAGTTCGCTTTTATAATATTTTATTTGATTATGTATATAAATTAAAATATTATTTTTAGGCATAAATGAAATTTATTATTCTAAGCAAAAACAAGAACATAATAATATTTTGAATACTTTGTGACATATCAAACTAACTGGTGGCGCTAATGTTGTTTTATTTATTTCCAAATCACCAGTATGATGTGAAAAGAAAAAAATTCATTTTTTGTATTCATGGTATGTAATTGACAAATTGTTTACTTCATTTGAGGTTAACGATAAGTGAAAGCGGGATGATGTGAACAGCTGTGGGTTTTAGCGGTGCAAGCATACAACGTGACATTTACCGATAAAATTTAAAGTAAAAATAATTTGATTTACAACAAAATTCTTTTTAAGTTAACTCTAAATTATTTTTAAAAATACAAATAGACGAATGTAATTACTATTGTCGCATAAATTTATTATAGAAATAATCATTAATACCAAAATTAAACATTTATAAATGAAGGTTATATGTCAAAAAGTCTTGGAAAACATATTTTAGGTATTTTGTTTTCTGTTGCCATGGTTTCAGTACTGAGTAAGAAAATGATATAGGTTTGTGTTTTAGATTATAAAATTAATTTTTTTATTTAATACAATCTTCTCAAGGATACGGAAAAATACCTTGTGTTCTACGGGAATCTAACGGCATATTACATCCCTTGGCTTTTGTTGCCCCCGCTCACTACGTTCGTTCGTGCATCAGAAATCTTCGGGATGTAATATGCCCATATCTTCCCTTATGACGCAATATACTATTACAGCTGACTTCTTATTTTGTAAATCTAGAATGAATTTGTCTTGACAGGAATAAGGACATTTTTTTTCCAGAACTTCAAATCCGTTTTCTGTTTTCATAATACCATCATCACTACATGCTAAGTATGGTTGGTTAGATAATATTACAACACAAAAAGTCCAATTTCATGTATAATATAATTGTTGAAGCTTGAAATACTAATCTCGCTTCACTTTCGGTTTTCAAGCAATAGCGCATAGCTTGATTGCAATAAAAATTGTAGCCATTGATTCTTATCAACAACATTTTCATTATAATAATCATTGTCATATTTTCTCTGCACCAATCTAATTCTATTGGTACATATGTACATCTACAATGAAAGAGTTCATATATGAAAGAGTTCATTGTAGAATATGTAGTATTATTGCGAATTTGTCTATAGTATGAAATTTTTACTACGGTTTTTATTTTTTGGCTTCTACTTTCTACTCATTCTTTCTTTACATTTTCAGCCCTATTTAATGTGCTTTCAATTTCGCTGTAGGTATAATACTTTATGCACTCGTTTCAGACAAAATTTCTTTGCTTATGTTCTGAAAATGTAAAAAGAGTATCAGGACAATTTCCAGAAATGTTTATGTAGAATGATTTTATTGAAATTTTGTGATATTTTTCAACCCGCGCTTGTAAAGGCTTGTTCCAAATGATAGACTGATCAGTTTTAGACTGTATTTTAGTATTCTTATTTAAATGTGACTTCACTACACAGTTATAATTGAAGGTAAAATTATAGAAATAACACATATGTAAACAAATACTTTGTTTCTTGCAGTTCATTTGTACAAGTTGTGATACACAATAAATTGCTAACTTCTTTACATTTCTTAATAAAATGAAGTCTCTTTATGATAATACAGAAAAATGAATATCTAGTCTTATTGATTTTAAATGCATAATAAAGTCTAATACTTATTTTTTCAGCAATGTAAAATGACAAGATATTTTGGCAACTTTTATTTTGGATGCGTTCAAACCTGTGTTATACAGTCGGATTACTGAATGTGACCATTAAGTGTTAATTTTAAAATTCAAAGACACTTGTTAATAAATTTAATTAGAACACAATATTTTTTTAATAAAAATATTATCAATATACCATAACAATTAACAATGGGTCTTTAGGGTCCCGAAAATTTACAAAAAGAGCAGCTAACAATCAAAGCTGGCCGTTTTTTTTTAAATTTTCGGGAATCTAAAGGCTCACTGTTAAATGTTAAATATTTTTGGTTTCTAAATAAATCCCTTTAAAATATATCTTATCATTTAAATAGGTACACTTCGTTTATGAACATGAATTTTATTTGTCAGATTGACAAATTTGAATTGAATAAAATAAGTAAAATATATGAAATAATAATGTTCATAAAGTAATTTTTATTTACTATCCAATAAATATAAAAGTATAATAGTAGTAGTGACATATGTTTATAACTACAGAATAATAATTAAAACTAATTGTTAGAACTTGCAACTCCTGCTCGCAACTTTCATCATCACAAATTTTTGTATAAATAATCCATCTTTTTAAACTTTCTGGTTGTATATGAAATAACGAATGAATTTATAAAAATGTTTTAAATTTTAAAATTTTATTGGTGAAGGAAATTTATGTTTATAAAGAAATAGATGTATTTGCAAGTTTAAATAAAGTAAATTTAAAATAAAATTTTACATGTACATACATTGAATAGTAAATAGAAATAAAAATGACAATATGTAAATGTTTATTTCATGATTTTTTTTTTCAATCAAACTGGACTTTTAAAATGATATCTAAAAATTTTACATGTAGGTACATACATTGAATAGTAAATAGAAATAAAAATGACATTATGTAAATGTTTATTTCATGATTTTTTCCTTTTTTTCAATCAAACTGGACTTTTAAAATGATATCTAAAAATTAATTTTGACAAAAGAAGAGTACTAATGAAATGATTTATAAGTAATATTAATTTAAACGTAATATTGATTACAATTTAAACTTATTAATAGAATTCATCCATTGTCAGTGTCACATTTAGAATTTAAAAATAGTTTTCTTAAACAAACTTTAATTATAGCTTAGATACATAAAATAGGAAACTAATATATTATTAAAATATTACAATAAATGATGAAATAAGTTATGTAGCAAAAAATTTCTGGACGGCCCGAATGAGTCTTCAGGATTCCCTGAGCAAAAGCAAAAGACGATAATTTATATTATTTAAATATATTGGAATTGTTTAAACCATAGTGTTTTGTCGAAGATGTAGTGGGCAAAGTAGCTAGAACGAAAGAAAATAAAAGTATATATCATGACCGCAGATAATGTTAATATGAATGTTCGACAATTATTATGTTTGCCGAAATGTTTTCTGCAACGTCATAGTGCTTTATCATTAAATTATGTATGATATTTTCCTAGTGCCAGTACAATTATTTTTTCTAATGATTTATTGTAATTTGTATTATAATATCAAATATTAATTGCCATAGATAATTCTGCAATAGACTTTAATTATGTATTTCTATTTAATTTTGTAATAACTACATTTAGGTATTTGCAGATTTAAATAAGTTAATAAAAATAATAAAGGACAAGGCTTATGTGAATAATAATCCAAATATATCTAGTCAATAAAGGGTTGCTAAAACTTATTTCAATTGCGTACAATCTCGCGTACCCACGCCTATCCACTTGAAATTAGTTTGTTTTGCAACAATTATTAGGTTGGTAATTCTGAAATTGCCTCATCCACATCTACAAATATTTACGTCTTCATTTAAAACATATTTTTACAAAAGTTAAAAATAAAATAACACAAAAATCATCACTGTTCCCCCAAGTTAGTCTTCAGTAAATAGTATTTTACGAATTTTTACTCTACTTTGAGTTTGAGGATTCTAAAGTTACTTCACAGAGGATGAAATAATCCAAAATTAAATATCCAAACCTAATACAAAAGGTGACAACATCATAATCTGGATCACTTACCTTATCGAACAAATCAAGACTAAAAAATATTTGACTCTCATTGTCATAGAGAGAGCAAAGGATCAAAACTACATTATCACAACATTTAAACGTTCGGCCAACTCTAAAATTAACGAGATACATATTGATGACATTAACCATCTGGGAATGTCCATTACAAAAGTACGACAAGTGTCAATTATTTTTTTAAATAATTAAAAAAAAGAGAATTTCCGTGTCAAGAAAATTTTTTAAAGGTTCCAACATATTCCAGAACTACTACGTAACTAAAGAACTAAAGATAATCCAAAACAGAGTCCAAATAATCGACAAAATTTCAAAAATAATAAAACGTTAAATATCACATGATTCACCTACCCAATCACTACTACTACAACAAGCAAAGTTTATAAAAATAGCAACCATATAGGACTCAAGCAATAATATTGCAAGGAAGGGTGCTTTTCAAGCCGTCTTTTCCTCAATTGGCCATCAAAATCTGTCCTCTTACTCAACAACTTCAGATGAGAGTAAAACCTCCAAGCACCTAATTCCAGAGACAAGTATAAGTCATGCAATATCTTAGTAACTAGTTTAAGTATAGTGTAACAAGTCTAAGTCAGCACATTCTAGTGGCACCAATTAAGTTAGTAGGAAATGGATGTAATACATAAATAATGTTGTGTAAAGGTAAAACTAATATTTGCTGACTTAGTACTTGTTGTTCATAGTATATATAGTGTAAGGTAATGGTTGTAAAAGGAGGATAGAGAAGAGAAAGAGAGAAGCCAGAAGTAGAGTGGTATAGTCAGTGGTAGACGGCGGTGGTGGACAGAAGTGTTATTGGAGACGAAACTAATTGTAAACCATTATTTATTATATTATTTATATTTTTATACAAATGTGAGTATTCTATTTAATTCAATATCCATCTCCTAATACTTGCTCCGTATCCGGTCTGACAAAGAACCCATTTAGATATATTTTGTAATACCTACACTTTCAAGGAGAGGGTCATAAACAAATTTAAACTAATTATACAAAATACCACCTTTCAAGAAACCAAAACAGAGAAGCAATGTTGCAAATTCACTTTTGATAAAAATGTTGAACACAAATTCTCAAACCTATTAAAAAAAAAAATAATTTAATTTGAGCCTTCCGCAATAGACAAACAATAAACATCTATCTTAATAGAAAATTGGAAAAAAAATCAACAAATTAAAATGCACGGGAATCTATTACATTACTTGCAAAACGTATAAACTGGTTTATATAGGACAAGGAAAACAAAACTATCTAGTTTTAAGGAACCTGTATACCACACCAAATGTAAATATATCTATAATTCAGATGTAAAGAGTAAAAGAATTAGCAAAGATCAAAACTTAAATATGAATCCACTATCAAGAAGAAACAAAAACAATTTACTCAATACGGATTTTTCACCATTAAAAAACCCCTTCCTTAAATTCATTGTATGATGGTTTTAGAATAGTATATATTGTAGGTAATTTTGATGAATTTGTGTATTGATTGATGATTATTACAGTGTAGTCGAAATGTACATATTGTACGGGAATAAATAGTGTGAAGTTACGAGATTATTAATATTTTTTAGTGTTTTCTTTCACGATAACTCTAACCAATTATAAAAGTGTTAGAAAATAGGATTTTTTTATCAAAAGTATTTGACAACAGAGGTAAAGAACTAGCCAAATGTATGGAACACCATAATTTAACCGTACCGAAGGGGGGAACCACTGGAGACATTCCAGGGAATAGCTTTGAGGTAGTGGACTCCCTGTGAGTATTTGATAATAGATTATGTACTGTTAAATTGACGAATGGGTTTTGATATAAAAAACCGAGAGATATCAAATTACTACACTGCTCGTTCAAATTTTAAATTTGATAAAACCATATAACGCACATAAATACGGTCATGTTTAAGTTAAGGTTAAATGAAACCCCTTGCGGGCGATGTTCAAACACTATAAACATTTTTAATTATTGTTACTAATTATGAAATTTTATGTGTTTATATTATAAATTAAAATAAAGAAACATGATTTAATTATAAAAATAATTTCGTTTCAGTAAATCTACCTTTTATTTACACACCTTCATTATTTTTTTAAATATGTTCAACATATTTTCAAAACTTAATGACCATTTTTTTCTAAATTTGTGGTATACGTTTCTAACATGATAATGTACAGAATAGATTTTATTTAATAAAAGTAAATTTTTTTATTCAAATCAAAAAAATTTGGTTTTTGATTTTATGTGATCCGGTTTTTATTTCATTACTTTTTATTATTACAAACTATTTTCAATAACTAGTATACAATATTTAATAACATTGTATACAATAAAAGTCATTCCATCTATTTTTAAAGTGAGATAACAATATTCATTTTCATGTGTTTTACACAATTTCATCGCGACACGGCATTTAGGGCATGTATAATGCGAACTAACTAGCTCTTCGTTTCCAAATACTTTATTATCTCCAAACGAGATTTGAGCATTACCATGTGAAAAACTAGTAAACGTGTAGGATGGGCTGACATTGTTGAAAATACATTATATTTAGGTTGTGTTTACTGAAGGTGTTTTTATTGTAAGGTGTATCGTAATAATTTTTTTATTTTAACAATCTATTTTTAACTATCTGTATGTTTGCGTGACAGGAATATGCTTTTAATTGTTCCATCTAACAAAATGGTTAGTAAATACGAATTTAGTATAAATACACAAACATGATATAGTACATTCGTTTATTAAAATTACAACTGTAGTAAGTAATAAAACTAATTTTTTTATTACATTAAGGCATTTTAAATTTTTTTTAGTGAATTCTCACTATCTAAACTCATGCGTCCATGTATCATTTGTGATGATTCGCCCTTAATCCAGGACTGTTCACGAAGCGAATCACACATGTGCCATTATTCCAATGTATGTTAACTTTAATTCTTACTGCCTCCGGTTTCACTCGACCTGTAACAATTCAGAATTTAAGCAGATGTATTCAAATAAGATGTCAACTTACCGTATTGTTATTATTATCATTTATTATCGTTTTCTTATCAAACACAGTAAAAGTTTGGATTGTAAGCACATGAATTTTTGTTGGTTATAACTATATTTTTTTCCATGGTTCAAACACATTTGTACCTGAAATGTCTAACTGTAACGACTGAACTATTGTAAACATGTTAAACTCACCTGTGATTTAATTTAAATAGGTATTTCGCACTGTAATTGTATTTGAAATTGTTTATCATGTATTTAACCTTCAGGGTATTTAACTCCGACAGCTAATCGCGACTGTTCCGCCATCAGCGGGGAGTGTTGACAGTTCATTTTATCTAGTTTTAATTTAAATTCTAGATCTGTGATCTAATTTAGGATGTATTTAGATCGGCATTCATTATTATAAAAATTGTTATTTTTTTTAATGCAGCAATCTCATGTTAGGATAAAGATAGAATGATATCGTTCTAGAACACCGAATGCTCCTTGTCGCACTACAAACAGTTTAAAAGCGATTCATTAGATTTCTTCCTATAAATAGAGGCCTTCTGCCGCTGTAAAGAACAGACTTGGGTGTGTTCTTGACCACTAATAAGTCTACCGTCTGCGACAACAAGAATTCTGGTGAGTGAATTTTTTTTATTACTGTTATTGTCAATTACTGGCTCCAGGCTCTGGTCATAGTTTATTTTTGTCCTATTTTTTGTGCTGTACTCTGTGACTTGGAAGTCGTTGACTTGATCGAGACGGGACTTGTACGTCCGTGACAGTTGACAGATTGACAAAATCACAGAGACTCTAGTTTAGATCCCCGACGGCGAACATCGCGGCAATCTGTCCAAGAAACCACGCTCTGTGCTTCAGAGTCATTTAACCAGTTCGCAATCAGATCCTTGACGGCAAAAACCGCAACAATCTGTAAGCGAAATCACGTCTGCACGGCAGATTTATTTACCACGCTCTACCCAGGTCTCCGACGGCCACACCGCGGTAACCTGTAGAAGAAACGCGCACATTGCGCTTTAGGACTTATTCTAATTTTGTAATGCTTTTATTATTATTTTGTAATAAAAACTGTGTACAAAATTCTGTTCATCATTTCGAAACACCGAGAACCCTTCCCATCTCCTAAAAGCTGTCCGGACCCCTGTTAAGTTTTAGAAACTAGGTGACCGAGCGCTTCCAGACGCGAGCGCTACCATGACACATTAATATTTGCTAGGTTTTTGTAATCTCACTTGTGCTGGCAAGATCTACATTTTCTTTAAAAAATAACTAGCGTTCCGTAGTTAATTCCAGTCTTAACTAGGGTTTTACAAATCAATTTTCAGAGTTCCTTGTTCCACCATACACACCGTCACAACCTATGACGATATCGTCATTAAAATCAATTTTATATTGTGTTACGGTTTATTTTTGCAATCTGCAATTTATTTAAAATCTAAATCATTTTATTTCCTTATTATCATTTTTGTTCGCAATTTATGGAACTCTTAGGCATTGCTGGTTGATTATTGTCAGGAATATTAATTTTTATATTTTTATACATTTGGGCATGTGCAAGTTTGAGCTAACTCGCAGATTTGAGCGAAGTGATTCATTCTGTTCCTTGATCGTCGCTGTAGTCATATCTCAGTGTCTGGTTATTATTTATCATATTGTTTAGTTTATTGTTGGATAAAGTTTAACGTGCCCGTTATTTGGGGATTTCAACTGAGAAAAATAATTGGGAAATATTTGTTCCCGCGGAAAATTGTTCCGGATTTATTGCACTGCGATCATTGAAAAACAACTTAGCCGCCCACCATCTCAGGTATTTACTTTTATTGTTGATTAGCCCAGTTGTAGTATCTATAAAGTATTTTGGTAATAATATTTTGATCATTGTTAATTTACAATCAGTAAAAGTAACTTTTAACTTAATCATCGACCTGGCAATGCTAATTGAGTTCTCCTTTCAGGCTTTTATTTTATTGTATTTACTTTTCTACCACTATCGATATTAATTCGATCTCGATCCGATTTATTGGATGCTTATGGTTGGATTGGGTTGTTGAGCCCTTATTTTTGGTGGATACACATTTTAGTGGAGAATTTTTGGGGAGAATTGGATGACCGGTACCTCGTGTTTCAAGCGGAAATTGTTCGACGCCATTTTGGAACTCGTCACACACTACGTCACTACCGCACACTACGTCACTCCGACGTCATCAGCTCTCCAAACACATGCAGATAAGCTCTATTTTGATTTTTTTTCTTTGTTGTTATTTTTAAATATTTTTTTTGAATTGATTTTTGAATGTTATGTTATTTAATTACATTTATTTACGCTTATGTTATTATTTTATATGTACTAGCTCACGCGAGTCTCAGAATTTTTTTTTTATGAGAGATACTCATTTAGGGATTGTTTCGGTTTAGGAAGGGTTAGGACTGAATTTAACGTATTTCGACGCTTGTTACGCTCGCATTACCCTGATTGGTCGACCAACCACCCATATTGCGCCTATTTTTGCGTATTATATTTAAAGTCTAAGCTATCTAAACATTCGAAGTCCTCGCTCGTTCGTGCGCCACGCATCCCCTATTTGGTACAGTTTATTCACTTATTAGTATTACCTTTCGTTTATATCTCGCATGAGTTATATAATTCATTCAGAAAATTTGTTAATATAAAGAATTTTGATTTCAAACTTTATTTACATATTCGACAACATAATCACAAAATATTAAATGTAATACTACAAATATTTAATATATCCTACATTTTAATTTCAAACGGAGCTTTATTTGTTTTTTTTGAGTTACCTACTATTATCTTTTGATTATCCTTCACAGATTCGTATTTTCGTGGTTGTATACTAGGTTTCCTTTTTTAACAACAACCACGTGGCGCCCTATTATAATTTATACTACTTCATTATTTGAACCACCCCCTTCTCCACTGTCTAAAAGCTGGCGGTCGCATTCACTGTCATCTTGGATGTGTAAGAGCTACAATAATACACGACTGTGTGGTGCGCGTAGCAATTGATAACATTTCTAATCACATTCTACCTTTTCCGCTGCCATATCTCAAGTTTAATCTGATTTAGTTGTTAATTTTCTATTATTTTTAGTAGCCTGTAAAAGACGTCTATATCACTTTTATTCATGAAATATCAAATTCTCCTGCAGTTTTTATTATAATATTAGTACTATTTTCTTTGTTTTTAAACGGGAAATTATGTATTTCTAGATTATTCAGTCGCGAATATTGTTCCAGGCTATTTATTTTATGTTTCAGATTTATAACATTCGATTTTAATTGCATGTTTTCATTTTTAACACGTTCATGATATTTTGCTTTTTTATCAGTAATAGCTAATTTGTTTGCGAAATCTATTATTTCCTAAAAACAAAAACTTACAGATTTATTTAATTCGTCGAGTTTATTGTTCATAACATATAAAATGTCCAACTTCATATTTTCAAATAAAAAATTTAAATTGCTCAATTTTAATGTTCCGCTCAGCAGGTCATTGGGTTTCGTCACTTAGTACGGATCCACGACATTTTTTTTTTTTATTGAAAAAATTATGGAACATCGATTACTACGATCATTAGTACCCGGTACAATGGTATATATATATATATATATATATATATATATATATATATATATATATATATATATATATATATATATACAGGGTGAATACTGAAAACCTTGACATAGGGAAATAACATGGGAAAACAGTTTTTTGCTGTTTCCATCTGTCCCGCTAAATAAAATCGGGTGTATATGGTATCGTTAGTTGGATTACTTAATTTTGCATCTAATAAAACCAAAAGTTGTGTAATATGGCCTTTTCTAACTGAAATATTTGATAAAATAAATTGTATTTTGAAGGTTATCCTTCATATTTTCGAATAAGAAACGTCAAAAACAAAATCCTCCATAGCCGAGTGGATACAAGGGCTGTTTCATAACATAAATAATCTACAAGACCTGGTTCGAGACCACCTGAGCCCTACTTTTTTTTTAATTAAATTATGCTTAAAATATCTTTATTATATCAGACTATTTTAATAAAATTGCAATATTCATATTTTTATAAATAAAAAAATCCAAATATTTAATAGAATTATTATTTGCTGTCTGTCAAACTTAACAATTAACTCGAATTTAGTTTTTGGTGTATAATTTTGTATTTCATGTTTCGAAACATGATATTTTAAGTATAATTTAATTTTAAAAAAAATAGGGCCGAGGTGGTCTCGAACCAGGTCTTGTAGATTATTTATGTTATGAAACAGCCCTCGTATCCACTCGGCTATGGAGCATTTTGTTTTTGACGTTTCTTATTCGAAAATATGAAGGATAACCTTCAAAATACAATTTATTTTATCAAATATTTCAGTTAGAAAAGGCCATATTACACAACATTTGGTTTTATTAGATGCAAAATTAAGTAATCTAACTAACGATACCATATACAACCGATTTTATTTAGCGGGACAGATGGAAACAGCAAAAAACTGTTTTCCCATGTTATTTCCCTATGTCAAGGTTTTCAGTATTCACCCTGTATAATTACATCATATGAATTTAAAAATATCAATATTTTTGCAATAGTTTATGGTATTGTTCAGGTCCGTTTTGTTGTGTCCTAGGGCTTTTTGTAGTGATGTTGCCAGTTGGTTCTGTAGTCTGTAGTTTGTGTATTTTGTGCAGTCTATTAGTAAATGCTCAACAGTTATCTGTGTGTTGCACGTGTTGCATTTTTCGGGTTCCGTCTTTGCCAGGATGTATTTGTGTGTAAGGTTTGTATGTCCTATACGCAATCTCGTGACTTTAATTTGGTCATTTCTGTTTGGTAGGTTTATTCCTCTCTCAGTGTCATGTTTTATTGTTCTGAGTTTGTTGTTTGTGATTCCTGTCCATGTGTTGTTCCAGTGATGTCTGACTTGTCTTTTGGTTTTTTGTTGGAGATCTTTAATTGTGGTGGGGATTTTTTGTATGTCTTCTGATAAGGCTTGTTTTGCTGCAGTATCTGCTTTCTCGTTTCCTTCAATTCCTGTATGGGATGGTGTCCAAATGAGTGATATGTTATTATTCTGTTTGATGTTATGTATTTTTTCTTGTATTTTTTTTATTGTGGGTTGTGTGGAGTATGTTTTCATTACGTTCTGTATGACACTAAGTGAGTCTGTAACTATTATGTAATTTTGGTTTGCTTCTTGTAGTTTTTCTATTTCGGTAGCTGCTATTAGTATACTGTAGGCTTCTGCAGTATAGATTTCGGTTGGTGTACTTTTATTTCTTTCCAATTCGTGATTACTGCTCCTGTAGTGCCGTTTTCTGACTTGAATCCGTCTGTAAATATCATTTGTGGTTGTTGTTGTTGACTACAAATTCGTCTGTACTCTTGTCTTATGAGTTCGGGTGGTGTGTCGTTTTTGTTGTATTTTGTGAGTTCAAGAATGTAGTTGGTTCTTTTTTTCTTCCATGCGGTATTTTGTCGTCGTAGTGTTTTTCTAAGTTGGGCAAGGTCAGGTTGAGTTTGTTTAGGGCATTGGTTATTTTTTGGCTGGGTATCGACGATGTTCAAGTGGGATAATTCCGGATTCAGACATCAAGCTTATAGCAGGGCTGGTTCGAAATGCGCCTATTGAGAGTCTTATAGCAGTGTTTTGGATAGGTTCTAATGTTTTAAGGTGGTGTTCTTTAGCTGTTTGATATATAATAGCGCCGTATTCTATCTTGGGTCTTATGTATGTTTGGTATATTTTTAGTAGGATGTCTTTATGTGCTCCCTATTTGTTGTTGCATAGGCATGTTATTAGGTTTAGTTCTCCGTAACATTCTTGTTTTAGGTTTTCAATATGATATTTCCAAGTTAGTCGTTGGTCTAATATCATTTCTAGGAACTTGATTTTCGATACGTTTTCTATTATTTTGTTGTTCAGTTTGATTCGAGGTTTTGTGTATGGTCTTGTTAGTTTTGTGAAGGTCATTATCTTGGTTTTTTATTCCAAAAATTGTAAGCCGGTGGTTTTTGACCACTCTGCTAAGTTATTAGTAGTTTTCTGGAGTTCTTCTTTTATTGTTTTCATATTCTTATTGCTTTGGTATATTGCGAGGTCGTCCGCGAAAAGTGATATTTTTATATGACGTTGTATATGGTCTATGATTTTGTTGATTGCTATGAGAAAAAGGGTTACACTGATGATTTCTCACTGTGGTGTTTCGTTCTCTTGAATTTCTGTGTTTTGAAAAGTGTCCGTTAAATTTTACTTTGAATTTGCGGTCTTGTAAGAAGTTATTAACATAGTTTGTGATATTTCCATCTAGGTTATATTCTTTCATTATTTTTATGATATAATGTCTCCAAACTGTATCATAAGCTTTGGAGATGTTGAAGAAAATCGCGGTTGTACATTGTTTCTTGTTAAAGGCATATTGAATCTCTGATTGTAGAGCTATTAACTGGTCGTGTGTAGATCTTCCTTGTCTGAATCCGCTTTGGTGGTTATTTAGTATATTGTTGTGTTCCAAGAATCAGATCAGTCTTTTGTTGATAATTTTCTGTAATACTGTGCTAAGACAGTTTGATAGTGCTATTGGTCTATAATTTTCTGCATCTATTTTGTTCTTTCTTGGTTTTAGTAGGGGGATTACAGTAACTTCTTTCCATGTACTTGGGTATTTGTTTAAGATCCAAATATTGTTATAAATTTCTAGGAGATAATTTAATGATTCTACAGGAAGGTTTTTGATCATATCATACGAGATTCCGTCAGGGCCTGGGCTTGTTGATTGTGTTAGTTCTCGTATGACTGTAAACAATTCAGTTTTTGAGATAGGGTCATTAATTGGGTCTTTTTTGGTGTGGTCGATCTTAATCTCTTCTTTCTCTGTGTTTTTTTTTGAGTGCTACAAAGTCTTTGATGTATTGTTTGTGGCATGAGTTTTTGTAAAATTGCTTTGCAAGGGTGTTCGCAATTTCTTTTGGTGTTGATATTACTTGATTATTGTGTATTATTATGTCAGTGTGTTGTGTGGTTTTCTTACCGTTTATACTTCCTATTTTTTGCCATATTTCCGTTATTGGTTTGTTGGTAGTGATGTCTGAAGTGTAATTCTGCCATGATTGACGTTTGCTTTATAGTATTATTCTTCTAAATTGCGCTTTGGTTTTTTTAATGCTATTAGATTTTCTATTGAACGGTGTTTTTTTGTAGGTGTTCAGTGCTTTTTTATTGATTTTTATGACATCAGTGCATTGCTGGTTCTACGATGGGACGTGTTTTTTCCGTTTGGTTGTGATTTTTTTAAAGGCTGTATTTGCTGCTTCGGTTATAGTTTCTGTTAAGAATTTTACTTGTTCGTCCACGTCATCGGTTTGGGGTGGATTTTTTTATTTTTGCGACTTCTATAAACGTGTTCCAATTTCCATTTTTTGTGTTCCATTTTAGGTGTGTTTGATCTGGTATTATGGTTTCTCGTGCTTGGGAAGTATATGTAATTTTTATCGGGAAGTGGTTTCCTACATATGAGAGTGGCATTACAGTCCATGTTAGGTATGGGGAGAGGGTTGAGTCGCAAAAGGTTAGGTCAATGGCAGATAGTTTTCCTGAGCTTCCAATGAAATGAGTGTCTCTTCCATCATTTAGTAAGATTAATTTGTCGTTGTTATTCATTATTGTTTCAATGTCTTTTCCACGTTTGTCAGTATTGATGTTTTCTTGTCCCCATAGGGAGTTGTGTGCATTAAAATCGCCTGTTAAAATGAAAGGTGGTGGCAGCTGTTTTATTTGATGTTCTATATTTTGTGAATTAATTTGCTGATTTGGTGGTAGGTACACTGAGCAGATTGTTGTTTTTTCTGATAAGTATGTTGTTATAGCAACTGCTTCTAAGTATGTATGGCAACTCCGCCACTACCAATATTTATGTTTTGTCTATTCTTTCTGCAAGCTATATAGTTTTTTAGGTTTATTTTTTGATGGTTGTGTGTTCTTGTTTCTTGTAAACATATGAATTGTGGGTCTGTATCGGAAATTAATATTTGTAATTCTGCTAAAGGGGCATTGAATCCGTTTGAATTCCACTGTATTATGTTCATTATATTTCCATTTGTTCTTCGGCTTCTTCTTGTTCTTCACTGAGTTGGTTGGTGATTTTGTTTTGGATTCTTGTGAAGCGGTTTTTTGAAAGTTTTCGATTTAGTAGCGGGTATAGGTTAATCATCGTATTAAGTAGCCCTTTCGTGTCATCCGTGTAATCTCTGGATATTTTTAAGGGATCTAAACTGTTTGTTGCATTCTCTATAAAATCTTTGAATTTATCATATGTTAGAGGGTAGTCTTGTTTGTTTTTAGTGATTTCTTTTTCCAGTACATAGAGCAGATCATCGGTGCTTAAATTATAGCTGGGACTAATTGATCTGGGTTTTTTTCTTATTCTTGGGTCATTTGTTTTGGATTTTTGAAAGTTCGCATTGTTTGTATAATCTGTGTCTGTGGTATTTGGTTCACCTATTAATCTTTTTGTTGGGTTTTTGTTGTTGGATTTGTTATGTGTTTGAGAATTATTAGGGTTTTCTTTTTTGTCATTTTGGTCTGGTTTTGGTTCACTGGTTGTCGTGTCAGTATTTAGTGCTTTGTTGTGGAGTGGTAAGATTGTTATTGGTTCATTTTGAGTAAAGGGGTAGAAGTTTTGGAAGAGATTTGATTTGCTCGGTTTTGTTGTTTGTGAGGTACTCGTGTTGGGTATTTGTTGGCTTTTTGGTGGTTGTGTATTTGTTGGTATTGGTGTAGGTTGAGATGTCGTGGTGACTGTAGTCGGTTTAGCTTGACACTGTGTTGCGATATAAACCTGTTGCTTGCAGATATAGCATGAGGGAGTGTCTCCGGATAAGTATAATCGGTAGTCAGTATTTTCGAACGTGACGAATATGGATTCTGGGATTGGAGTATTTCCTTTCTCGGTTATATATACGTGTCTTTGGAAGCTTAACACTTGTGAATATTCGTCTCCTATTGAACTAATTCTGAGATACGAGATGGAAGATACCGTTTTGATATTTAATTGTTTTAATTTTTGTTCTATAATATTGTGAGGAATGGATGAGCATGCGTTTGATATAATTATTCATTTTGTTGTGGTAATCATTCTTCTTATTTCAAGGGTTTGCCCATCTATGTCGATGTGTTTATGTTTTTTGGTTATGTCGTCTACTATTTGTTTTGATGATAAGTATATGCATATCCGGCTGTGTGAAATCCTGGAAGCGAATATAATGTTTTTGGGCTGAACTATATTACCTATAGCTATAAGGTAGGATTTTAAAGGGATTTCATTTATACTTGTTATGATAATTGCCTGTTCTTTTGACGGGTGTTTGTTGACATTTTGTGAGGTGGCGTCGGCGTATGAGTTTCCTGTATTTGTTTGCTGGTTTTGTGTGTTCATTGGTATTATCTCGTTCTGTTTTGTTGTCATGTTAAAGTTTGTTTTGTTTTGCATCTTAGCTTTGGCTATTGTTTTATAGATGTCTTTACTTTGTCTGAATTCAGTGGTTTTTAATATTCATTTTGGTGGGATACGTATTTCATGGATATTGTTTTGTATGGTAGGTTTTGGTGAGATATGGTAGTGATTGTTGGTGAGTTTGGGTGTAGTGTGTATGATATTTATGTGGAATGATTAATATGCGATAATTATTTACTTTGACCTTGCCAATAGCTGAGCACTGTACTAAGCACGTTCGCACTACACGAGGAAATAGTAAAACTGATCCACGACATTGTTGACAATGCCAGAAGTCTTTATCTTTTATTAAAGATAGTTACTCGTCACTGATTTTGACACAATTAGACTTAAAAACTAAATCCTTGAACTTTTCTATCTTTCAGTGTAAGGTTCCAAATGTCTCTCCAGTTTTCTGTCCTTTACCAACCTTGGTATTTCTTCCCACTTGATTCCTCTACTCTTCGCTGCCTTTCTTATTTCATCCTCTATGATTTTCTGGGCCTATCTCCTTTTCTTTTTTCTGGATTACCTCACTTCAAATATTCCTTTTGTTAGCCTTTGTTGGTCCATTCTTTGTATATGTCCTATACACCTTAGTTAACCCGGTTGTATTATCACCTCGATTGATATTACATTTAACTGATCTTTGAATATTTCATTTCTTATCACATCTCTTCTCCTCTTTCCTTGAATTTTTCTGAAAAACCTCATCTCAGTGGTTGTTAGTTTACTTCTTTGTCTTCCTGTAGTTGGCCAGCTTTCACACGTAAAGGAAAGCGTTGGTTTTACCACTTTTCTGCCGACTTCCGCCTTTACTTTTGCAGGTATATTCTTTCGATTAAGAAATTTTGATTTTATTATTTAAATTAAATTCTGTCATTAATTTTATCGTCCAGAGTCTCTTTATTGTTTATAATTCCTCCGAGGTACGTGAATTTATCTACTTGTTCTATTTCTTATCCTTCTATCTTTATAATGTGTTTTATATTGAAACAGTATGTCATGTCTATTCTTATTAACTGGTAATATATTTGTTTAACAATGTAGTTTTGTTTAAAAAAGGTTTTATTACTTATTATAATTATGACCATAGAATAATTTTGCGAACATCTGTTATCATTTCTCTAACTAGTCAAGGGTAACGGACACGATGTTTTTGTTAACATTTAGCAGGTACTTGCGAGAAATAGGAGACAAGGGCAAGAGATACAGGCCAGGTCAGAAAACACGTGTAGTATGCGGAAATAGTTAACAGTGTATACAATCCACTATTTATATTTGGAACACAGGCGTAGATTGCACAAATTTCTATATGGTACACCTACTTATAGGGAGTATTTTATCAATTATGTTGTTGCTCAAAATGTTGTTATGTGCTTATCAAATATTTTAGATAACAGAAATATCTATTTCGGTCTTTTCAGTTTTCATTTAAATACAAATAACTTTAACAACATAAAGTTTATAAATTATTATGTATTTAAATCATTCTTAAAGTCTCTAAAATGATGTGTGATTATAACACATCATTCAAAATAATCCGAAGTAAACTACGGCCCAGATAAATAAGATATTAGATTTTAATTAATACAACTCCACGTCCTGGAGCCCAAGCCAGACGACAAATTCACTTGAAAGTTTAGACTTCGAGACGCGGAGACTGTACCTGCTTAGTTGATAAACAGATTCTAGAAGATTCCATGATCACGCATCTGGATCGTGCCTGAGGGAGAAGACGCTACCCCCAAAACACCCTAGTTCTGAAGAAGCGAGGAGGGATATTTTTATATATAACCCCATCCAAAATCAGTACTCTAGGAGTTGGCTCCAGGACTCCACTTCCCTACACCCACTTTCCTTCCCATTGGAATCGACTTTGACGCAGCTCGGGTCGATGTCTGGCATCAAGTGACCTAGTGCATCTCTGAAACCGCTGCGTGAATCAGCTCTGGCCGCTTTTTGGCATCACGATAGACATTCCTTCCCATTAGAATCGTTTCTGACGCAGTTCGGGCAGATGTCTGGTAGCAACATGACCTAGTGCACCTTTTAATTCGCTGTCGTGACGCAGCTCGGGCCGTTGTCTGGCACCACGATAGATATTCCTCCCCACTAGAATCGTCCCTGACGCAGCTCAGGCAAGTGTCTGGCACCAAAAGGACCTAGTGCAACTATGAAACCGACCTCACTAAATAGTACCTATTGTCCCTGTACTTTTTAAATTCTGATGCATTCCTCCACTTTACTGTTTTGATACCTTAATTTAATTTATTCTGATAGAATTACCAACTCACCAGTGCAAAACAGAACAACACACTTCTGTACTAATTTTCATACTGTCTGTTTAAGGTAAAACAATTATTTTTGTTAAAAGACATTGTTGTCACAATAATATTATATTTCTTTGGTAAATATAAATGATCTAATATTGTTTGTCTAACAATTGTAAATTTCCTCAAACACAACAAATTCGCCAGCTCAGGTGGGTGTCTGCCTCATATACAACTACAAACAATTATTTCTGATCGCTTTGCCTGTGTGCTCGCCGTGGCCGGTTCATTATTACTGTGTGCTTTTAGGACCGGTAGAACCGGGGGCTCATGGGCCGGTCTTTGCGATTAGACTATCTACAAAAATATAAATTATGGCCCTCTGACAAAACAGAGCGCCCTGTAAACAAAATTACTCAGAGCAACGGCATACCGACATAACATGGGAAAACAGTTTTTTGCTGTTTCCATCTGTCCCGCTAAATAAAATTGGGTGTATATGGTATCGTTAGTTAGATTACTTAATTTTGCATCTAATAAAACCAAATGTTGTGTAATATGGCCTTTTCTAACTGAAATATTTGATAAAATAAATTGTATTTTGAAGCCGAGTTGATAAGAGGGCGGATCCATAATATAAATAATCTACAAGACCTGGTTCGAGACCACTTCGGTCCTACTTTTTTTAAATTAAATTATGCTTAAAATATCTTTATTATATCAGACTATTTTAATATAATAGCAATATTCATATTTTTATAAATAAAAAAATCCAAATATTTTAGAATTATTATTCGCTGTCTGTCAAACTTAACAATTAATTCGAATTTAGTTTTTGGTGTATAATTTTGTATTTCATGTTTCGAAATGGATTTAGTAGGTAATAGAAGATATAATAAATATTATAAAACTTTATTATTAGGGCAAAAGTTTAAGAGATATTCAAAATATTTTTGCTGGTATTCGTAACCTAGTATCAAAATTTGAGCATTCTGACATAATAGAAATATTTTAAGTATAATTTATTTATAAAAAAAATAGGGCCGAGGTGGCCTCGAACCAGGTCTTGTAGATTATTTATATTATGAATCCGCCCTCTTATCCACTCGGCTATGGAGCATTTTGTTTTAGATGTTTCTTATTCGAAATTATGAAGGATAACCTTCAAAATACAATTTATATAATCAAATATTTCAGTTAGAAAAGGCCATATAACATAACATTTAGTTTTATTTGATGCAAAATTAAGTAATCTAACTAACGATACCATATACATCCGATTTTATTTAGCGGGACAGATGGAAACAGCAAAAAACTGTTTTCCCATGTTATTTCCCTATGTCAAGGTTTTCAGTATTCATCCTGTATATATTTGTTATATTTTTTCAGTTCGTCATTACATATATTTACGTTATGTTGTAGTTCCTTTGCGTGTTCTCCTATAATTACCATATAATCAGCGTTACATAGCTCTGATATTTTTATTGTTTCCATTTTCCAATAACCTATCATGTACGCTTATAATTTAAATTTACATTTTTTTAATGGCTTCATCTAGCACAAGTTGAACAATAAACGGCTTAGAATGCGTCCCTGTTTAAGACCAGTTTTACTTGTGAACATTTTGGAGCTTTCGTTTCTTACTCGAACATAACTTTTCGTATTTTCATACATGCTTTTAACATTCTTTATAAGATCTTGATGCACTATGATGGGAATTTCCCAGATCCGCTCTAATTTAATCTACTTCCTATCCGCTCTAAATTTTCCGGTGGGTAACGTTGAGTCCTGAGTTGAACCTAGCTAAACTCAGCGGTGTCGGCGTGGTTCGAATTCGCAAAACTATAATAACGGGGGCGCCAGACGGTCTGAGCGTCAACGGATCAACCGAAACCTAACAGGATCCAACCTAGCTTGACGGTAACTCCTAGGACAGGTGAGTGAAAAGAAAAAAAAATAAGAGAAGCGAACAGCAGGTAAATTTAAATAAGGAGATAATATTACGAAAAGTTACAATATTACAGACAGATGTCAACAATCAAAAAGGGCTAAATTTAGGCTCTTGAGAGTGGAATGGCACACACATACACAGTTGGCTAGTTTACACGGTAGCCTCAGAGCTGCGGCGTACATTCGCCGATAGATTTATTTATTTATTTATTACCCAACAGGATAAATCCCAATTACAGAGTAATATTAATATTAAACATACAAAAGAAATATATCAGTACATACTATGATTAAAATTTTATAATTTTCCTTTTCACATTTAATCCCAAAAATACAGTAAGCAATAAACAAAAAAGAAAATGACAATTATAAGAAACAATGCAATAACTAAGCTGAGTGCTCATTCATGCAATTATTTAAGTTGCCTTTAAAGGTTGCGAAAGAATCACTGAAATCTAGATCCATGCAATGCTTGTTAAAAGATCGACACATAGAATTTATTGGGTTTACATAGACGTAGTTCGTACGTGACAGATCACACTGAAACGCAATTGCAGAGCGAGTATTATATGGTCTGACACGGAGATTTAATTCAGACAGAAGATCTGCGCTATTTACGTAGTTGTTTATTAATTTATACAAAAATAATATTTGCAACTTTTGACAACGTAAGTGTAGTGACTCTAAGTTGAATGATCGTATCAGTGATTTATATTCCATGTCAGGCCATTTATGATTTAGTTGGAAGTTTAGATTTAGATTTAGATTAGAGGTGGAGGGTGGATAAACTCAACGTGCACTGAGGCCTCACATATGGGCCCATTGTACTGCCTTCAGGTGCACAGCTCCCTAGCTATCTTGAAGCCATTCTACGCTACCGAAAAAGGCTAGCAAGTTGGCAGGTGGGGTTGTGCTGAGTGTTGCCTCGGAGGGCCACATATCCCCAAGCATAGAACCTCTTTTTAATGATAAAGTGGGGCATTCCTGAAGAATGTGCTCTACTGTTTCATCATCCATATCACATCCTCTGCAAAGTGAGGTGTTTGAGATTTTTATACGATGCATGTGTTTGTTGAAACGACCATGCCCTGTAAATACTTCAATAAGGAGTTTGAGATTGTTCCTAGAAAGCCTTATTAGGTACTCAGCCAGCTTGAAAGTTGGCTTAAAGATAAAAGATTTCGTCTGTTTGCAGTTAAATCTAGTGTTCCAACTAGCTGAAAATTTGTCGAAAGTAATGGTTCAAATGATGTTATGAAGAGTCGACTTACTTAGCGGCAAGATGGGCTCGGGCCCACAAGGTGGGGTAGATGAGCCTTGCTTTGCTAAATAGTCGGCACGAATGTTACCCTCATTGTCACTATGTCCTTTTACCCATATGAGTTCAAGAGTATTATCTTGGCATACGTTTGACAGGGCGGTGAGACAGAGTTCAGTTAAACCTGAGGTAAATTTAAATCCATTCAGGCTTTGAAGAGCTGCTCTACTGTCAGATGCTATCCTTATATGCTTATTTAGAACGTTGTGTTCTTTAATCAGCAATGCACTATGCAAGATCCCCAGCATTTCTGCTTGGAAGACAGAAGCATATTTGCGTAGTGGAATACTGACGTCCAGGTTCATTTGTTTAGAGAAAATGCCTGAACCGGAGCCTTTCCCATTTTTGGAGCCGTCAGTGGAAATTAGAATGTCGGGATTTGATGATATCTGACAGTCTAGTATAATCCGATAGGGTTTATCAAAGTATAATTTAGGAGCAATGCAGTCAGTGTTCATTTGCAGAACAGGAGCACTTTGAGCTGCTTCTTTGAAAATAGAGCAATGCCTGCAACTTGGTCCTATTTTGGGCCAGTGGCCTAATTGTGAGAGGCGTAGGACTGTTTTCAGCGCGACTTCCTCTATGTGAAGATTTAGAGGAGGAAGGCATAGAAGGACTTTCATTGCCATACAAATGAAATAGGCCTACCAACCAGACCAAACCAGACGGGGACTTTACGACAGATTCAAAGGAAACATTGGAGCTTGTTAAGCACACACTTCCCAGGATCGTCGTGGCCAGTTGAGGAGGAGGACAACTCTTCTGGAGTTACAACTAAGCTAAGCTTAATTAACAGTCTTAACACTGCTAATAATATTTTTACAGAAAACAGAGTTGAATGGGCGATAAATACTTTCAAACCCTTTAAGACACTTGGTGGAGATGGCATTTTTCCGGCACTTTAGCAGAAATGCATAAAGAATATACTGCCAATAGTCTGCGAACTATACAAGGGAAGCCTAAAGTTAGGATTCATTTCCACATTGTGGAGGAAAACTAATGTAGTCTTTATACCTAAAGGTGGAGGGCGTCCAAGCGTCCAGCCTAAGTCATACAGACCCATTAGTTTATCATCATTTATACTGAAAGGTATGGAAAAGGTCTTAGATCAATACCTTAGGAATGAAGTGATAACTGCTTCACCACTAAACGTAAATCAATTTGCTTACCAGGAAGCAAAATCGACAACTACGGCTCTCCATAGCCTTGTCAATAAAATAGAGAAAACCTTTATGACAAAAGAAATAGCTCTAGGAATATTTATAGATATTGAGGGTGCCTTTGATAACACCTCCTATAAATCCATTGAAAGAGCTGCTAGGTCAAAACGTTTCGACCCAGCTGTAGTGGAGTGGATAAAAGCCATGCTGCAAAGTCGAACGATTACAGCCTCGATAGGAGGAGAATCAGTAATGACAAAAACCAACAGAGGATGCCCACAAGGTGGGGTTTTATCACCTCTACTCTGGTGTATTGTCATTGATGACCTCCTGAATAGGCTCAATAAAGCTGGCTATTTTGCAAACGGATATGCAGACGACGTTGCAATTATGGTCAGAGGACGTAGTGACACCACTATCTCGTACCTTACACAAAAAGCTCTAAATCTAGTGCATGAGTGGTGCCTGGAACATGAACTTAGTGTAAACCCTACCAAAACTACAATCGTCCCTTTTGCAAAGAGAAGGAAGCTAAATCTTCAAGCTCCCTACTTGAAGGGTACTTGAATTGAGTTTTCTACAGAGGTTAAGTATCTAGGAATCATTCTAGACCAAAAACTCACGTGGAACTCACATGTCAACAAGATTACAAAGAAATCAGCAGTGGCGCTAAACACATGTCGTCGGCTTCTGAGTAAAAACTGGGGACTACAGCCAAAAATGACCCATTGGGCATATACTAGTGTTGTAAGACCCATGATCACCTACGCGTCACTTGTATGGTGGCCAAAAGTGAAACAAATCACAGCACAGGCATCACTGCGGAAACTACAACGCATGGAAATTCTAAGGGAAGTACAACCAGATAAACTGGCCTTGTCTGTCTGTGATACGATGACAACAAAATACAATTTTGACCAGAAGTATAAGGTTGTTATTGGTAATCGCCTTGAATGGGCAACGGAAAGACCTGTTGTAAGGAATTCTCTGTCCTGGTTCACTGATGGTTCAAAATTGGACACAGGAGGAGCTGGAGTAGGTGTGCTTGGCCCAGATTGCCGAATTAAGGAATCCATAGGCACCTGCTCCACAATTTTTCAGGCTGAGATTTATGCAATAAATCTCTGTGCTCACATAAACCTAGATAAAGGTCTAAAAGGAGCATTAATAAATATAATGTCAGACAGCCAGGCAGTTTTAAAGGCATTGAACGCCTTCACATGTAAATCAAAGCTAGTCTGGAACTGCAGGGAGACCCTCCAATTGCTATCCGAAGCAAACCACGTCACCTTATGGTGGGTACCAGGGCAGGAGGGAATCCTAGAAAACGAGAAAGCTGATGAACTTGCAAAAAAAGGGGCTAAACTTTCATACCACGGGCCGGAACCTTCATGTGGTCTTCCACAAAGCCACTATAAGAAGGTGGTCAAAAACTGGGAGGAATCTGCCATATCCACATATTGGGAAAATATTCCAGGCCTCAATCAAGCTCGGAAATTCATTTCCTCAGCTTCGACAAACGCCAAAGAGTTACTAGCTCTCAGCAAAAAGGATCTTAACATAATGACAGGAATTCTCACTGGACACTGTCCTTTAAAGTACCATTTGCACAAAATTGGTACAGCTGAAAATGAAACCTGTCGACTCTGTGAAGAGGACGAAGAATCGTCGGAACACATACTGTGTGAATGCCCAGCCGTAACTGCGCAGAGCCTCAATCAACTAGGTAAGAGGTATCTTACGGCAGATGAGATCAAGAACTTGACTCCTGGAGCCATAATCGGCTTCATCAAAAATCTGGACCTACTTCCGGAAAACTAAGTAAGAGCTGTGTCACAATAGATTTTCTAGGTCGCGTTGACAAAAAGCGACAAAACGCTTAAACCCTCGTATACATACAATACAATACAATAGAGTTGAAGGTAGCTTTGTCGAAAGCGCCTTCTATATCTATGAAAATACCCAGGGAGGAATTGTTGTGTTCTAAAGAATTTTCGATCCTGTTAACCACAGCATGAAGAACAGTTTCGATCGATTTTCCCTGAATATAAGCATGTTGGTTGGGGTGCAGCAGATTTTGAACCTTATGTATCTATCACAAAGTCTTTCCAGAATTTTAAGAAGAACTGAGGTAAGGCTTATTGGGCGATATGATTTAGGTATTGAGTAGTCTACGCGTCCGGGTTTGGGAATGTAAACTACTTTAACTTTCCTCCATCCTATAGGGACATATGCGAGGGTAATGCAAGCTCTAAAGATCCAACCCAGGTAAGGTGTTAATTGCTTGCATCCCCATTGAAGAAGGGCCGCAACAATACCATCTAGACCTGCTGATTTATAAGGCTTTAGGGAGTTTATTGCCCAGGTTGTGCGTGTATCATCAATGATTACCTTAGGGAGTTCGAGCGCCTCCTCTGAAAAGGAGTGATCGTTGTCCTCCCAGGTACATCTTTCAGAGATCACACAGCCGGGGAAATGACATTTTAGAAGAATTTCATTGTTTTCAATGATTGAGGAAGCGTAGGTGCCATATTCTTTTTTGAGGCAGCCTAGCTGTTGGTTTGGTTCTTTGCAGAACATTTTTTTCAAGCGAGCTACAGGGGCAGATTTGTCAATATTGCTGACATATTGTTGCCAGGCGTTCCTTTGCCTTTGCCTAATAACTTTTTTGTATTTTGTTTTCTCCAATTTGTACGAGAGCCAGTCAGCTTCCATTTTGGAGTTTTTGGCTTTGTTGAACAATTTCCTAATAGAAGTTCTCATTTTACCCAATTCCTTGCACCACCATGGGGCGTTCTTTGAGTTAATTGTACTTAAGGGACATGCCCTTTCATATGAATTGATAAGAACGTGCTGGATTTTGCTGACGCAATCCTCAAACGAATCCTTGCTAATTTGATTTGGAATATGACATCTCTCTATTCTAGAATGAAGAAGATCTAGGAATAGAGTTTTGTCTGTTTTCCTGGGGTTCCGAAAGACCTTTTTATCAATATGCTTAGCGTTCAGCGTAAAGTGAATTGATTTGTGATCAGACATTGAGACATCAGGTGATACATACCATCCTGATATGTCATTAGATATCTTAGGTGTTGCCAGGGTGATGTCAATCCTAGATTGTGCACGAGACGTGACGAAAGTAGGTTCATCGCCTTGGTTGAGAATTTCTAGATTGGTACTAGTGATGTATTCACATAAAGATTTACCTCACCGCAGATTTCAGCCATTCTAGGGAATGGTTGTCACCGCAGGTGATGCGAAGAATTTCCTCGAAATGAAGCCATCCATCGAAGACAGGAGGCTGTTCTTCATCCTTCAGGGTAAATAGTGCGGTGTCCAGTTATTTATACAGCCGGACCTGCAGTATCTGCACCTAAGAGGAGGAGATCTTCCCAAGGGGATTACTGCGACAAATGATCGCAACTTTCAGATGTCTCTTAGAGGCATCTGCGTAGCTCACACTTGGTGCAGGGGGTTTTGCTGATGGGAGAGGGCGGTTTCTTTTCCTTATATTGGGAGAAGGTTCCGACCCTTCCGATCGTTAGCGTTTGGTGTTTCCTGGACAGCCAGCCGTCTTCACCGGTTTAGACGATTGTCTAGAGCCAGCGGGGTTAGCTTTTCCCAAGTGCTCCGAAGACGCGGAAGGTGGTTTGCCGGCTGAGTTAGCTTTCGCCAGCTTAGCTTCACGTGCCTTTTTTCGACGTTTTTGCTCCGCTCCGCTAATGCGGTGCCTCTTGGGCTTGGGAGCAGTTGATGGGGTGTCCGACGACGCACCCATTGGTAATGGGGTGTCCGAAGACGCACGCACTGGTGTTGTTAGCGGTGTATACGAAGACGCGGCCGCTGGGGTTTTGATGGTCTTTACGAATCCATCCATGGGGAAAAGAAACTTCATCTCACCAGCGCTCCACCCACCTTTTAAATGGAATACCCTACTTTTCATTTTACCATTGAATTCAGCAAAAATTTTACATATGAATTTATAAAAACATTTTACTCCTGATCAATTACTTTCGGCGTTATTCAACTTTTTCTGATTTTTGTCTGAAAACCGGCACATATTAAAAAACCCTGTATATCGGGAACGAGATCGTATTTTTATAATCTGAAAAAAGCCTTTTATAAAGGAGACCTTAAGCTACATTACCATAAAAAAATCCTTAATTATTTATAAAAATGCGACGGGTACGTTACAGATTATAAAAATTCGATCTCGTTCCCGAGATACAGGGTTTTTAAAAAGTGCCGGTTTTCAGATAAAAATCAGAAAAAGTTCAATAACGCCGAAAGTAGTTGATCATGAGTAAAATGTTTTTATAAATTCATATGTAAAATTTTTGCTGAATTCAATGGTAAAATAAAAAGTAGGGTATTCCATTTAAAATAAGAAAGTTTAGGTCAATTTCTGGTCAAACCGGAACTGCTACTACTTTGCATATATTTTAGTTGAAATGGGCATGTTGGATAATATCTAGATACCAAATTTTGTTATATTATATTAAATAGTATTTAAAATATAAATAGCGTAAGTTCGTCCTGGGACACCCTGTATAGTTTCCTATGGTATTCTTTCATTTTTATGTATTTTTTAAATTCAGATTTAAACCAGCAAGGATAGATTCTAGAGCTTACTTGTCGAGCAATCTTAGGAATAGACGCATCAAGGATACTATATAATATGCAATAGAATTTCTCAACAGCAATATTAACATCGTTACAATTAATTAGGGCTGACCAGTCAACATTACTTAGCATAGTATATAGTGATTCATAATTAACCCTTTTAAATTGATAAACATATTCTCTTGTAGGTTTACAATTTTTTTGATGAGATGAGTTAAGACAAAAACTAATTGATAATGCTGGATGGTGGCTGTCAATAGGAACTAGTACCTCTAAAGATTTATCGACAAAACAACCTGTATTTGAAATTACAACGTCGAGAAGTCTATTATTAATATTAACAATGTTATTGTAACAGCGGTGATTAGAAGGCGCTGACAATATATAAAAATGGAATGTATTGTGATTGACAAGTGTCAGACGATCAATAAATGTCTAGTTTATGAAATAAGATTTTATGTTAAAGATAATCATTACATGGTGGCAGCGGTCTAAACGAATTCCACAAATCAAATAGGAAGATTATTTGCAGATATAAAGTATTAGAATCCAGAAAAAATTAAAACTCAAAATGACAGGGAATGAAGCGAAACCAGAAACTAAAGCAGTTCATGGTCTTCAACTTCCACGGGAGTTTGATTTTGAAAAAGTTCAATTGTGGCCAGATTGGTTAAAACGTTTCGAACGCTATATGAACTTGACTGGGTTAGATAGAGACAATGATCAACAGAAAATAGACTTGTTAGTATATTCCATGGGAGAAAAAGCTGATACAATATTAGCAGCTCTTAAATTATCACCTGATAGAATTTCAAAATACAATGAAGTTATACATGCTTTCAATGTTCATTTTATTCCTAAAAGAAATGTAACAAATGAACGAATGATATTTAACGGTCGAGTTCGAGAACCAAATGAAACGGTTGATGAATACGTCACAACTTTACACAAATTAGCAGAAAGTTGTCAATCTGGTGATCTACATGACGAATTTATTCGAGACAGGATAGTGGTTGGAATTAATGACAAAGAAATTACGAAACGTCTCGTATTACATGACAACCTAATGTTAGAACAAGCGGTAACAATCGCTCGAGAAAGTTAGCAGGTCCAAAAACATTTACCAGACAATCAAAGGAAAAGTCAAATTACCTCTTCCAACGATGTTGGTAGAATTCAAATTAAAAAGGATAGAAACAAAGAGTTTTGGAAAGTCAAGTGCAATACAAATGACAAGCAGGGAAAATTAACCAAAGCTGACGAAAATTGCAAACGTTGCGGCTGAGAAAATCATTCTCAAAAACAATGTCCAGCAGCAAAACAACGTTGTAAAAATTGCAATAAAATGGGACACTTCGCTAAATGCTGTAGAAATAAAAATACAAGAAACGCCAAAGTCCAACAAGTAGAAGAGCTCGAAGATTGTTTTGTCGGACCCGTAATTCAAAAGGGTTTTAAAGCTAAATTATGGCGAGTGACAGTTAAATTTAGAAATACTCAACTAACTTTTCGTATCGTAGCAGATTTAACATGTATTTCTGAACTCGACTATTATAATTTTTTTAAAGACATAAAACTTCGACAGCCTCAGCGTCGATTGCTGGATGCAAGAAAAAAAGAAATGTCAACTTAAGGCTTCTTCTACGAAAATATAAGATATCAAGGACGATCTCATCTTACAGAAATTTATGTAGTTGAAGATCTAGGTCAGCCACTTCTGGACGGAAATTCGTGCCTTACACTTGGTATCGTAGCTCTCGACAATCAATTGAACTGCTAGTTCAACAATGTCATTCAATCCAGAAAAGGAATACCCTGAAGTATTTGAAGGACTTGGTAAAGTTAAAATTCCATATACTATACGTCTAAAGCCAAATACTGTTCCATATGCCCTCAACGCTCCACGTCGGATTCCGTTGCCATTGATCGATGAAATTCGAAGTAATTTGGACAACATGGAAAAACTAGGTGTAATTGAAAAAGTCGATATTCCTACTGAATGGTGCGCAGGACTAGTTTGGCTCCAAAGCCAAATGGTACTATTCGAATGTGCGTTGATTACGTCCATTTAAACAAATATATTCTTCGAGAAACACATCCAATGCCCGTTACTGAAAACGTGCTCGGACGACTCGGAACGGCAAAATATTTTTCGAAGATGGACGCAAATCATGGCTTCTGGCAATGCGAGCTTGATGAACAGTCTCAACTTATGACGACATTTACAACTCCATTCGGATGATATAAGTATAAAAGACTACCTTTCGGTATTAACGCAGCACCTGAAGTTTTTCAAAAACGGATGAGCGAAATATTATTACGACTCGACGGCACGCACGTAAATATCGATGACATTATTGTTTGCGGTAAAACGAAAGAAGAACATGATGACAGACTGCGTCGAGTACTTGAAAGATTGCGAGAATCAAATGTGACTCTTAATGCAAATAAATGCAAATTTTGTGTAACGAAAATAAGATTTTTAGGCCATATAATCGACGAAGCCGGTATTCATATAGATGACACACGAGTCAAAGATATTCAAAATATGGATAAGCCAGAAAATGTTTCTGAACTACGGAGTTTATTAAGTTCGAATAATTATTTAGGCCGATTTCTTCCAAATTTAGTAAAATTAGCGCAACCACTAAATGAACTTTTGCAAAAGAGCAGAGTGTTTCAATGGGGTCCAACACAAGAAGAAGCCTTCGCAAAAATCAAACAAGCATTAACCACAGCCCCAGTACTCGCATGGTATCACCCAGCTCGAACTACAGTGATAACCGCGGACGTTTCATCATATGGAATCGGAGCTATATTAAAACAGAAACAAGACGACGGTAATTTTCGTCCAGTAGCATATGCCTCTCGAACGTTCACTAGTCAACAGCGAAACTGGGCTCAAATCGAGAAAGAAGCTTTTGCACTGGCATGGTCGTGCGACAGATTTAAAGACTTCATAACTGGAATACACATTTTACTCGAAACTGACCACAAGCCTTTAGTGCCAATCTTATCCTCGAAAAATTTGGACGAATTAACTCCAAAACTTCAACGAATTCGATTACGGTTTGCGAGATATTCTTATGATATCCGTCATATTCCAGGAAAAGAATTGGGAATGGCAGATGTACTTTCGCGACGACCATTGAAAATTTATACTGACAATCATGATGACGAACTTAGCGAACAAATAGGAGCATACGTACAATTAGTAACTAAAAGTTTACCTACTACGGATAAGAAATTAAAACAAATCATTGAAGCTCAACTCAGCGATCCCATCTGTAAGAAGATTCGTGAATACTGTAAACAAGGTTGGCCGATGAAAAACGAAGTTGACAAAAAGATAATACATCTTTGGCAACACAGGGGAAGTTTATCGGTAGAAGACGGACTTCTAATGTACGGTAGTCGTATTTACATTCCAGGAGTTTTACAAAATGAAATTCTCAAACGACTTCATGAAGGACATCTTGGAATCACTAAATGCCGTTCACGAGCTTGCGCATCAGTTTGGTGGCCAGGACTTTCTACGAAAATAGAAGGAAAAGTCAAAAATTGTAAACAATGAAGGAGAATAAAATTTCTGGAGTTTAGTCAGGATTTTATTCTCCTTCATCACGATCCTGGTCAAGAAAACGTTAATCATCATTGTAAACAATGTATACAAGAAACTCAAAATCACCGTGAACCTCTTATGCCTTATGAATTTCCAGAACGACCATGGCAACGAATTGGTATGGATCTCTTCAAATTAGAGAAGAACTGGTACCTCATCGTTACCGATTATTTCTCGAGATTCCCAGAAATTGCATTGCTTTCGACTTTGAAAGAAACTGAGGTAATTAAACACCTTAAATCAATTTTGCAAGACACGGGGCACCTGAAAAAGTAATTAGTGATAATGGTACACATTTTGGTCCTATGCTTACTTCATATTTCCATAAGTTTTCAAACACTTGGAACTTTGTTCATAGAACGAGTAGTCCTAAATTTCCACAAAGCAACGGCCTTGCAGAATCAGCGGTAAAAATAATCAAAAGAAGTATAAAAAAATCAGAAGATGTTTACGAAGCACTACAAAATTATCGTGCTACTCCGTTAGCAAATGGTTACTCACCTGCCGAACTTCTAATGGGTAGAAAGATTCGAACTAAGGTTCCCATAGCTTTGAAGGGACTTTAACCACAATTACCAGATTATAATATACTGCAAAAATTCGAAAACGAACGACGTGGAAAACAAAAAGAAAATTATGATACACGACATAAGGCTAAAGACCTTGAAAAACTTAAAACCGGACAAACTGTTTGGATAACGGATCTACGACGAACCGAAAAAATCTTAAAGGAGGGAGAAGAACCGAGGTCTTACATAATCGAAACAGATAAAAGGACAATAAGAAGAAACAGATATCATTTAATTCCCTTCCCGGTAGACGAAAAAACTATTGAAATATTTGATGATATAAAAATTAATAATGATCTAAATATTCATAGTGATAAAAAAGAAAATACAAAAACTGAAGTACAACCTGCATCGTGTACAGAAGGAACAATGACAACCAGAGCAGGGAGAATAGTTAAACCTTCAGTACGTTTCTCACCAGGATAGAAATCTAGGGGGAGATGTAACAGCGGTGATTAGAAGGCGCTGACAATATATAAAAATGGAATGTATTGTGATTGACAAGTGTCAGACGATCAATAAATGTCTAGTTTATGAAATAAGATTTTTCCTATGTTAAAGATAAACATTACAGTTATTGTATTGCATTAAGTTTAACATACTAAGCATATTGAATAAATTCTGGGTGTGGATGTCACTAGAGTCAGCTGGATTGAGAGTGAGCGTGGGCAAGTTAAAATCCCCTATCATAAACACTGGGGATGCATATATAAATGGAGCTTGTAATAGAGAGTCATAAAAAGCTTCGTAGTATTGTTGAGGGGAGTTGGGTGGAAAATAAGTAGCAATTAAGTAGAACACTGATGCATTTAAAGAGCACTTGACACATACAAATTCAGATTTATTAAAACTGCAAGTTAAATTCTGTAGGCATGGGTTAAATGTCCGATTGACAGCAATGAGAACTCCTCCCCCTCGGGTTTTACCATCACGGTTCCTGTCGCATCGAAATACAGCAAATCGGCAATCAAATAATTCAGGGTCAAAGATGTTGTCACTGAGCCACGTTTCTGATAGGATAATCGCGTCATAGGAAAGAGTCGTACCGTTTACAGAAAGCATGTTTAATTTTGTGTTTAAGCCGCGGACATTTTGATAATAGAGCGATAGACTGGTTTTTAGTTTTTTGAGTGGATTATCCAAGGATTGTCGTTGATGTATTTTATTGTTAAGTTCGATTCCCCAGCAGCTAAACATCTATTTAGCTCATCACGTAGGAGAGACAGGTGTTCCCGCTGTTTTGGAGTTAAATCACTGCCAATGTTGAAAAGTTTGTATTTTTCAATTAGTTTTATTTGTTTTGATTTTTTTAAAATCGATTTATTCAGATTATCTAGGAATACTTTAATAGGATGGGTTTTATATAGTTTTATATGTTTTACCTAAGCGTACTAAATTAATTTTGTCCACCGAAACATTTCTATTTAGTGCAGTTGTGACTATTACGCTCATAATTTTTTTTTTTTTCATTTTCTATCTCCCTTTCAGGCACATGTAGATCACGATATTAGATGAGCGTTTATTTCTTTCATTAATTTCGTCGATTAGATCTTCGAATTTAGCCGATTCTTCATATTTGGATGGCTTATTTAACAGATCATTTTTTATTGTAATTAGTTTCTTTTGGAGAGAAAGTATGAGATTTTTTAGTTCATTTAATTTTGAAGAATCTTTTTCGAAAGAATTGTTGCGCTCGTCACAAAACCACTTCAGATTCTCAGAGGAACGTTGTGCCTGTGAATCATTTAGCACATGATAAATAACAAGTAGAATCACATACACTACAATTTATAGAGTTAGCTGCATTAACTGTAACATTGCACGTTTTACAGATGCAAGTCATTATTGTAACGGAGCACCTTTAAAATTGGTCGAGTTAAGCAGACTTAAACTTGTTAGCAGCACTTTGCTTAAAGGTTTTTTTTAAAAAAAAATTTTTGAGATAACAAAACAGTGATTTTATTTAAATTGAGGCAAGCTATAATCAACTTGACTATAAATTAATATTCACTGCAAATATGCGCACAAATTGATATGTCACAGTTTATATTGCACTTATAAAAAAACTTCAATTTTTAGAGAGAAATGCACCACTGATAAGAACTTGTCTGATAGCACTGATAAAAGATAATAAAATCCTTCACAATACGCAATGATACATGTCTGTCAAGTTGGGGTGACCAACATAAGAAAAATAAAAAAAAATATACCATCAGTTAGTGCAGGTTTGTTCCAGAATATGAAAGTTTGTTCTATTTAAATAACAGAAATATAAACAATTTCAGTTGGCACCATAACTTGACACTATCCAATTTATAAATAATAGAAAAAATTAAAAATGACTATACCATCAGTTAGTGCTAGGTTTGTGTTGGTTTGTTCCAGAACTGATGCTAATGTCATTTTTAATTTTGCTTTAGTATTTAGAAATTTTGTAGTGTTAAGTTCAGGTTCCCAATAGAATATTGTTAATATATCTATTATTTTAATAGAACAAACTTCCATATTCTGGAACAAACCAGCACAAACCTAGCACTAACTGATGGTATAGTCATTTTTAATTTTCTCTGTTATTTACAAATTTGGTAGTGTAAACTTGGGATGTCAACTGAAATTGTTAATATTTCTGTTATTTAAATAGAACAAACTTCCATATTTTGGAAAAAAACCAGCACAAACCTAGCACTAACTGATGGTATATTGTTTTTTTTTATTTTTTTTTTATGTAGGGCACCCAAACTTGACAAACATCAACGATACACGGCGAATCGATGGTACCAACGATAGTGATGCATGCATTCAACAAAATAAATTATACAATGAGTCTTATTGACTACAGCGCTACCTGAGCTATACCAGGACATATGCGGATGCCATACATAGGGTCAGCACTCAAAATAACACTAAAAATGGCACTAATTATGCTTGACCGGGCCTTCTTAACATAACAAGTGTCCCAGCAAACCGATGTCCAAGTGACGTTGATAACAAATCAAAATATGTGTACAATACTTATAAACCATACGAATAAATATTCGAAACAATAAAAAAAAATAACTACATAAATAAATGGGTTTGCTTAGCTGTGTCTCCACGGTGACGGTCGAATTCGGTAGTAGGGAAACCTCGTGTGGTAAGTAGAGCCGAAGCGCATCCGTCGGTACTTCAGGGTAAAATGGCGCTGACTGGACTGGCGGTTAAACTTCACTACTTCGCTTGTTTCCGGCAATCCCAAACTCACACTCGCTATCGGATTGGAAATCGAGTACAATCCAAAATAACAGTTAAACAAGATCCATCTGTAGAAAGTAAATCCAACGAAAACGTAAACCATAACTTAAAAGCCTGAAACGAAATGGGCGTTTATGATCGAGTCTCGCTCACGGAGTCAAAACAGCTGAATTGAGAAATTACTAAAATCCACTAACTTCTCAATACTTAAAAATTATCTTACTTTAATATGAATGAATTTTGAAATACCTGACATGGTAGGCGGCTGGAAGTATAAAACGGGAAGCGTGATTATGGAATAAAATCCGGACTAAGCCGCTGAATAAGAATCCGCGATTACTTATTCTTGTTTTTAAGTGCTCCACAAAATTCCCAAAACGTTAACAATTAGGTTTGTTCCAACAAATCCAAACTAAACGAGCACTGTTAGAATGTAGCAGCACTTCTTCATACAAAAGTCTTCAGCTTCTTTCAGTAATTTTTATTGTCTCAACGTGGCCGTTTCAACCTCAAAATCAGAATGCTTCCGTTTCCAAAACGGAAATCAATACTACCAAAAGGAGAACAGAACAAAAAAACACCAACCATAAATAACCAAAATACAAAATAACCAAGCGATATTAGATAAAAAATAAATTAAAAACACTAACCATTTCTTACAGCGACAGAGGGGAGCAGCAGAACCGTTCGTTTTACTACTTTTACAGTTATAAATTGCTAATCAAAACATATGTTAATATTATATTTTAACTTCATGTTCCATTTAATAAGGTATTTCAATTATATCTATGTCTCTCACATTATTTAAAAGAGTAAATAAAATCTAGACTAGACAACAAAACGCACCAACTAGCGTAAATTTATTAATTAGCTACTGAAGATGTCAAACGACATAAATAAACAATAACTTTTTCATTGAATATACTGATTTCAGTGATATATGTTTGAAGTAGACTTATTGAAAGCAATCAAATTATTGATCAGGTATATGAATATTTTTTAAATATCAAAAATTTAATTTTGAATTACTGCAACATTAATCATTTTTATTTTAGGTTACTCAGCAAAACGGGACCGTCACAGCACCCTTTGATGTTTTAAAATATTCCACAATTTTTCTCTTATCATTTCGAAGCCTTTTTCCCACTGAGTCTCCCTGAGATTACTATAGTCGAGGGGAAGCCCTGGCGCTACACCGGTTCAGAGTGCTGTCATCCCATTTGAGGCTCCGAGGATACCCGAGACCAAATTTCGTTGTACCATGTATGGTAAACACAAGCTGCTTTCGGGATCGCCATCCCATAAAAATGGCACGTCAGAAGTGACTTTTAAAGCTCCCAGGGAGAAACCCCCCCCCCCCTTATCAAACACAAATCCGCAGGTTGGAAAAAAAGAAAAATCAAGTCTTACATATAATGAAGATTCTATTCCATAAGGAAATATTGAGGAAAGAACAGAAAGCGCGAGTCAATAAAAGGTGATAGTACCCCGGTTCTTGTAGTGAAATGGTAGTTTTAAGAAGGGAAGTCCGTTAGAATTGGGTAAATTTTTATATGGACTAGTAAACTCAGTGAATGCAATACGAAAGTCAACATCTCTTAAATTGCAGACGAGATTTGCAATGCTCTGAAAGAATAAGGGGTCACTGAAGCACGACGTATTAAAAAACGCGATAATGGTGAACTAGTTGATATACCAACTTACATTTTCACGTTCAACAAGCCACAAACACAGAGAAAAATATAAGCTAATTTCTATAACCTTAAAGTAAGAATGTTTATACCAGCGCCAATGCGGTGCTTCACGTGTCAGCGTTTTGGTCACACTTCCATTAGATGCGGTAATTTTCAAATCTGTTCCAGTGTATAGTGCTGGACAACATAATTGAGAATTGGATTACATCACCCCCTACTAGCATACCGTAAACATGGGATTATCCCCAAATTTATGGTACAGAAATGCAGAGACTGATTTCAAATTTTTAAATAGGTATATATAATACAGGTAAAAATGTTTGGTTCATATGTACTAAAACAAACAAATTTTTATTTTATTTATGTAAAAACTAATCCAGCCTAATGTGGAATAGTTAATTTTCTTTCCATTTTTGATCCTCATCACAGTTATAAGAATATGAAATTTTTATTAATACCGCCCCTACATATTTAAGACCCATCACCCGTTGTGAGGGTTAGCCGCGTCTATTACCAAGCTTAAGGGATTAACCAAATATCTTGTCCTATACTATAAAAGAACTACCTGAGGAACCTTAACAGTGTATAAACTGTAAAGGCAATTACTCCGCTCAATCTAGAAATTGCCCGATATACAAATAGGAAGTGACCGTACAAGACTTGAAAGTCCGAAAAAACATTTCTTGCTTTGAGACAAGTAATAAAATAGTGGTAAGAACATCTAACCCCGGCGTTTTATATTTAATAGCTGCAAATACAAAACAGCCACCACAACTGGTAGCAGCTTTAAAAATTGTCTTTGTTGTCGAAAACAGCTTTAGGTAGCCTGTGGTACAGTTACCACTAGCTCTTTATCAGAAAACAGGTAGCCCGACCATCCGATATGACATCATCCCAAAAAATAATACAATACGATGTACTTTTCCAGTTTCTCTAATACGCAGATTTCAAGAAAGAAAGGGAGAGGATGGCCGAAGGGAAAGGCAAGAAGAGTCCAACTTTGGCTTTATTTTTTACATATATTTTTCCTTACATTTTATTTTATGGAACAAATCATTCAATGGAATATATATAAATGCGTTTATCATTATTTATCCTATGGTTCCGCAGCATACTTTACACAGATCAGCCTTATGCTCTTAGGAACTATCAGCTATATCGGATATAGAACCCTATTTAAGGGCGAAAGGAGATGTTGCCTTAATCATAAGACAGGATGTACGCTGTGAACCAATGTCCAATGTGTCAAACCTGCAAGTAGTAGCAGTTAAAGTGACCATCCCGGTGTAATATCTACTTACCGGATGACAGCTGGAATATGGAACATATTCAAAACATCTTGGAGCAACTGTCGCCACCATTATTGTTTGTGCCCATTACGAAATCTGGAGATCATCTGATAGATATTCGCGAGGACGAATCATCGAGTAAATTTTCGAGACCCCAGAAATAGCTCTGATAAGTACAAGCACGCCTGTAGCAAGTTCAATTGAAACTAGTATCAAGTAGACTTGCTATATCATCATCAACAATGGCACAACATTCCTCTGTGGAACAAGGCCTCAAGTACCTGAAGTACTTGTTTCGTGACATGTTTTACTTGCATTTTTTAGAGATGCAGGTTGTCAGCCTACAGTCTCTGCAAGGCCAGCACACACCGAGCCGTTGTGCGGCAACCCATCCAAATGGACAGGGCGGGCTATGTTGCTTATCTACACGATCAGACAAGACACGCCACGACCACACAACCGTACTGGCTGACAGATGACAGACTTGCTATAGGTGTGCCTGTATTCATCAGAGGTATATCAGGGGTTATTTAAATGCTTGCTCTATAGACTCTTCAGCCATTGACTTCTCTCATGTCCTTCCGATTACACAGTTCCTGTACTTGGAGAGTCCCGGATTATCTACATGGAGTAATCAGTTTCCTATCTTAATTACTACTGATACCCAACACAGCAAACAGGTACGACCTCCTAAGTGGCATTTTGATAAGGCTGACTGATGATGTTCTAGATTTAAAAATGCTGTAGCAGTGCATATTGAAAGTACCAGAAGCAGAAATATTGCACACTACTGCCAAAAAGATCAAACGGGTTATACCGTGGTGGAATTCAGCGGTAAAGGATGCTGTAAGACAAAAGAAAACAGCTTTTAGTAGATATAAAAGATATCCAACATTGGATAGCTTTTAGTAGATATAAAAGATATCCAACATTGGATAATGTTGTAAATTTTGAAAAGTCTCAAAATTCTTCTCAAAAACTCATGCTTGAGAGTAAAAAAGAATCCTGGAACTCGTATGTGTCAGGCATCTCGTCTGATATATCAATCAAGGAGGTATGGAGTCGTGCAAATCGAGTTATGGGTAGGGGTTTCAATCCTCTGTTACCTGTCCTGGAATGAAGATACGATCACAAAACATTCAGAGCGCATAGCTAATCGTCTGGCAGATCAGTTTAAAAGAGTTAGTAGCTCAGAGAACTACGACCCGGTATTCTTAGCTACAAAGGCTGAAAAAGAAAACCTATTAAACTTTGATTCATGTGAAGTACATGAATACAAGTTACCTTTTTCTGTTCTGGAAATGGATAATGCGATATATATATATATATACCAGGATAAGATAATATACACAACGAGATGAATGAAACAGTTACCTCCAGAATGTAAATCGCTCCTGCTCTCAGCATTTAATAGAATGTGGTCGATTGGCTAGTAACTCACATTATGGAAAAAGGCTATTGTAGGTCCTATACTAAAAGCTGGAAATGATCCTCTCCACGCGTCTAGTTATAGGTCTAATAGGCTTACATCATGTTTGGGGAAACTAGTTGAACGTATCTTCAAAAACAGACTTACTTGCTGTGTCGAAAAGAGCAATCTGCTCACTAAACATTAATCGGGACTACTTTGAACCTGCCATTCGGACGGCATTTAAGAATCGGAAGCGTCGCAGTGTTTTTTGACGTGGAGAAGGTATATGACATGACGTAGAGGTACTATATTTTTAAAATGCTACATAATTGGGAATTTCGGGGAAATTTACAACTCTTTATTCTCTCGCTTATGAGTGACCGCAAGTTTAAAGTCCGAGTCGGTACTAATCTGTCCATTATCAGGGCCTTAGAAAGTGGGGTACTACAAGGTTCGACTCAAAGCGTTATTTTATTCGTTATAGCGGCAACGATATTAGTGTTTTATTGTAGGTTGATGATCTCGCCATCTTTTACTCAGCAAAAAAAAATGAGATACATCAAAAAAAAATTGCAATCTGCAATTGACCGGGCTGTGCATAATGCTGAAGATATCGGATATAAGTTCTCTCTTGAGAAAACCAATGATGTGCATTTTTGCAAGTTAAAACGATCATATTACGGACCACTTATGAAAGGAGACGGTATTCGCTGTGGAAATAGTGTAAGTTTCCTAGGCTTAACGTTTAACAGCAAACTAAGCATTAAAGATCTGAAGATAAAATGTCTCATAACATTAAACCTCTTTAAGATGTTAGCCGGCACGAGGTGGGGAGCGGAATCCAGTTACCTTTTTTTTATCAAAATTGACCAATGGCTGAGTTGTGTAGTCGTCCATCTCAAGATGGAGCCACTGTAAAACAGCCTGACATCATCATTGACCTGTAATTGCTGAGACAATTACTATCATATCTGATACAGGAATGGGTAACAAAAAAATATTTTTATTTTACTACAATTTAATGATATATAATACAACAACGAACACAAACCATACCAATATTTTTCTATATGGAATATGTTCCTAATTCTGAATATAACTATGCTCCTGTAAGAAATGAAAAAAAAAGTGCAGTATTGGCTACATGACTTTCTATCTGTGTATTCACAGCAATTTATACATAACATTCTTGTTTTATTGTAATATTTTACTTTAAATAAAATTATTTCTTTTAATGCTTCTTTCATCCTTATTCAAACTTCTTGTTTTTCTTATCATTATTGAACTGTACCATTATAACTAAGTAAGTCATTCCAATAGCTACAGCCTGCAAATAAATTGAAAAAAAACTACAGCGTCTGCTATATAAATATAGTCTATTTCCCGGAATAGATACTCACGTTATTAAATGTATCCATGTAATTCAAATCGTTAAAAGGAAGGGGGATTGATGACATCATTTTGACGGGAGGAATCATATGATTTCCGAAGTAAAGAAATAACAAACTGACAGTATTATATACAAATATGATAATAGATAAAACAAGCACAAATTATCGATGTCAAAATCACCTTAATAAATTACATGAATGATATTCCATTTTTTAAAATATTTCAAAATATCCGTTACTGCAGTTACACTACTGTTTCTATTTCACTTTTGTCGTTGGTTAGATGCAGATTCCATATGTACCACACGTACGATAAATGAAATAGAATGAAATTCTAATTAGTGCTATGCATATATGACAAAGATGCAAGATAAAAGTTTAATAATTCTTTTAGCAGAAATTGATGACGTGAGTATCAACTGCGGGAAATATACTGAAGTTGAAATTGAACTACGTTTCATTTACATTCATCTAATCTATTCCCGATATAACTGTTTCCCAAATAAAAAGTATGATTTTAACAGTAATTCAAAAATATTGCCGACACAAATAGGTTACTGCTAAGGCTTCGAGTTTTGATTTTCATTCCATGGTGACACCCTCAATAGATTGAATATGACTTAAGTGATAAAAATATTACTTACCGATGTTACTAACTGTAAATCTATTTTAAAAAACCCTAATGCGGAAAACTTGGAGCGCCGGTTAATAGCATAAACAAGCATTAATGTTAACTGGAAGAAAAAATATAAAATTAATTACATCTTTTGAATTACTTTTACATATAAGAAAAATGCATAAAATATATAAAATATAAAAAAATATGTGCCCGTATCATTCACTTCTTTATTATATATTTTTATGCTTTTTCGCAGATATCGATAATGGTTATACTGTACCAGACGTCACCTCTTGAGAGCTATTTCTGGCCATAGGGATCGTTTTTATATAGAAAATAGACAGGAAAATTTTAAACTATGCGAAACTTAAAACTTACTTTTTTAATACCATGCACATAATTCTGCCAACGAGATCACAAATTCCATAATATTTTATTCAAATATGCTTAAACACTATTGTGCATTGGAATATCAAAGAATGTTAAAATCCCTGTATCCCCGGATATTGTTACCATTTTTCTTGAAGAACGTTTCGGACATATGCGAACACTTAGAGGAAATCCCGTTTATATTAAACGTGACATCGGTTTAAGTCGTTAAGTTGTCAATATTTGATTTCGTCTATAAGCAAAACTTCTTTATATGAATCTTTTTGTTTATAGAGGTAAAATTTTCAAGGATAATAGACCCTTCAACCTAATGTGTTATTTGCTAACAGTAAACACTATCGACTAACAATCTTCAGGCAACAATGTATACGATTTGTTTATTACAAAATTCTGTGAATTTATTAATTTTTATAATGTCGGCAGTAGTCGCAGTACTCAGTTCTATTCTTAACATTTACAATGGCAGTTTTATTTTTCATCAAATTTTAAAAAATAATTTACTACTTGACGTTTTATTTGTGGGTTATGAATTTAAATCTGTAAGTTTTACATGGTTTTTATATTTAGATTATCTAGTTTTATAATGACATTTAGGGTAATATTTTGTAGCGATTTTGTTCGTCAAACAGTTTTCTCTACATCACATCAATTTCAACAATTGTGTGCTATAATGTTTTGCTTCCGGTCTAAAGCATTATGCAACCGAAACTTTAAAAAAAATTAAGCAGGCTTACGAAAACAGTGTTTTTTAAGGCGCAGGTTCTTCGGTGGTTTTAGGCATTCTTATGTTATAAGGAAGAGAGTGAAAGACCTTCCATCTGCAAGAACTGATGAAACTGTTGAAGAGTTGACTTTGACTGACACCACTGTTCAACAGATTTTGACCAATTGGTAAGTAAAAACATTTCTGACTTGATTTCTTGTCACTTTTCTTCTTTCAGAGATTGAAAAAGTTCCTCAAAGGAAGTGATTTTGTGACACTCCATAACCTTGGCTGTAAGCGACCAGCTGAATGCTATTACAGTATCTGAGTTCTAGTACTGTAACGAGGAATGGAAGAAACATCTCCAGCGCTTTGTGGCTTCCTAAGGAAGTTATTTCGATGGCGACAATATTAATTAGTTTAATTGTCATTGTTATAATTGATTTGAAGATAATTAGTGGGTGGGTCAATGTAGAATGCTTTTGGCTTGTGTTTTATTTTTGCACACTACGGTGTTTTTAACTTACAATAATGAATTATAATTATTTTATTTCAGTAAACTTATGTGTAGGTAAAGTTTTCTTATGTTATTTTAAACATAAAAATATTAAAATTTTGTTACAATTTTGCATGATTTTGGTTTTTGTTAACAAAAAATTTTGTTACGGTTTAAAATTGTCAGCCAGTACGGTTGTGTGGTCGTGGCGTGTCTTGTCTGATCGTGTAGATAAGCAACATAGCCCGCCCTGTCCATTTGGATGGGTTGCCGCACAACGGCTCGGTGTGTGCTGGCCTTGCAGAGACTGTAGGCTGACAACCTGCATCACTAAAATGCAAGTAAAACATGTCACGAAACAAGTACTTCAGGTACTTGAGGCCTAATCGGCTTCACCAAAAAATCTGGATCTACTTCCGGAAAACTAAGTAAGGGCTGTCACAATAGATCTTCTAGGTCGCGTTGACAAAAAAGCGACAAAACGCTTAAAAAACCCTCATATACATACAATACAATACAATACGGTTTAAAATACATTTTATGACGATGATGTTAGCAACCCATCTGCCTTGGAGGTAATCCGGGAATTCTGATTCTGTGAAGGCTAAGTAGCAAGCGTGTTGTTACTAAACGTGTCGGTTTCCGACAGTTGGACAATTGTTCTCAATCTTTTGCCGTGGTCAGATCTATCGTAGGGTGATTTAAGAATTTTAATTAGTTATTGCCTTCAATTTCACGGACCTGTTCCGGATATTTCATAGATCGCGACTGTTGCGGATATAGTTCCCGTGTGTTAAGCTTGGATATTATAAGGCATTAGCACGTGAACCACTTTACAGAACCGCATGCCATCAAAGGTGAGCCACATGGCTTTTATTTCACTTTTTTTCAGTCCATGCTTGTCATGAAAGAAATTTAGTACTTGTTCCTTGTTTATTGAATTTAACGTTTTATGTTAGTATCTTTACAAATGATTGTTGTTACTTAGTACCTACTTGTTGCTTATTTGATTATCGTTTATTAGATTTATTGTTTTCGGAGGGCTCATGCGAGTGATTATTCGACGTCTATATTTCATAACCCCCTTACAGGATTTGTAACGTGCTAGGAGAATTAGGACCTTGCTTTCTAGTTTTTTCATCTACTCATGCGCCTTTACCGCTTGGTATGCCACCTGACGTAGTGCCCTATTTGTTGCGCCATTCAATTATCTGTGCGTTGTGCGTTGCTCTAGCCCTATACGGAGGATAATTTATTCTTTCTGATGTTTTATTTGCCGATAACCTCTCGCGTGGGTTAATTTATTTAATTGAGCAAACTTGTATTCTTTGTTACGGTTTAAAATAATACCAAAGACTTTATTTTAATTTTATTTAAAGTATCGAGGTAGGCCACCCTTATTACCTAAAATTAATTTCAATCTGTCTGGTCATAGCATTCGCTCTTTTCACTTAATTAATAGCTCTAAAACTTGTAAGAAAAAATTAAGCTAACATTATAATTTTGGCAGTTGAACAGTGTGGTTGTGATTTTGTATCAGTTATAATTTTGATTAGTTGTGGAGCAATTTTGAGAATTGGTTGTATTTTTGTCCATTAAATTGGAAGTATTGATTAAAATCTATTTTGAGGAATATATTTATTTCCACGGAAGAGCCCGGAGTAATACCACCATCACTGCTATATTATTCTCATAGCCGCATTCCAACTAAGGTATGATACGTTTAAAATTTATAGTTCTATTAGTTTATCAGGATGGTATTTTGTGAAAATCTTTCCTAATTCTAAGTTAACAAGTAAATTCCAAGCGTTTGCTCATTCTTGCGCACGTTTCAGTGGCGTGCGTTTGACACTCGACCAGTAGATTAACAATTACTTTTCAGGCTTGTAATATTTGGTACTGTCCACGGTTAATACCGTTACTACCACCAACGTACAAAGTTCCGTCGTTTTGACCGAACCATCTCTATTGACCGAATGGTCTGTCTGTGAATCTGTGGAGGAGTTAGTGAGTGCGTGGTCATTCCATCCCGGATGCGCCGCCACTGACTCAATACACTGGACAGGGAACAATCGTGCCATCTACATCCGCGGCGAATACCGAGCCAGATAAGCTTATTTAGTTATTTTTTTGTTCATTTAAATTTGTAACTTTATTATTATTGTGGTTGAATATCTCAATATTATTGTTTTGGCGCTAAAGCCTTGTTAGTACATTTAATATTTGAATACTATTATCCTTGGCTGTAAATAGCTCACGCGAGTGGTTCAACGAATTTTAGTTACTATTTTAGTTATTTTCTTTTCCGACTTATTAGGGTGTGTTAGGCAAATTAGCGTCTCTGATTTTTAGTCTTGCTTTATACTTTGCGCTAGCATCGTGAACATATTGATCGATCAACGGATAAACCGTGCCTATTGTTGCGCCAGTTCTCAGACTATTGCACTTGAATTTTGATCCTTGTCGCTATAGGCGTATTTCACTCTGTGATAGTGGTTTAATCATTGCATTTGGTTTTCAATAGCGTAAGCTTATTTTACACACTGCTTGAGTTATAGTTTTTTATAATAAATTATTGTGTCATTGTTTTATTGATATTTAGTATTATCAGCGCATTTATTTTGTACATTATTTACTTATACTCAACAACAATTCTTGTTATATTTGATCAAGTTTACCCAAACTTTATTAAATTCAATTTAAACCTGAGTGGCGATGTCATATTATTTGCTTTTGTATGCTATCCCTTCCCGTAGTGCTCGTTGATCAGCATTGTTAAACTCTTCGTGGTCAACTGGCGCCCAAATTAAAATTATTTGCCTGCGGTGTTTACCTAGCTTACTTATCAAGCGACTTAAAAACCCCGAGCCGTCTCCACTGTAGCTCAGCCGGAGTTCAACCGTACTTGCGCGGGATCGTCCTTTAGGGGCGTAGCATCTTTTAATACTCAATATATTGTGTATCTGATCCTACGCTTACTGTTTTACATAACGACCTCCCACCCCATTGAATATTTTGCCTGACGCACTTCATTCGCCCTTTTATAAATAAAATTGGGTTACGTTGTCTAACCCGAACGACCGTCTTCACTGTTGAAAAGCTAGTTGCGGATCAGTTTTTTGCCAATACCACATGGCTATTGCGCTGTGTGATTGTTTTTCGGGGTTATGTTGTTCGTGGCTGTGTTTTTGCTGGATGTGGAGATTTGACGGTTTATTTTTAAAAGTAGTATGTTTTATTGGATATGGATGAAATATTGTTAATATTAGGTGAATGCATTGCTTTTGTATCAACTCTCAAGTTATGGAGTCATGGTTGTTTATTGTTTATTTTTTGTAAGTTATCAATGTCCGCCTTTTTGTTTATTGTACTGCCTATGTTTTACATATGGTAAATTTCTAGAAATGATCGATTTGTGTTATTTTTCCTTTATCGAGTATTTTGGTGTTGTCATAAACCATTGTATTTTATGCAGTGTTGTGATATATTTTTTATGTCACTCTTATGTGATGTTATTTTACTGATAAGTTATCTTGATGTTGATCTATGTATGTAGCATGTGTTGCAAATTGCAGACTTTACATGGATGTTCTATTTGTATATAATTCAATTATATTCTTGTTTATCTCTGTGTTGCTGTTGTTTGTATCGATATTGATTATCTCTATATGTCGGTACTATTATTGTTTATTAGAAAGTAAAATGAAAATTTGATAAATAAAGATACAAGCTGATGAATACGAAATTATTTTTTTCGATGGTAAGTGATAAGATAATAGAACGTGATTTTTCAGGATTAGAATATTATATAAGCAAATAAAACCATATGTTTAAGTCAGTCTGTAATCGCTATTGTATATTGTACAATCATATTTATCATTAAACTTGTACTTATTAAAATTTTTTTTTTCAGACTTATCCGCAAGGAACAACATCGACGAGCCTGAACCAACTGACCGGACATCAGCGCAACGCCAGTCGCTACTTCGAGTTCATGGATGATTTCATGGTACATGAAGCCGACACTCCAATTATTGTGAGTAACATATGTCATTCAGACCACTTTATAACTTATAATCAAATAATTCCGAATCTGACTCCGATTTTAAATTAAAAGATCGAACACATATACCACAATAATACACAACAATCACCCGTACAACAAGTAGCACATACACAATACACATCTCAACTATCTCCTAGTCCTAGACAATACACACAACAACCAAGACAAAAAAATTCTCTAACTCTAACAACACAATAACGTCGTAGACCTGGCTCATCCAGATCGGCACACAACCAATACGGACAAAACCAGTACAGGCAAAACCATGTCATTACACCACACTATGGTCGTATTTATTTGGGACATTTTAAGTAATCTGGTAGGATAATTCTGTTTACTTGGCACATTTAAAGTAACCCAGAACTGATCTCGAACTGACCCAACTCATCCAGCTATCCTGCTGGGTTGGTGAGTTGAACCTGTTTTCTACCTTTGTTTACACATTGCTTTTTTTTTCTATATCTGTCAGAAGTTATATCTTTTATAGGTTAAAACGGAAAACTTAATTAAATAATTTTAATAAATCACTGAAATTTACCATTTCAAATTTTCACCAACTATAAAATTTGGTTGTTTATTTGGTACCAACACGGGTAAGTTTAGGATCAGTTTAGGGTTGTATTCAAATTTCCCAAATAAATAAGGCCTATGTAGCAGAAGAAGTGCTGAACATGGATGAATGAGATACACCTGTAGATGACTCATACCTACTAGGAGAACGAACAAGACAACAAAGTTGCAATAAAAAATACAATTACTACCTACAATAATTCGCGAGAATTTGAAAGTTTTAACGACAATTATATTTTAGACATCATAGCCTCGGAGACAGTACAAACCAACTACCCAGACTCGAACTACTAAATCTGACAAACAAAATAAAACTACTATACATTGTTTTCCCGGAAAAGAACTTGAAGGGTTTAATAGACTCGGTAGTACCAAATATTATAAAATCCACCATAGCAAAGAAATACTATAAAAATCATTATTTATGATCTATTTAAAATTTCAACAGCCCATGATACGACTATAGAAAATTATAGCACATTTGTACCTATTTCGAAAGTATTTAATTCCAACAAAAATTAAATGATCTATTATTAGGAATAGATAATTTAAAGTTGTTAAAAGTAATTATAGATTTAAATTTCAACACGAAAATAAGCAAAATCGATACTAAAAACATCCATCACTGAAAATGAATTCTTAGCTATGTACGGATAACTAAGTACGATACTCTAAATTGTATTTCTTTAGCCAAAAATTCAAAATTTATATGAATCATCAGCTATTAGTTATTCTCTCTAATGTATGTAGTAAACAACTAATACGGTGGAGTCTCAAATTAAACAAATTAGAGTACGAGATAATTTATAAAAAACGGCAAACTTAACAACAATTCGACGCCCGAATATTTATCGAAATTAACAACCAAATACCATATAATCCAATTTCACAATCACCACTATTAATAGACGACTCTCCGCTAATTATTTATCAGTACTATTTTAATAGCAAGCAATATCTGAATTGTAATAATAAAAACAATAACACACAGCTAAACAATTCAAAATGAAATTCTGTAATATAAATAAATTAAAAGCCCAAAATTCGCAACTCAATAATTTTGTTTATGAATCTCAAAACCCCCAAAAGGAATATAGAACCTTCCAAACAAGACCCCTCTTTTAAATTTAAAGAAATTCTGTTTACTTCAAAATATAAAAAATTGAAGCATACCAAAACTAGGCTTTAAATTAGATAATCAAAACTTGAACGAAATTAAACTAAAGCTAAAATATTTTTTTTATGATACTAACATAGGAATAACTGTATACAAAATTCCCGTAACACTAATTTCACTATCCGGTCCCGCCTATGAAGGTTGAATAAGAAATACGAAATGTCACTAGTCGTAAAGCCAGGTATTTTTACTGATTATAACTTTTATAATAATTAATAATCGATTCCTTCGTTAATTCCAGAATTTACTTGAAAACTCTGAAAACATAATAATATAAGAGCACTACAGGCCTACAGACCCTTGGCTTGGAAGCACACTTTTCTCCAGTGTGCTCTATCATACACTTTTTGTTTCCAGTCCTTGATACCCAATTGATGTAAGTCTTCTAGTACTGCACTAAACCATTTCTTTTTTGGCCGCCCTCTTCTTCTTCGTGCACTTAGTTCACTGTTGAAAACAACTTTTACAATTCTACTTTCCGTCATTCGATTTATGTGTCCGAACCACTTTAGTCTTAACGATTTACTTATCCCCACTATATTACTATCCCCAAAAAGAGACATTACTTCTAAATTCGTTCTCCTCGTTACCTGGTCTTCTTCTTTTTTCCCACCAAACATTGTCCTCAACACCTTTCTTTCCCATCTTAACAACTTTTCCTGATCGCTTCTCACTAATGTCCATGTTTCACAACCGTATAGCACTGTTGGTCTAATTACTGTTTTATAGACACGTATTTTCGTTGACCACGACACTTTTTTTGAGCATAGAAAGTTTCTTAAGGCACCCACACATCTATTCCCTTTCATTAACCGCATATCTATTTCGAGTTTTTCACAATTGTTTTCATTCACTGCTACACCTAAGTATATGAAGTTCGTTACTCTTTCTATTTTATACACTTTATTGTTTGTGCCCATTAACTTCACCTCGCACTTCGTATCCCGTTTATCACCATTCACCCTCATATACTTTGTCTTTTCCTCATTTATTTTGAGACCAATTTGACTTGCAGACTGTACTAGTCTTGAAAAAACTTCGACCATTTCTTTCCTAGTTCTGGTTATAAGAACTATATCGTCAGCATACGCGAGACATTGGTGTTTGTGTCTGTTTATTATCCCTGTCCTATTTACTTGAGCTTTCTCCATTACCCATTCTAGAATTAAATTAAACAGAATTGGAGACATCGGATCACCTTGCCTTAAACCATTTTTTACTTCAAAAGACTCAGAGATTTCTCCATTCGCTACTACTTTACATTTATTCTCTCTTTGTGACATTTCCACCAACTTGATTAATTTTTCCGGTAATTTTAGTTCTCTGAGGATGTTATATAAACTTTTCTTCTTCACTGAGTCATAAGCTTGCTTAAAGTCTATGAACAATAGTTCGAGTGGTAACTTATGCTCATAACTTTTTGCAATAGTTTGTTTCAATACAAAAATTTGGTCGATGGTGGATCTGTTTTTCCGAAAGCCTGCCTGGTACTCACTGATTATTATTTCTGTAAACACACTTAATTTATTCCTGATGCAGGTTGCAAGAACTTTATAAGTAACATCCACTAAAGCAATGCCCCTATAATTTTCGCACTTTGCCTTGTCCCCTTTCTTATGTAACGGAACAATCAATGCTTCCTTCCAACCATTCGGCATTTCTTCAGTTTCCCATACGTCTTTTACCATGTCATAAATTTTTTCCAGCAATTCATCCCTACAAAATTTTAACATTTCCGCCGATATACCATTCTCACCAGTAGTTTTATTATTTTTCATATTCTTTATTATTTCGCAAACTTCCTGTTTTGTCGGCAATTCCACCTGTTCATCCTGTACTGTGTCTGTTATTCAATTATCTTCATCCTCTTCTCTCTCACCTGTGTTTAGAATTTCTTTAAAATATTCAAGTGTTATACGGCGAATTTCCCTTTCAGTTCGTAGTGTGGTAATGCGCTTTCGGCCGCATTTACCCATTTGAACCGCCTTAAGCGGTTTTCCTAATTCCAGTTTTCGCTTAATATTGCGCACGCTGGACTGCGATACATCAAGCAAATCAGCAATTTGGCGTTGGGTATATTGACAATGCTGTCACATTGTTGAAATCTTTGTTTTTTTCCTCGGTGTGAGGTCTGTAGCTTTTCCCATGTCTGCTAAAGAAATATTTTTGTTGACAACTGTCTAAAAATTTAATTCACACCAAAACATAAACAAAATTTATTATTTAAATATTAAAACAATTTTATATTCATAAAAAATAAAAACTTACCGAATATTATGCCTATAAAACTTACGACAAAACGGTTTTCAGAACTTGTCATCCACAAACACTGACTCACGAAGTACAACCGCTGCGAATAACGTGTACTATTTTGACAAAAATGATATTTGCGTATTGACAGATGACTGAAAATGTTGCCAGGTGTAGCACCTAATCAACAAATAAATAAATAATAATGTTCATGGGATATTAAGTTAATTAAAGCCAAGACTTTCACAGATTATGATGGATTTTACTTTGAGTATAATAATTTGGCCACCCCCTGTAGATTAGACAAGATTCATGACTGACTACTCTACATACCATATTACAGTTTATATAGTATTTGTGGAAAGGTGTCGGGGTGTTTCATGCTGGAACAGCAACCTCAGCAGAATGGACCGTGGTAACGGACAAGGACAAGTTTCAAAGAGATGACATCAAGCGGCGAGCAGTGTATTTTAATGAATATAATAATAATAATTAATAAAATTACCTGCTCCTTAACATTTCTGTCCGAATATCTGCCCTGAATATCTAACAATTTGTTTCGTGTTACGTTACACTAAAAAAAAAAACATAATTAATAATACAACGAAAGAAAGCGTAGTTTAAAATAAAAGAGAAAATGCGTGAAATTTGATTCCGGAAGTTGTTTTATGCTTAATATTGCAATTATCAAATTATTATTTCATTTAAACGCATGACCAAAAATTACTATTGTTTAGATGCAAATTTTCGTATGGAAATTATGGAAATAAATGTAAATGTACCTACATTTTATTTGATGTACTGATTATAATGCAAAGTTTTTTCCTGAATTTACAAAAACAATTGTACTTTACTAAGAAGAAATATTTTATTAATGCTTTGGTACAAAATAGTATATTACTAACGGAGGTAGAAAGTGTTCGATTACTGTCGAATGCGAACATAGCTTACAAAGGCGCGCAAATTTGAATACATTTGTATTCACTGTCTGAAATGAATAATCTCGCAGAAATAAACAAATATTTAGATTTTGTGTTGATCATCTGTCACACGAACTGCCTGTTTGATATCTAAACTTAAATAATGATATCATCGGGGTTGGAAAGTATGAAGTGAGTATAGCTGGGGTTGGAAATTGTCCAATTCTCAGCTATATTTAAGCTGTACTTCCCAACCTCTTGGAAAATGAGGTTAACAATAGCAAACTTCCCAACTTTTTAAAAGTAAGGTATCCTCATATTACTAACCGATTGTGAATAAAAATATTCACATAATGTGCAATTATATTTGCGAATTTCGAGAAAAAAATGCAATCATTATGTTAAATAGTATACTTGAAAACTTGAATATTATATTACTTTTAAATTACCTGTTGTATAGTTTTTGAAGCAACAATAGATATAAGAAAAAATCTTGTAAAGTAATAAGATCCCCACAAAAAATTATTTGTTATGTCTAAAACGGTTTGAGGGGATCTTGTTTTATCTTCTGGTTTGTGATAGCCGCCAAATATAGCAAAATACACATTAATCAATATATTTAAATTACAACAGGCTACGGAGAGAAATAGCTGAAAGCTAAAATATTTATTCAAGCGTTCCAATGTATCACAAAGGATTTTATAACATTCGTAAAGTTTCGCAATCTCTAAAGATAAATTTGTATGTTCATTAATTGATTTATTATTCTTGTTTGCTATAGCAACTGATATTGTCTTATTTGTTGCGGAATCTGAAAAAATAAAACATTGAAAATTTTACAAGTAATACAATGAAATGGCACATAAACGAGTACGAGTATATTGTGCATATTGTAAAAGGATGTTGTTATTATTACACTCTTATAATTTTTATTTGAATTCCGTGACAATGACAAACAATTTAACTATTTAGTCATTCAAGCTTTTAATATGGATACAAAAATAATTTCATGATTCTGACTTATTTTTGTTTTATAATATTGTGAGTAGTTTTTAACGAAAACACTCATGTGTATTGTATGGTAGATTTAAAAACAAGTAATATGCTTTTGTCTAAGATAACTTAAATATCTCCATGATATATACAGTCCAGTCTCCTGGTTTCTTGTACCGAATGATGTCGCATACTGTAGCGCACAGAGGTGCGGTATTTACCTAGAGTTCGTTTGTCAACTCATGACATCCCTTTCTAAAAAATATAAATGCGATTCCATTCGGTGTACATGTTTAACTAAATACACAAATTATACAGTCACTTAAATATTTGGCACTTTTCATTTCTCGACCACTCCTTTTGGATTTGAAAGCAGAGTCTGTAGGAACAGTAAGTTCTATTAGCGTTTTAGGATTATGGTCTAGTGCTGGGAATTTGTGTTCACGTATTTGCTCAAGGCGATCATTTACATTAACTTGGTTAACTGTTTCCAATTTTAAATCTCTACACTTTTATACATATGTTTTGATTTCGTTGAACGATTATTTATTTTCTAATAGTACTTTATTTGACTGCGGTCTACATAGATTTTCCTGAATAATTTTTGCTGATATTAACGGATATCGATTTTTGTTTGGCATTTGAACCAATACATTAGAGCCTTTAGCAACATCGTTTCTTTCTTTAACCCCTCTATCATAATAATGTTTTCGTCTTGCTGATTTTTATATTAAATAATGATGTACTTGTATATTTCTACTTTTTCTTAAATGGTCCAATTTGCTTTATCCTAAACAATAATTCAGCTGGTGAAACGAAGATGGAATAAATAATCGTTTTACTGTTTTATGGTTCTTTCATCTAACCCATTTGATTGTTGTTGATAAGGACTCTAAGTTTTATGTTTGACACCGCATGATTCCCTAAATAATTTAAACTTTGCGTTGGAGTAATTAGTATATACAACATCGCAATATGCAATTTCAACAAATTTAGAAAAATTGTTTACTTTTAGTACTAAGTGTTTATATTAAAAAAACATCTGATCCAACTACAGACCTAGGTTTTTCTGGTATTTCTCTAATAATCATGTGTCGCTTTAATTGCCCTTGAATACTTTGCACAGGTATTATATTTGCTAACCAAATTTACAATATCATTAGATATGAGTTGATAATAGGCTTTTTAACTGTGTGATTATTTGTAGGTAAAATTAAATATTCCTGGATGTCACGCATAAAATTTTATTTAGATTTTGGTCTCTACTAGTTTTGGCATCACATATGCCATCTTCAGAAACTATAATATTGTACATAATTTTAAAAGAAATTGATAACAAAATATATGCATTACTCCGTGATTTTTTTAATAAAAAACATTCCTTTTGCATAAGATTTTTAATTCTTCTGAAGTAAAAATTGATGCATTATCATTTGCCAGGACACAAGGAATTCCATAACGACTGAATAACTCTTGCATCATGCAAATTGTTAAGTCAGAGGTTGGAGCTGATTTAGCCATAAGTATTTCTCTAGCTAACAAGCTATCGATTACTGTCAGGAATTGATATCCCAAGAATGGACTCGTACAATATGAATTCGTTATTTTAAGTTGGTTCCCATACATGTAGAGGTACTTTTTGTGGGTTATTACTAAGGTCCGAACATACATTACAAGACATAGCAGCACCTTCAATATCTTTATCAATGTTCATCTAATTGCAATAACGTCGTGCTAGAAATTTCATGGGAACTATTTCCTGGTGAGTCCTGTTTACTTTATGCAATACGTGTGGTTGTAACGTTTTTGGGATCTCTTCGATAAACTACTCCATGATGGATACTGTATTCGGTAGAAGATGATAAATTTTCATGACAAAAATTATTGGTTTCCTGATAAATAAAACCAAAGAATATTGGAAGAACCTTTCAGAACTCATAATTATAAATGACACAAAGAAGATGTTAGTGCACTGAGTACTAGAAAAAATGCTTACTTATTCTGATAAATCCACAGTAAATACTATATATTTTAAGTTTAAATAAATTTTCATATAGTTTAAATTTCAATAAAATATTTACCAATATATGCTTTAAAAGTGTCCTATAAGTATGACACCCAAAAATTCTTTTCTGGGTACATAATTCTTTGTTTTTCTATTAATAACACATCTTTAATTACACTAAAATAAGCATATATTATAAATTTCAATTAATTAGTAGCACGGTTTATTGGCTTGGAACATAATGAGTTCAAATTCGTTTATGATGTACTTCTTTCTTTACATGAACATAAAAAATATATTATAAATTTTGTTTTTAATTTACAAACCTGGAAAAATAAATAAATTTTGCATTGTAAAAGAGGGTTGATGTCACTAGCTGCCAGCACATTCAAAGAATAGTTAACGCTTGTATCTGGTTGTTATGTTTGGGCAAAGGCAAACGTATGTTTTGTTTACACACATCCATAATTCGTATGAAAATCATTTTAATTTTTTCGACCATATGTCCACAGAATTTAGAGCAATTGACTGAATATTGTCTGAAAATGAAATTGTTTGTAATTTAATTAAAGATTTTAATGGAGTAATATTAGCAGTGGTAATTAAATTAATATATATTTCAAAAGTTACCAAACAATACGTCAAATTATGAATAATAGATGAAAAAATACGAAGAAAGAGAGGAAAATAGAGAAATAAAGAATAAAGAAACAATATGATGTAGGATTCCAGATATGTAATAATAAACGAAAAATTACTTGTTTCAGATGTGCAAAAATGGTTACACAAAAATTAAATTGTTCGTATAATTACCCAGTTAAATTTATAATTGTGGCAAATTTGAACATTTAAGAAAGAACTGCCGTGTAAATAAAGTTCACATATATATGCATACTATTCTACTGAGAATGTGTCAAAAATTGATACAAAAGTTACATTTTTAATGAATTGCTATAATAGTCAAGAAATAACTTTTTCAGTACATTCAGAAGCAAATAATCACATTGTTAATACGACAGAATATTTCCTCGAAGAAAATGTTCTAAATCCGAAAATTGAATTTGCTGTGACAAAGAAAAGTAAATACTTACTTGCAAAAAGTTCTGCACTGGCGGAAGTAAAAGTAGGATTTTGACATTTTAATTTTACAAATTTTCAAAAGTTATAAAACTTAAGGAAACAATTCCAAGTAGACCATAAAATAATGGAAAAGGGGAAAGGATGAAACGAACTATTGGCTAATTGTTTATTAATTTACAATAGACTATCAATATCATTTTGGTTAGAATCCATTCAAACGTCAGTTTATATTATAAAGAAATTACCCACAAATGAAAATCAAATACCAGCTCACCCCTGCTTTGTAATTTATGATTTAAGAACGGTAAAAGTTTTTGGTAGTACTCGAGGTAGTACTGCTTATTTACAAATTCCAGATAATAAAAGAAGTAATCTGGATAAAAAGGCAATCAATGCAAACTGATAGGTCATGTTCCAAAAGGATAAAATTTATTGGATAACAAAGTATTCATTCCAGGCAGATATAATATTCGACGAAATTAAGCAGCCTCTTCATTATTATCATATAATTATCATACAAGATAATAATGACGAAGACTTGCAAGCACAACAAGAATTACAAAATGGTTATGGAATTATTAATTTAGGGTATGTACCTGAAAAAATTTAGATAAAAGAAACTATCTGCAGATGTACAAAATATACCACAGGATTATGGTACTTTACATGAAAGACAAGCAAAAAAAAAACTAAGGCAATGAAAGTAGAAATAAGAAGCGTTAAATAAGAATAAAACCTCGACAGATTCAGAGAAAACAAAACTATGAATGAAACTTAACTGAATTAAACTGACTACATTATTATCGTTTTCAATTGGGAAACTGTTGTATTCGATTGGGATTTCCAGTGCAAACGGGTAACCAGTTTCGTATTCGATTGAGCCGTTTCTAGAAGATATCATTACTTTACAAACATTATTAGAATCTTCAACTTTAAATAGTGATAAGGAAAATATTGAAAATGTGATAAAGCAATATCGAAAAGGTCGAAAGAGAAAAATTTTATCACTGAAGTAATAAACAAATATAACAATAATAAGGTGAGAACTAAATCTTAATATGTACAACAAAATAGGCTTGTTACATGAAAACAAATGGTTATATTTAATTCTTTGAAGCTTAACTTAATCGTAATTTTTCTTTTCAGTTTAAAATAAATTTGCGGTTGTCAAGGCAGAATTGCGATCAATTAATAAGAATGTATAAAAATATACACTGGACATTGAAGGAACCTCATGGAGCCAAGGAAATTATTTCAGCAGAAAAATAAATTTTATTCTTTTTATGGTATATGTACCACAAAAACCTCTGATTGATAATCTAATTCTTAAAAAAATATGATATAGGTTTGCTGGGAATAAAGGTGTCATTAGGAAAGTTGCAGAATTTTTTTATATAAGCGACTATAGGTATATTCCGTGCTATTATTAGCAAATTTATTTAATTTTATGTGGACCTGGCACCAAGACTCAATAAATTCCCGAAAGAAGATATAGAGTTAAGAGAAAGTAAGTGATACACATTATATTATATTCTTAATAATATACTAATACTTACTTTCTTTACAGATAGCTAATTCTCCAAATGTAATTGATTACACATAAAATAAAGTCAACTTACATCAACCGACATCTTTGACTCTACAGGCAATATGTGATGCCGATAAAAAACTTAACCAGAAAAATTACATGATTCCAAAATTTATCAGATGTCCTTTATAAATGATACTATAAAGACTTCACCAATACCACATACTAGGTGATGTTGCATACCCAATTTCACAACATATGTTAACAACATATAAGTAGTACGGTACTTTAACAGAGGCACAAAAAACTTTCAACAAAAAATTCTCAGCAACAAGAGTGTTAATTGAAAATACTTTTCACGTTAATAGATGCTCTAAATTTATTTTTACATTGTATAATCTACGTTTCAGCAATGAAAACATTTTAGACGATATCAACGGTGAAAAAAATAATGACGACGTTGTGCATAAGGTACAAACTGTAATAATAAAGTAAAATATTTTAATTAAAGTGCATTTATTTTTTATGTATCACGCATACTCAAATATATTGCAACATTATATTTTTTTATTGTTGATCGCTGCAAATAATAAATTTTTGTGGAAATTAAAAATCTCTTAGTACCTCTCTAAATAACCTCTATATGCCACTTAATTAAACGAAAACGTACCGATTGCAAGATTCGGTCGTTTTTTTTTGCGTTTTTGTTGTGAAACAAGACGGTTGTCTTGCGGAACATAATTATAGTGTCGTTCTACATTCTTCGGCAACTAGAAGTTTAAGTTAATTATAATATCGCATTATTGGTAATACCGAATGTATTTTTTTTTTTTATTTCAACTTAATGTTCCTCGTGAGTGAGGAGTTAAAGTGTTGCATTTGTAGAAGCAATTTTATTTGTTCGCACCCCGTTTATTCTCGACCTATCGTAAGTTAGTGTGGTGCGTTCGAATTTTACCCAATATTTGGGGAGTTAATGAGACTTTTAGTGCCGTGAGACATGTGTTTACCCCGCGTGTTCGTGCGCGCCATTTTTTATTCCTTCTTCTTGAGCCGCCGTTCATAACCATTTCCGCTGCCATCGTCAATTTCCGAGTACAGATCAACCGGCGAAGACCTGATCTACTTCCTCTAGGGCTTTATCAATCCAGATGAATACTGTACATTTATTAAAATTTATTCACAGTCTATTATTCTTAAAGCAAACCTATTTACACACGAATACCTTTATCTTCTGATAATTCTGTGTACCCCTTTACAATTATAGCTTGTGATATTTGGTATTTTCCGTGCATGGGGTACATTATCGAAAATACCTGGCACCCCGTAAAAGTAAGTTTATTGAATTTAATGTATGTATTACCACCCCCTCTCTGCTAGCTAGCCGGTGTCATAAGTGCGAAGCCACAGTTTCGGTGATGTTATTTTTGCCCACGTTGATCGAAGTATTTTTATTAATAAAATAAAAAGGAGCGTGGCAAATTTGGCACCCAACGTGCAGGCACCCTTTTGTATTAAGTATAATCCACTTTATGACGATTGTATATTCGCAAAGAGGGAACGACCTAAATTCGTGTGAAAATAGGTTCTATTTAATTACAATAACTATTCGTGTAAATTTTATTTGTACATTCAATAATTTAAATATTCTTTTCGGAGAATTTATGATTTTCTGTCGATTACCAGGACAGTACTCATTGGATTTTAATTTTTATTTGTATATCTGGTATTATTATAATTAATAGAACGATGGAGCCTACTCGGTTGGCCCGTGATGAACTGGAATATGAACTGATGGTTCGCGGTTATAGTTCTTCAGTAGCTTTTTCTTTTGCGGACATGCGCAAAACTTTGTACTCTAAACTGAAGAAAGAAAAATGTGGCACACTTAGAATTGAAAGCAATATTAATTCGGATTTAGAATATACTATATGTACGCAAAAATCAGTTGAACTCAAAACATTACTAGGGGCAATAAGAAACTCATCACATCAACAATTATAAAAAAATTTCGTCTAAAGTATCTCACATTCTAGGTCGATTAGCGCGAATTAGTGCAACAAAAAAAAAAATTTAATTTAAAAAAAATAGGGTTGAGGTGGGCTCGAGCCAGGTCTTGTAGATTATTTATGTTATGAATCAGCCCTCGTATCCACTCGGCTATGGAGCATTTTGTTTTTGACGTTTCTTATTCGAAAATATGAAGGATAACCTTCAAAATACAATTTATTTTATCAAATATTTCAGTTAGAAAAGGCCATATTACACAACATTTGGTTTTATTAGATGCAAAATTAAGTAATCTAACTAACGATACCGTATACACCCGATTTTATTTAGCGGGACAGATGGAAACAGCAAAAAACTGTTTTCCCACGTTATTTCCCTATGTCAAGGTTTTCAGTATTCACCCTGTATATATATATATATATATATATATATATATATATATATATATATATATATATACACAGGGTATTTAAAAATGATTTCTAATATTTCTAAATTATCTTATTTTTCTCGAAATTTTTCAAATACATTAATAAAAATTAATACATCGTTGAAAAGAGAAAAAAATGGCGATTTCTATTTTATTAAAATAATTATAGCTTACCATTTGAAAAATAAAAGTTGATAGTCGTATCTTGTAAACCTGACTTTACAAAAAATATCTACATCTGCCATCAAATAGTATATGTAAAATAATAAAACTTTTATATGAGTCATTTTTTTCTATTACTTATAATAAAAAAGTTAAAAGGGGGGGCGTCTTCCCAGACTCACCCTGTATATATATTATATATATTATACGTTATTTTAAATAAGCTCTTTGAAATTCAATTCAATTCGACGTCGTTACTATAGCTTAGAAGAAGATAACTAGTTTTAGACTCCATGGTCTATTTAACCTTTTATTAAATTAGAATTAGCAATAAAAATATATTTAAAATACGTCCTTTCGGAAAACCTCGCAATTGAATACTAGAACTTCAGTGTTATTAACATTATTAAAAGTACGCATAAATTCACTACTTTATACGAGTTCAGTTGAGAACTGTTTAAAAAAAAAGAAAAATTGAAAGTACATATAAATTAAAATTACAAGTTACGTAATTTTAATATACCTGCAGAATTTTAATGTGCAATAAAACTATTACAATATAAAGTACCTTTTCACACATTCAACTTACCAAGGATTGAAGAAATATTAACAATATTATCTTCGATATTGTTAATTATTTTTAAATTTTTATTAATAAATTTGTATCTAATATAAAGATAATAGCATAATGTAATAAATTGAAATTCTGCACATGCAACGGAAAAGTTGTTTACGATGTTTATGAAAAACATTACACCAATCTCTGTTTTCCTCATTGAAACCCAAAAATTTGATACGAGTTGCATAGGAAAACAAAGTAATACTAGAAAAACACTTAGAAGTAATACATTTTTCTTTGCTTTCTTCAGTATTGTTTTATCAATGTTACAAATTTTATCATTCCTCTCTAATTCTAATATAAAATTAGGAAAGTAGAGTTTCATATTTTGCAGTGTAAGAATTCTACAAGCTACAGCTGTCATAGACACAGAGAAAGAATTTATCATCTTCACTACAAAATCAGGATCGTTTTGATTTATTTGTTCCAGCCGTGTGGTAGAATTCATAACCAGTTCCTAAAAAGAAAATTTGTAAAATAAGTATTACTTGTTTTTTATAAATGAAATGACGTGACAAAATTTTAAGATGAAAAATGTAATTCACAATTTACTCGTAAGTAGCCCCAAAATAAAATCGTACAACCACTTATAAAAATAAAAGGAAGACTTAAAAATACAGTTTTCAAATCTTTAAGTGAAGTTGATACATATTTCACGTTTGAAAGATGTTATTGTTTCGTTAATAAAACATTTTATAAAGAATGATGAAAATTTAGATCCTGAAGTCTAAAATAAAAAAATCTAATATGTCCAACAAATTATCTCCCGCCACAGTAGTATATTCAATAGTATCACAAGTGTATGGAAAACACTAGAATATTTGTCGACTGCAGTTTTGTACATATAATTTGCCATGCAAAAGTGAATCAATAGATTTCCATTTTTTTCCAAAGCACACTTGATACAAATGAGTTAAATCAATAATTTTCTAATTTATTAGTTTATTTTCATTTTAATGTACATGTTTTTATATCATTTGAAAGAGAAAAATCTCTATTTAACAATACTAAAGATAACTTTAAGCTCTATATGAAAACTGAAAGTTATTTTGAATTTCTTGAAAAATATTCAAGCTACAAAAATTTTGAGCGCCCCTGTTAATTCCTCATAAAAAAGTAAATGTGCAAACTAGAAGCTTTTATGAATTGAAACAAGAAAGTTAGAAGTCAAAAGCAAATTTTCCAAAATCAGTTTTTTGCTGATATATAGTGACCTATGCATTTTTTCGGGAAACCAAATCTTGACGATAGATATACTTTTGTGGCTACAGAAAGAAACTCTAAAAGTATTATTGACCACATCACCTACAGATTGGTTACAGCAAATATAAAAATTGAAGAACTACTGTTACGATTTATTTTCGCAATCAGCAATTTATTTAAAATCTAAATCATTTTCTTTCCTTATTACCATTTTTGTTCGCAATTTATTGAACCCTTATACATTGCTTCTGTTCCTTGATCGTCGCTGTAGTCATATCTCAGTGTCTGGTTATTATTTATCATATTGTTTAGTTTATTGTTAGATAAATTTTAACGTGCCCGTTATTTGGGGATTATAACTGAGAAAAATACTTGGGAAATATTCGTTCCCGCGGAAAATTGTTCCGGATTTACTGCACTGCGGTCATTGAAAAACAACTTAGCCGCCCACCATCTCAGGTATTTACTTTTATTGTTAATTAGCCCAGTTGTAGAAGTATTTATAAAGTATTTTGGTAATAATATTTTGATCATTGTTAATTTACAATCAGTAAAAGTAACTTTTAACTTAATCATCGACCTGGCAATGCTAATTGAGTTCTCCTTTCAGGCTTTTATTTTATTGTATTTACTTGATTTAATTTGAGATTGTTTTAGTTGTTTTGATAGATGGTGAATATATCATTGCGAGGCTATTAGTTTAGTGTACCAATCTTTTTTTAAATCTCTGATCACTAACGTATTCTAACAACCACGTGTGTACCTTCGGAAATTTTCTAAATTTTCAGTCTATGGTGCACCGTGTCCGTTGCACTTGTTGACTCCTGGCTGGCGAATTTCCGCTCACGTAAATTTTAGTAGCATCGCGGGAACTTACCTGCCAAAAATTGTTAACGTAGTCAAATGAACCAGCTTGCAAAAATGCTGTGCAATTCCACAAGCGGGGATTCTCGATTCGGTCGTGGAAGCGAACAGTCGCACTACCTAACCTTTGTTAAATTCTAATCATTCTTTTATAACTTGCTATTTGATTTTAATTATATTTTTATTTTGTGCGTGTGTACCTCGTTACCATTCTTGCAGCAGTGTGTCCGGGTATTAATTCAATGCGTCAACGACAGTGCGGTTCACTACCCAAACGCACTTAAATTGGTTTCTATTTCAGTTATAAATTAGATTTGTGAGTGATAGCTATTATATATTTCCAGTATAAAATTTGTTTTATCTCCAGGTGCAACACACAAATAATTTCATCCACAAACTTTTTTATAATTGGGATTTCAAAGTCTACTTTTGGTATACATTCCTCTAGGAGGGTGTCTATGTCATATTTGGCAATTATGGAAATGATTATCATATGGGCACTACCTGCTAGAAAAAAACCAATTTTATAGAATTCTTATAGGTCTAACGTCAACTCACAGCAATACATGAACATAATTAAAATATTGTATTCCTATTTCCAGAACTTACTTGCATTGCTTTGCATTAAACTGGGATTATGAAAAAGGACTACAGAGAAACGTGATTAGAATATTTTAATTAACCTTCGCCTGACTGAAATTGGGGCAACAAAGTCCCAGATTTTAGTTTTTTCCATGTAACTTGTTAATTTTTTTAGTACTTTTTCCTTCTGTGAGTTCTCCTAAAATGCTGTGTTTAAACATAAACAAGAATAACTAAAAGGAAAATTCTTAAATTCCAAGAATAATTTTCATTTTGTTGCTCTGCGTCAGCTGTAACCCAGTTTTCGTGTACTGTGTTTTAAATTAATTATTTTCTGACGAATTTAATTTTGTGCAAGTTAAATTGTGTTCATCCCTGCTCTCGGTTAGAATTTCAATTAAGATTACTTTAATACGTGTTAGTGTAAGTTAGTATCTATAGTTTATCGTTGGAAAATAGTTACAGTGACATGTAAAAAAGTGTTATCTGACGAACAACTTTTTTCAATTGTTAACAATGATTCGGAAGACAAACGTGAAAGGGAACTGATGATTAAGGAAACATTTAGTGATAGTTCTGTTCTAGAGAAAAATAAATTTAATTATGATGACGACAATATTTTATCTAGAGAGGAAACCGATGATATCGATGAATTTGAGGACGAATTAGATTGTAATATTGAAGTTGCTGGTCGTACATGGAAATATATAGCTCCTAAAAAAGATAAAATATGAGTTCGTAAAGAAAAAGATTTGACAGAGAAAAGCAAGGATATCGAATCGATTCTTGATTGTTTGTCTTTATTTATATACGACGAAATTTTTTAAATAAATGTAAAATTAAAGAAAATTTATCTAAGTCATGGAGAAACATAGATGTTACAGAAATATATGCTTTCTGCGCAATACAAATTGTATCAGGAATATTTAGAAATTCAAAAGGAAGACCAGTTAATATGTGGCATCAACAAACAAATCTTTAACAAGGCCAATATATCAAACTTGTATCAGCCGAAATATATATTGCGTAATTTTACACTTTCTTTGTTTTGATGATATATCCACAAAACTGGAGAGAAACATATCCAACAACAAATCTAACGAAGAACTAATGAAAATAACGGGAGAAGAGAAAATAGAAACAACTATAAAGAGACTAAAATGGAAACGGATAGGACACACGGTAAGGAAAAACCCAGAAAATATAACCAAACAAGCACTTGATTTTAACACAGCAGGAGAAAGACGTATTGGCAGACCAGCAGGAACCTGGAGAAGAACTGTCAACAAAGAACTAGAATTAGTAAATACTACGTGGAAGCAAGTAAAAAGGTAGCAAAAAACAGAGAAGAGTGGAAAAAAATTACTAGAAAAATAATAATTGAAGAACAATCAACACATCGATAACAAAGATCAACGAAAGGAAAAGAAAAGACGACCACCAAAACAAACGCTAAGAAACGACTTTTTGTCGCCCTACGCTCCAATAGGAGTAAAAGGAAGAAGAGAGAAAAAGTCTAGACAAACTTGCTCATATTCGCGATGTTGTTGATATTTTTACAAAAAACAGCAGAGATTCATATTAGCTATCAGCATATGGAACAATTGATGAGCAGTTGATAAGTTATAGAAGCCGCCGTAACAATAAAAATTATTCGATGTAATTTTAAAGTTTACCTTGGAAAACAGGGAGAAACAGCTAAAAAAATCAAGAACCTTGCGCAGTAAAGACTTTAGCTAGTTATTGGTATGGAATGGTCGCAATATAACTGCAGTAAATAACTTTACTGACTTAACTCTTGCGGAAGGTCTTCTAATAGAAAAAGTTGGAACTATGCGCAAAAAAAACCGTCATACCAAAGACTTTTAGATATAAATATATAACGTGCAGTATATTCGTCTTATTTTCTTTTTACTAGAGACTTAACGTTTGTGTCCTATAACAAGTAATATCATTCATTCTGACATACAGTAAAACAACAAGTGGCATCGATGTATTAGGCAAATTTTTGCATAAGTATTCAAGCAAGGGAAACGTGAAGATGGTCACTTAGATTATTTATTAAATGAATATATTAAAAGAATAGCAAAGAAAATTGATGAAGATGTTCAAGGTTTTACAAAGATAGTTACTACAGCTATAGAAAAGTACAGCAAGAGAAATAATGAAAATTAGTGGAGGATGCTAGAGAAGCTGTTACAGCCTATATTGTGGAAATGATAATAAACCTTCGATACGATGCAAAAAATGCAATAAATATGTATGCGCTCAACACAGCAAAACAGTTACTATAAAGCAAACAACTTGCGACTACTGCGCAAAAGATGAGGATGGGGAACGATCTTCAGGTGTGCAAACATTTTAAAAATTATAATCACAGATAATTTAAGACTTATTTTTTGCTTCCTGGTTTCACCCAATGTAGAATATATTTTTTTATATAATATACTTATTTTTGCTATTTCAAATGAATCAAATAAAAAATATTAAATAAATTTCTAGATTCATGGCTGGTTGCACCAATATTACTTAAATTTTAAGTTTCTCTTAAATAGACAATCACATTGGAATAAAATGTCAAATGAGCTATTTAACATTGCTGTCAAAATTTCGTTTAACATTTTTTTTTGTTTGAGTGTTGTTTAAAATTTAAGTCTTGTTGGTGCAACTGGGCATCAGTTTTTATTTAAAAATCCATAAAAAAATACAATAATTATGTATATTTCATGATATTTTATATAAGATTTTGTAATAAAAAAGAATGAATCAATGATGATTCCGTTTTAGTAACAAAAGTTTTGTAATTATTTAAGTCAGGCGAAGGTTGAAAAATAAAACCAGATCCATAAATAAATATAATATATCTTTTCTACAGTTATTAAAGTTTTATACTTACTTTATATCCAGTAATAGGCATTCCACATACATAGTCAATATCATATTCAACATATTGTAGTAAAAAACTTAATCCTGATGGGATTCCATCCTTTAAAGTCTTTCTAGGATAATCTGATGCGCTAATTTTCGATTTATATCCTGTTTCTACATCCCACGCTTGGTTATATTTATCATGCCATACAAATATATTACTCCTAAACATTTTTTTATTAATATATTAATAAATCAGAATTGAATATAACAAATTTATGACGAAGTCACTGCATGGATTCGTAAATAATTTTTATATACTCGTATCTATAAATTCGGCGTGAAAATTCCTTTTACTCACCAAAATATGTCCACTTGGGTGTAAAGCATTTTGTTTGAAAATTTTATATTACATAAATATGAAGGAAAAGTAAAAGTATCTCATGTTACACAATAGTTAGTATAAGTAAATGCAAAATTTAATCAATCGGCTGTTATTGTCAATGCTCAATTGAATACTATATATATATATATAGTGGTTTAACACTCCGTTGTGGAGTTGCACCGCTTTTACTTAAGCTTTCTAGATCCTTTTTTGGAGGGGATCGGACTCCGTTTCAGTTATTTATTAAATATTCTTCGCTATGATGTTCCATTTCTTCCTATCTCTTGTTTTATTTTTCCAGTTGTTAATTCCCGCTCTTCTTAAATCTTCTTCTACTTCTGCTAGCCATGTTGATCTGGGTCTTCCTCTTCTTTTCTTACTTCCAGGGCTCCATTGCATGATTACTTTTATTGGTTCTTTTTCGTCAGCTCTGCTTACGTGTCCTAGCCATTTTACTCTTTGTTTCTTGATTATTTTTATTATATCTTCTCCTTTTAATTCTTTGTCAATCTCATGGTTCATTCTTACTCTGTATTCATTATCAGATATCTTCTTAGGTCCCAGTAACGTTCTTATTATTTTCCTTTCTATTATTCTTAATTTTTCTTCGTCCTTCTTTGTAAATGTCATTGTTTCGGCTGCGTATAATGCTATTGGTCTTATTATTGTTCTATATACTCTCATTTTTGTAGTCTTGCTTAAAATTCCGTTTCGTAGTAATTTTTTATTGGCTTGGAAAGCTCTATTTTTGTAGCAGCTATTTTTTCTTTTATTTCTTCATCTCTTTCGTCTCTATTTGTTAACATTACACCTAAGTATTTGAATTTGTTTACTTGTTCAAACTCTGCTTCTCCTATTTTAATAGTCTTGTCTTGCACTTCTTTTCCCATTACCATTATTTTTGTCTTTTTTTGGTTGATTTCTAGTCCTATTTTCTTTCCTTCTTTTACTATCTCCTCTAGCATTTTTCTCATTATATTTCTGTTTTTCATTATTATTACTATGTCGTCTGCATATGCTATTATTTGACTTCCCCCTGTTCTGAGGGTTCCTTTCTTTACTTTTCTCATGATATATTCCAGTGCTAAATTAAATAATGTGGCAGATGGGGCATCAACTTGTTTTACACCTTTATTTGTTAATATATCTTCCGTTTCTCCTTTTTGTGTTTTAATTCGTATTTTTGATGTTTTCATAGTCATTGCTATCAATCTTCTTAATTTGTTTGGTATTTGTAGTTCTTTTAAAGCTTTCATTAGTTGCTGTCTTTTAATCGAGTCAAAGGCTTGTCTGAAGTCAATGAACAGAATCTCGGTGTTTATGTTGTACTCAAGTGTTTTTTTCCATTATCTGTTTAATAATATGTATTGCGTCCGTGGTAGATTTTCCTTTCATAAAACCACATTGATAATTTCCGATAATTCTTGCTGATTCATTTGTTATTCTTCTTTGTATTATTGTTGACATTATTTTATAGGTAGTGTTCAGTAACGTGATTCCTCTGTAGTTTTCCCATATTTGTTGGCTTCCTTTTTTATGTATTGTTACAACTTGTCCTGTTTCCCATTCTTTCGGCATTTCTTCCTCCCTCCATATTTTTACTATAAGTTCATGGATGTGTTTCTGTATTGCTTCGCCTCCGTACTTTAATAATTCCATAATAATATTGTCGCTTCCAGGTGTTTTACCGTTGCGACTATTTTTTATAATTTCTTTTACTTCCTCTAGAGTTGGTTCTGCTATGTGTTTTTCGTTTTCTTCTGGTAATTCACTTTTTATTTCCTGTTCCTCTTCTGTGAGTAGTTCCTTAAAATAATCTGTCCATACCTTTTTGTATTGTTCTTCAGATTCTGCTAGTTGCCCATTTTTATCCTTTATCCCATTTGTCTTGGTCTTATATATTTTAGTTTGTTCTTTTATTTCCTTGTAAAATCTTTTTGTGTTTCTGTTTGCTCTTTCATTCTCAATATTTTTTATTGTATTTTCTATTGATATTCTTTTGTTTTTCCTAATAATTTTATTACATTCCTTTCTTTTTTTCTCATACTTCTCCTTGTCCTATTTTTTATTTGTTCTTAAATATGTTAATCTTGCGTTTCTCTTTTCATCTAGTATTATTTTAATTTCTTCATTAAACCAGGCTTTTTTATTTTTTGCATTCTTATTTTCATGTCCTATCCATTTTTGAGCAGCGTCGTTAATACATCTTTTTATCCAGCACCATTTTTTTTCTATATCTTCCATTTTATGTTCTTCCTTTTTTATGTTTTTTTTTTACCTCCTCTTCGTATTTCTCTCTCGAGCTTTCATTGTTTATATTTTTTATATTCCATTTAATTCTCGTTATATTTTTTCTATCACTTGTTTTAACTTTGTTTCGTATCTTTGTTGTTACCATGTAGTGATCCGAGGCGGCACATGCTCCTCTGTATGTCCTTACGTTTAGTATCGAAGATTGCCTCCTTTTTGTTACTAGTACGTGGTCTATTTGTGTTTGAGTTTTATTGTCTGGTGCTGTCCATGTTACTTTATGTATTTTGGGGTGTTTATACTTCGTGCTACTTATTATAATGTTAGTCTTTATTGCTAATTCGCATAACCTTTGCCCATTATCATTTGTTCTTTCATGTATTGTGTGTGTACCTGCGACTTGTTGTATGTAGTTCTCTCTTCCTATCTGTGCGTTAAAGTCGCCCATTATAATGCTTAGGTCTTCCTTCGGTATTTTTACAATTTCCTCTTCCCAATTCTCATAAAAAATCTTCTTTCCTTTCAATTGTTGCATTCTCCGTAGGTGCATACACATTTAATATCGATATGTTGACAGGTGATCCTTCTATTCTAATGTATGCCAACCTTTCATTAATTGCTTTAAATTCTATTATTTTTTCTTTTAATTTTTTTAAAACTATGAATGCTACCCCATATTTCCCCTGTTTATCTCCGGAATATAATATTGTATAGTAATTCTTCTTGTTTATACCTTCACCGCCCCATCTTGTTTCCTGAATCGCTGCCAGATTAATATCATATCTTTTCAATTCTTGCGCTACTTCTTCCATCTTTCCTGGTTGGAGCATCGTTCTTATATTCCATGTACTAAATTTTAACATTTTGTTCTTTTTCCTATTTACTTTTTTTGTTTTAATTGTATTTATTGTCTTTCCCTTATCTTTATATCCTTTTCCTCGCTTTCCGTATTCCATATAGCCATCCTCGTTCTCCATTGTTAGTTGTTTAAGTTTTTTGGAGCTTTATCTTCCTGTTTTTCTATATTCATCTTCTCTTCATCCCATATATACCAAGTCTCATTTATTTTCATTTTTTTATACCCTATTCTTATTCTATTTCCTTTATTTTTCTCATCTTTCGCCAATTTTAAGATTTCTTTTTGTATTTGCATCTCTTTATTAGTCATTTCACTTTCTATGTAAGTTTTTGTCCCTGTAAGTTTGTTTTTATTTTTTAATATTTTTATTTTATCTTCCCAATTCTCTATTTTGGCAATGGTAACTTTTTTATCCTCTTTTCCTTTCTTATGGGTTTCTTTAACTCTGATGTCTATTCCTAATTTTTTTTTATAAGTTGTTCAACATCCTGATTGTTGTTTATATTCTGTTCTCCCTTAATTACGATATTGTTACGTTTTTCAATTTTTTCTTTCTTCTCTTCCATTGTTTCTAAAGCTATTATTTTCCCTTTTAAAACCTTTATTTCCTCTGTCATCAATTTTTCTTTTGTTTTTAAATCTTTGACTTCTTGTTTTAATGTATTTATTACTTCATGGAAACCTTTATGTAATTCCTGCATTTCCTCTCGTATTTCTGTCCGTAATTCTTGAGTTTCTTCTCTGTGTTGTTTGTTTTCCTTCTTCATCGATTTTATCTCCTCGTTTATTGTTATTAGCATCCTTACTATTTCATTTTCTTCTGATTCTATGACTTTGCGTTTAGCAACTGGTGATCTCGATGTCTTCCTACTTTTACTGAAGACCATATTATCACTTATGTTGCTGACACTGGAACTTCTAGTAAATTTACGTTTGTCATCTTCCATCTTTGTACGCCTAGTTGGAAACTTCTGCGGTCCTTAGGTTTTTTCGTGGTTGTAGTTTAACTCGATGTAAATTTTTTTAAGGTTTGCTTGTTATTATTTTTAGGTTATGTTATGCTTAAAATTTTCAAAGAGTACTTTTAAAAAGGATACGGCTTCTTCTGCACAGATAACACTTCCTGCTCTTTATCTGACCTTTAACTACCACTTCCTTATCAGATTCTTCTTTTCAGATTTAGATATTAATACAAATTTGTTTTTATATTGCGGCTATTCAAACTATCAACTGTCAATCAGCGGTCACCTTATATATCAGGCGTCGGCAACCTATGGCACGCGTGCCAGGCTTGGCACGCGATGGGGTTCTGAATGGCACTCTACAAAGTAATCAGGGAAATCGCGAAAATATCGAGACGAAGGGATTTTTAAATAAGAGAAAATGTTTAATTATAATTATTTATCTAACGTGGCTCGCTAATGTCACGGAAATCTGCGTGAAGGGTGAGTGAGAGCGCATTCGGAGTAAAAGGGATGAAAAATGCGCAGCGCCGACTAGTTATCGAAGCGGACTTCACAAATGTTCAAGCTGGAATGACATTCGCCCCTCTCTTTCTCGTTTTGCTACTGCGCACCATTTGCCTGTAATACCAGTTAAACTTGCATTTCGTTTAATACTGGTCGTTACTTTCCGTTCTAACTTTTTTGTGAAGACTTGTATCTTATTGGTTTAATATTTGTTATAATTCATCCATATTTAATCAAATGGAGGGTAAGAAACAAAAACTAAATGTTCGCGGTTTTCAAGACTATTGGACGAATGAATATGCATTTATACAACAAAAGGATCGTGCTGTATGTGCGATATGCCGCGAAAGTGTAGTATGCCGCACGTGAAGTGTACAAAGACATTTCCAAACCAAACATCAGTCCACATTTAATAGCAACGATGAAAAATGTGAAACTATAAAGAGAGCTGTTTCTGGTTATAAGAAACAAGTAACTTTTTTTGTGGAATAACTGGAACGAAGGCTAAAGTGACAGAATGCAGCTTCGCAATTGCTCATTGCATAGCTGCCAAAGGTAAACCCTTTACAGATGGGGAATATATAAAGGAAATCTTCATAAAAAGTGCTGAAAAGTTAGTTAGCGATTTACCTAACCAACAAACCATATTATCCCGAATTCGAGAAATACCAGCTTCTGCGCGAACAATTGAAAGAAAAAAAACTGAAATGGCAGACAATGTAACAACAAAACAGAATTCTGGATTACAAGAAGCTGTTTCATTTAGCGTCGCTGTTGATGAAAGTACCGATGTAAATGATATTGCGCGGCTTGCAGTATGTGCACGGTATTGTGATAAAGGTCAAGTTTATGAAGAATTGTGCAATTTGATTCCTCTGTCTGGGACAACTAAGGGGCAGGATATTCTTGCTTCATTCATAAATTATTTTGACAGCAAGAACATTAATATCAAAAAAATATTTTGTGTAACTACTGACGGCGCACTTGCAATGATTGGCAAGGATAGAGAATTTGTCAAACTTCTTGAAAATCATATTGGACATAAAATATTGAACTTCCATTGTATAATACACCAGGAAAGTTTAGTTGCCAAAATTTCGTTGCAGCGCTTAATTCCTGTAATGAACACTGCTGTTAAAATAGTTAATTTCATAGTGTCTCGCTCTTCATTGACACACAGGCAATTTAAATCTCTTTTAGAAGAAATGGAAAGTGAATATGTTGACCTCCCCTTATACAGCCATGTTCGTTGGCTTAGTCGAGGCAATGTCTTGAATAAGTTTGTGTCATGTCTGGAACACATTAAAGTTTTTCTTAATGAAAAGAAACAACATTTCCCCGAATTGAACGATAAAGAATGGTTATGCAAATTGATGTTTCTGACTGATATAACTAAACATCTCAATGAACTAAACTTAAGATTGCAAGGAAAGCGCCAAACTGTGCTCGAACTTTTTGAATATTGGACAGGATTTGCTACAAAATTAAATGTATTTTTATGTGATATTAATACTAGTACCTACAAATACTTCCCAAATAATAAAGCGCTTGCAAATAAATCGACCATAGACAAAGATGAACTTAAAACCTACGTTGAAGCACTTAAAGATGAATTTTCCAGAAGATGCAAAGACTTTGAAGCTTATGTGCCTATATTTGCCTTCCTCATAAAACCAGATTTAATAGATCCATTAATAATACCGTTTGATTTTTCAATTTTTGAGTAGATGAATGTTGATAATTTTGAAATGGAACTTATCGAACTAATGTCTTCAGAATTATGGAAAACAAAATTTAAGGAATTACGAAAAAATCTGGAAGATGATTCTATGGAAAAATCGACTGCTATATTAAATTGTTGGATGTCATTGCCGGAAAAATTTAATTGTTTAAAGAAAATTGCATGTGCTCTCCTTTCCGCTTTTGGTTCCACATATCTCTGTGAACAAATTTTTTCTCACATGAAACATATTTTGAGTCCACAAAGAAGTCGTTTAACAACTGAACATTCAAAATCTTGTGTGAAATTAAAAGTCACAAATTATACCCCTGATATTGAAATATTAAGCAAAAATGTGCAGGGACAAGGTTCGCATTAAAAATTTTTAATTTATGTTAGAATTTTATGTTATTTTTTTAATAAATATGTTTAAAAGATAAATTTGGTATAAAATTCTTCTCCTCTAGAACCCCATTATATAATTTAGAATTAAGGCGGCACCCTGAATCGTATTGGTAGAGTGGCTTGGCACACCACAGCTAAAAGGTTGCCGACCCCTGTTATATATTATTTAAGGTAAAGGATTCTAAATCTTTTGCTGGGGCTGACTGGCACTGTTCACATGTCCATTTTAATTTTGGATGTGAAAGTATAATATTAGCATCATCAGATTAAATGGTTGCGCAAATGCAATGAAAGTCATTTCTACAGCGGCCTGCACATGACAATTGGTCTTTCATTTAGTACACGAGTTGCCCATCTTAATAAATGCCAGAAGATCGAGTTTTTGTTAGTTATAATAGTAAAAGTTTAACAGGCTTACTGCGGTCAATGACTTCTCAATTTAAGTTAAAACTTGCAAAAATACTTTTTAGTTTAAACAAACAAATTTCAATAATCGACCTCAACGCACTAATGTTTTATCACTATAATATTAGTTTTAATTTCAAAGTCTGGAGCAACTTTTGCACTGTTTCAATTAATTATTATGTAACGACTAAATTTTCTCAGGCAAAAAATGTAACGGTATATACAACACGACCTACTGATCACAGAACAAAAAGGTTTTTTTTTTAAATTCGCAGAAATAATTAAATGTTAGTATTTAACGTGAACATTTTTTCACTGTTTTGTGGCTATTCTAAATAATTTTATTTAAATCTATTACTATACAAGTAAATGTTTACATAGCGCCTAATAAATGTCTGATCTTGTGTAATTAATAATGTAATCTGGTAATAAATACATACATACTTTAATCGACATTATTGTTAATATTCTTTTTTTGCTTGTTTGTTATTTTGATTGTGGAGTGGATTGCACTTTTTGTGAAAATACATATAGTGATTACAGTGATAGTGAGTGGGTAGATATGCTATTAGTTTATGGAGAAGTACGGCAAAATTCATCATTTATTCAACATGCTACATTATGTGTAGCAAGAAATAGGGATAATTATGAACTATACTTGTAACCGATAATTTGATCGAGGATATCAAATGGATGCAGTCGTATGTAAATATTTGTTGTTATCCTTACAAATACTCATTGAAATGCAAGGATATGGTATTTAATATTATTGTGTATTCAAAACAATTATCTCTAAATAAAATGGGTAGTATCATAGATTAAGTAATACATACTCACGTTTATGGACGCTAAGAAATTCTTTGAGATATCATCGACATCTCTAGCCGAGGAAGGATAGCACAGTGTTTCTCTTTCTCTTTAGGTAAGGTAGATATCTTTATCGATACACGTTTTCCGATAGTGAGAAAAGGATAGTGACATATGAATTACGCAAATAATAGAAAGAAACAGTCTATCTAAAATTTGTTCTTTCGAAATGTGACAAATACAAATATTCATACATACAGAATGGCCCAACGAAAATTATCAGCGCAATTTTTGGCCACTTAACATCAATTTTGCAAAAAACGCTCCAACACGTCAATTTTAATATAAAGGGAGACACCTAAATGGATTAGTACCAATGGCGTAACTTCAACCCTAAAATGGGTGTGGACTGCATAAACTAGTAGTTAGTTATGAAAACCATTGTGTGTAATATGTCAATAACTCTATTTATTATAATGATGTCAAAATATACTATGGTTATGAGCCCAGACAATGTAAAATGAATAAAAAAAAATAAAAATTGAACGGCGAAAACTTTGTGTCATGGTTATATCAAATGAAGTTGGTATTAATGGGAAACTGATTTGTAGTCCATTATTAATATAATATTTCATGCAATACAACTACGAAGAAAATTATATTCGTTGAATATCAATGACTGCGAGACAACAGAAAAATATTTGCTTGATGATTGGGATACCGTAGTGTCAGCAATATGTAATCTCCCTGAAAATTATTTCAAAAATAATACAAACAAAAGACGATTACTTGCTGAACATGCTAGACGTCAGAATAAAAGTGATCATAAATCAGCTATGATTTTCAAAATTAAAAGAATACAGTAAAATAAGGAATATAACAATATTAAAGAGGTGACACAAAATAATAAAATATAGGAACAATGGCAGAAAAAAATCAAAAATAAGAATAAAATTATTTGTTATAAATGTAAAGGAAGATCACATTGCAAAATTTTGTCCTCAGAATTTAAGAATGCAAATATGGTGAACATAAGCGCATCTTGCGGTACGATTATGATGAATTACTAAAATTAGATAATTGTTCTGGTGCGACACAAGTGTGTCACCAAGTGAAATTTTTTTTTTCGATTAACAGAAGTTCACGTAATGAACGTGTAACATTGGCATATGGCAAAAATACACTTTTGGTACCAAAAATCGACCATCTGTCAAACAACTAACTGAAGACGGTAAGAAAGTTATTTTAATAAAGAAGGACAACTGTTAATTAAAGCTGAGCAGAAGGGTCAATTATTCCATTAGATAGACAAAAATCCTGTAAAGTGGTTTAAAAATTGTTTGAAAAACCTGATGAAGTATATTACTAAATCAATTCCAGGCTCCGATTTTGTTGGTTTAATTAGGCACACTCCTACTGTTGTGAATGGACCTGTATTGGTAAGCATTTGACATATCGATGTCATCTGGAGTGCAATAAGTAACATTATGCAGAGCATTGCAAATATATTTGTTTACGGAGAGTTCGAGGTTCGAGTGGGGAGAGGAAGAAATGTCAATGGCCGTGGATTAAACTTTGCTTTGCCGAGATATCCATAATTTATGTTTACCAAGGGCATTAGTAAGTGAGAAAAGAAGCAAATTTTAAAACTATCAAAAACTTATTGTAAAGGCAGATGTAAAGATACCTGCCGAAGTATGCATTCTACCTAAACTTAAAGAATTCCAAAGATATTTATTGGATTATAATATAGTATTGTACGAATACGGAAGAGAAGGCAACGTAATTTACGAAGGACTAAAGGACATGAACCTATCACCATTTAATTTGCTCTATTATAATAATCATTACAATGTGATTTAAAGATTAACTGCAGCTTTCTACGTCTCATACATGTCATGAGGCGGCAACGTGAAGCTGGAACAACCACTTCGGCACAACTAATGAAACTAAATACGAAATGTAGTTCTTATTAATTACTAATTTATCACGCAAAAATAAAATTTATTACTGTTACGGTTACAGAGAAAAGCGTGGTTGTTCCAGCGTTAGGGTAAACTTAGCACAACCCCACAACAAAATTAAAAAAAACATTTAATACTCATTAATTACAAATTAATTACACTAATATATAATTTATTACTATTACCATTACGGAGAAAAGAGTGGCTGTTCCAGCTTCTCAGTGAAGCTAACACAACCCCATTATTTTTTTTAATGAATTACTTAGTACTCATTAATTACTAATTAATTACACTAATCAATAATTTATTACTATTGTCATTATCGAGAAAAGGGTGGTTGTTCCAGCTTCTCAGTGAAGCTAGCACAATCCCATAAAGAAAGTATATATATACACCAATAGTTAATACTCATCAATTACTAATTAATTACATTAAGCTAGAGTTTATTACATCTAATTTGGAAACAGGTACTTGTTGTAAATAAAATTAGGCCTTTAGGTTCCTGTATTTTTTTTTTGTTTTTATTTTAATATAAAATCATCAATTGAATAAGGACGTTTCGGGTGTAGTTAACCCATCATCAGCTACAATAATATAGTAAAATATAATATTATGAATTATTCTAGAAAGGTTTTGTTACAACCTAACCAAGTAAGACAATTTTTTAAAAAGCAATGTCAATTAATGTTCTTCAATTTACATTGAAGGAAGTAAGTGTGATTTTTAAGCAGAGTTACAATTATTCATTGTACAAAAGTTGTGATAGTTATTTACAATTGTTCGTAATTAAACTATTTCGCCAACAGAAGAGCACATGTTAATGTTACGGCGAACCACACAATTCTGAATGCGAAAGTTTAACATGGAAAAAATTTTTAAATTAAAAAGATGCGAACGCATGTAGCAAGAAGATAGAAATAAATGAAGCGGCAGTCGTATTTACTTATTAATTATTGTATTAATATGTTGTACATTATTGTTGTAATCAGTTATGGAGTTTAAGACATTGTGATTGTTAACTGTAATATGAAAAGTTTCGTATAATAGATGATGGTTTTTATATTGAATGTGTTCAATAATTTTTGGATTAATAAAGTCTATTTCGTGACCAGTGTCACATCTATGTTTGGAAATTGCGCTATGGTCGGGATTGTTTTTATTGCAATGATATTTGTGTTGATATAAACGTTTAGCTAAAGGTTGGGAGGTTTCCCCAATATAAATTTTATTACAAGTATTGCATTTGATTTGGTGTACGACATTTTTTTGCATGGTAAAATCTATTTTGTCTTTGAGATGGGTATATAAAAATTTTGTGGCAATTCTAATATTGGTTTCTTTCAAAATCTTTTGCATTGAATGGTTAATGAAATTTTCATAAGGGATGGTAGCGTATACTGGTTTTATTTGTTGTGTATCGCTTTCTTCATCATAGGTAACAGGGGGTTAGTTTTGCCGGTTTTTTAATGTGTTTAGTCTGGTTCTAACATTGTATTCAATAAAATCTTTTGGGTAGCTATTATTTTTTAGTGTGTTATAAATGTATCGTATATTTTGTAAATGATATATGGGATGAGAGAGTAAAATTGCTCGATCTGCTCCATTGCATGCTAAAATTTGTTATGAAAATAAAAAGATAATTCTCAATAAAACAGAATATAGTATTTTGAATAAGAATGAATTTATTGTGCCTACGTCAAATGAAATATTTCTTTCTATTCCGATTCTGGGAAACATCACAGAAGGCATACTCCCTCGTAAAGAATTGGATTCCAGTGTTTATTTGTGTAAATGTTTTTTAAAAATTAAAAATATTTTTGCAATAAGTTCAGTAGTTAATATAAACGAATTTGAAAAAATAATTGTTATAGACGCTCAAAATATTGAAGAATCTAATTATAATTTTGTTGAGTCAGAAAATTCAGATATGTATAACAAGGATATCATGTTAGTAAATATAAGCGCAGAAAGAATAAAATTTTTAGAAACACAGATCCGTAATAGCCATATGAACGATGAGGAAAAACAATCGATATTAAATATTTGCAAAGATTTCAATGATTTATTTTATGTATTTACCGGGTGATAAATTCCCAGGTACAGATACTATTAAACATTCAATAAATGTTAGTAGTGATGTAAAATGACAGTCATTTTAAAATAAAGTGACGTGACAGTCATTTTATAGGTCATTTTTAGTCATATTGAATTATTTTGGTCATTTTATTTTTTTTAATATTTTAATGAAAAAATATAACATAAATTCATTATTAAGTATATATATTAGATAGAATTATTAATTTAGTACCAAATAAACGTATTACAAAAATAAACAAAACATAAGGTAACTCTAAATTGGCAAATGCGTATATATATAGTATTGCAGTCTTGTATTAACACAAAAATCACGAATTATAATAATATTTTAATATTGTTATGACTGGAATTGAATGTTCACGCTTACTCGCCCTGTCGCGCTGTACTGCTGTACGTAGCAGTTCGTTTTTGTTCGTATATGTCCGTGACCGTCATTTTCACAACGAAAAACGCGTCATTTTAAAAATGACACTTGTGTCATTTTCAAAATGACAGAAAAGTGACGGTCGCGTCATGGAACTAAAATGACATGACGATCATTCTCAAAATGATCGTGACTGACCACTGTCATTTAATCTACTCGCATCACTAAATGTTAGTGATAAAAAGTCAAATTCAGTAAAACAATATCGATATCCAGAGGTTCACAAAGATGAAATTAATAGGCCAATTAATGAAACGTTAGATAAAAATATAATTAAAAATTCTGATTCTCCCTGGAATTCTCTACTTTAGGTTGTAACTAAAAAGTTAGATGCATCTAATAAAATTAAATAGTGAATTGCCATAGATTATAGACGATTGAATGACGTTACGATCGGTGACTCCTATTCTTTGCCCAATATTTTTGAAATTCTAGATCAATTAGGCAATAGTAAATATTTTAACACTTTAGATTTGGCTTCTGGTTTCCATCAAATTAAAATGAATGATAATGATCGCTTAAAAACTACATTCAGTTCACCTTTAGGCCATTATGAATATCTTAGAACGCCTTTCGGTTTAAAAAACGCACCCGCTACATTCCAAAGGTTAATGAATTCGGTTCTTTCTGGTTTATAAGGTATAAAATATTTCGTATATTTAGATGACATCGTAGTTTATTCAAATTCTTTAGAAAATCACAATTCAAAATAAGCGAAATTTTTAAAAGACTTCGAAATCTTAATTTGTTATTACACCCAAATAAGTGTGAATATTTAAGTCGCGAAGTAAATTATTTAGGCCACGCCATCACAGAAAATGGTGTCAAACCGATCTCAAAAAGATTGATAGCGTTACAAAATTTCCAATACCCAAATATCCTAGTGAAATAAAAAGCTTTCTTGGTTTAGTCGGTTATTACCGAAGATTTATTCAAAATTTCAGTCAAATTGCCAAACCTTTAACAAACTTACTAGTGAATTTATTTGATCTAGTTTACAACAAGAATCATTCGAAATTTTGAAAAATATATTAGTTAGTGATTCAATTTTGATATATCCAGATTTTGTCGTTGGTGCAGTGTTGTCTCAGGACGAAATTGGAAAGGACAAACCAAATAGCTTTCGCAAGCAAAAGTTTTACTCGGGCAGAACAAAATTATTCAAGAATAGAAAAGGAATTATATGTGATAGTTTGGGCAACTAAACACTGTAGGCCGTATTTGTATGAAAGACGATTTAAAATATGTACCGACCATAGACCACTTAAATGACTGTTTAACGTTAAAGACCTTGGATCAAAATTAATAAGATGGAGACTTAAGTTAGAGGAATTTGATTTTAAATATGCTATAAGCCTGAAAAACAGAACTGCAATGCTGATGCTTTAAGTCGAATATAAAATGGTAATAATTATTTAATTGAAATTAATAATTCAAATGCTTCAAGTTCAAATAATAGTGACAAATTAAATGTAATTAATAATAGTGAAGATATTAATTTATTGAAGATAAATGTTGGCAAAGGTAAATCAAGTAAAACCGTTTTGAACACAAACGTTAGTAATAGTTATAATTATCAAGAATTCTTAGATCATATTTCAAAACATATTATAGTAAATGACAATGTAGTAGAGACGGATGAGTCATTGTTCGAGACAAAAGATAATTATGCGCATTGCGTTTCAGCAGGTTTTGAAATATCATGTGGAATTATAGAAAAATTTAAAGAGAAATTCAATAATATTGATAATTTACTAGCTCCAAATAAATAAATTACTGGAGTTGCTTATATTGACTATCCAAATAATACAAATTACAAAATATTTTATATTATTTCAAAATTAATCTATTAGAATAAATCTACTTATGAAGATTTTTATAAAACTTTACTCAGTTTAAAACAAAATTTGTTAATAAAAATTCACTGACTATTCCAAAATTAGATTGTGGACTTGATCATTTAAATGGAATAAAGTTCGTACCATGATAAGATTTATATTGTTAAATACAAATATCAAAATTACTATTTGTCATAACAGAATTAAAATTTTAAATGAAGATGAAATAAAAAATGTAATAAATGATTATCATCACAAATTTAAATGGGCAAATATGAAAAAGGATATTAAGAAATTTATACGAAATTGTGGTGAATGTCAAAAAAATAAATTAGTTCCAAATAAAACAAAATTACGTATGGAAATTACTACTACTGCTGAAGAACCTTTCGAAAAGATTATGTTAGACATTGTTGGTCCCTTACCAATTAGTAAAACAGGAAATCAATATATTTTGATATTACAAGATGATCTTTCTAAATTCTCTCAAGCCTATCCAATACCAAATCAAGAATCTGAAACAATATGTATTGAATTATCTACAAAATTTGTTTGCAACTATGGTATTCCAAAAATAATACTTACCGATCCAGGTAAAAATTTCACTAGTTTATTAATTCATTATATTGCAAAATTATTTTAATTAAAGAAAGTTCATACAACAGCGTAACATCCTCAAAGTAATGGTGCACTAGAGAGATCACATCAAACATTAGACGATTATTTAAAACATTTCGTAAATTCTTCACAAAATGATTGGGATAAATGCTTACGTTTTGCTATGTTTTCGTATAATACAACTCCACATTCCACAACAAAATTTACAACTTATGAATTAGTTTATGGAAAAAGAGCTGAAATTCCAACTGTATTAACTAAAGAACTAGAGTATCATTACACTTACGATGATTATGTTACTAATTTAAAAATGAAAATTCAAACTTCAAATATAATTGCACGAGAAAACATTCAAAATTCTAAAGAAAACATTAAGAGAGTATTTGATAGAAAAGTTAGTATTCCAAATTATAAATAGGACACTTCGAATGTCTTTTAAATGAACAAACAAAATTAAATAAAAGTAAAAAGCTAACATCGAATTATGCAGGACCGTATAAAATTATAAGCCAGTTAATTTCACAATAAGATTAAATCGTAAAAATGTCAAAGTTCATGCAAACCGATTAAAATTAGCAAATTAATAAATAATTAGAAATGTATTCAATATTTTTTTTTGCAATACCTGTACAGTAAGTTACCCATTAATAACAAAATTTAAACACAGTAAGTGGAACTTTTATTGCAGATTTGGTTTCCATGGTTATAGTAAACACTTCCCGTGCACGGTGGATAGTAAGTGTGTTACTTACAATTCATGGTGGATGGTAAGTATTTAGTTTCCACATCATCATAAACATTCATGGCACTCTTACTCTCAATTGTAATTCAACTTTTATTTTTGACATCAATCTGACAGACGTTAATTTTGAAACTTATTTTTCTTCTTCTATTATTTTTGAAGGTATTGCAAAAAATAGCTTACTAACCTTGAACTGTAACTGATATTTGAAGTCTCGAATGTTTAGGAAATCTCGACCCTTCGGGTCTCGACTTCCCAAACAACATTCTCGACCTAAAAACTGTCACTTACAGTTCACGGTACGTAATATACTATTTCAGATGCCTTTCGTTTAGCATAGTTATTTTTACGTTTGCAGAATCTCAGTCGTAACATTTCGATATCACAAACTACGAATACCAGCCAGGTATACATTATGAAAGATTAGATAAGTTAAGAATTTAGAACGATGAATGAAATTTAATTACTTACTGGGTTTATCTATGCTAGACAAAAAATTAAATTTAGCGAGTTGATATTTTGAATTTGAAAGAACAGTTAGAATATGTAATTCAAAACAATTACTAAAATTTGTAATTTCTACTCTTTGTGCTACAGAACTCCCCTTAATTAATCAAAAAGTAAGTCAATTATATTCCCAAAGAAATGTACTTTCACAGTTTTTGGGTCACGCTACAAATAAAGATATAAATTCAAAACGTTTTAAAAGAGATTAGTTTGATGACAGGTGCTAAAATATTATTCGGAACATTAGATAATGATGACGCTCATTATTATAACAATAAAATATATAAATTATCGCAAAACGAAAAAGATTTAATTAGATTATTACATGAACAATCTTATATTCTACAAACTACTATAAAAATTTCAATTCAACAATTCAAAATTTAGATCAAAATGAAAGAATTTTAAGAAATAATACTTTAAAAATTGAAAGTTATTTGAATAAAGTAATTGATGAAATAACTACTCAAAAATTAAATTCTGAAATCTAGGAACAATTCACTTTGTTACATTTCTGAATAAATATATATATTCAGAGGAAAATTCAAAATTAATCGAAGCCATTTTATTCGCAAAAAACGGTATTATACATCCATCAATAATACTCCTCAACAATTTATTGCAAATTTACAAGATATATCTCAGCATATTCCAAGCTTCCTTTAATTCAATCGTACGTGTTTAATTTGTTTCATCTTATTCCACTACCTGTTAAACATGTAGATGACAATTATCTGTTTTTGAGACCATCAGGTGAATATTTAGCTATCACTTTTAATAAACAATATTATTTTGTACAAACAAACTCAACCTATTCATTTGACACATATAGGAGAAATTTGCGAAGTAAAATTATATTTGTTACCTCAACACATACCTGAGGACTGTGATATAAGAATCATCAAAATTCAAAATTTTATTTGGAATCAATTACATATATCCAATACTTGGATATATATACTAATTGAAACCGAAACTATAACTATAGTTTGTATAGATGATATCCAACCTCCTGACTTCAAATTACATGGTTTCAAACCGCACTGTTTCGTTACAACCAGGCCCGGACTGCTCGTAGGCCACAGAAATGTTTCGTAGGTTCTAAGAAAATGTTATATTCAATCAACAGAAGAAGAAGAAACAGCCATACTGTCGTATTTAGACGCCCCACGGCAGCTTTCCAATCCGATCAAATATTTCTCAGTGCGTGAAGTTAAGGAGGAAATCAAATACCTCAACAATAAGAAGTCTCCTGGATATGATCTCATAACTGCCACCGTTATCAAACAACTTCCTAAGAAAGCAATAGTTGCAATAACGCAAATTTACAACGCAGTCATTAGAATTCAATATTTTCCAGTGCAATGGAAATTTGCTCAAATCTTGATGATATCCAAACCAGGTTAACCGCCTCATGAAATATCCTCCTACAGACCTATTTCTCTGCTTCCCGCCCTATCTAAACTCATCGAAAAGCTAATCCTAAAACGATTGACTCTAATCGTGGAAAATAACAAATTAATCCCTGAACACCAATTCGGATTCAGGAACCAGCACTCGACTTTAGAACAAGTCCACAGGGTAGTAAGAGAAATAGAAACAAGCTTCGAAGAGAAAAAATTCTGCTCAGCGGCCTTTCTGGACGTAAGTCAAGCTTTCGACCGAGTATGGCATACAGGCCTGTTATACAAAATCAAACTCAACCTCCCTCATCCATACTATTTACTTTTCAAATCCTACTTAAAAGACAGATTTTTCCAGATAATACATGAAAACAGTCGTTCAAGTTTCCATAACATAAATGCTGGTGTCCCACAAGGAAGCGTCCTAGGCCCACTCCTCTATCAACTATACACTGCGGACCTACCTACTGAAAACAATGTAACAATAGCCACGTTCGCAGATGACACCACATACCTCGCATCACACAGCGATCCAGCAGAAGATTCAAAACTCCTCCAACAATCTTTTAACAAAATGGAGTCCTGGGCTCACAAATGGAGGATAAAAATAAACGAAGTAAAATCGGCTCACATTACATTTACTAAAAGAAGGGACACGTGCCCTACGATAACATTAAATAATAGAATCCTACCTGTAAAAACAAAAGTACTAAGCCTAGAGATGCACCTCGAAAAAGAACTAACATGGAAAAAACATCTATCCACAAAGAGAAAACAACTGGACATAAAAATAAAAAAAATGTATTGGCTCACAGGACGCAATTCTAAACTCTCATTACATAACAAAATACTTATATACAAAACTATATTAGTGCCCATTTAGACACACGGCATCCAACTTTGGGGTTGCGCAAAACAATCCAATTTAAATCTAATACCACGCCTCCAGAACAAAACACTGCGTGTTATAGCCAATGCTCCATGGTATGTTCACAATGAGACATTACACAATGACTTACAAAGAAAGTCTGTTAATGACCAAATAAAAACATTTGCTTCAAAAAAAAAAAAACAAGAGACTGAATTACCACCCCAATAATTTAGCAGAGAACCTGTTGAACAATGGAAACGAAGTCAGGAGACTGAAGAGAATAAAACCCCTAGATTTATGCTCAAAATAAAATGTAAATAATACTGTAAACCAAAAATACAATGTAAAGAAGGAACATCGATGGGTGTCTCCTTCATGCATGCTAATAATCTAATATCAGATTTACTGGCTGGTCATATTGCCCAGTTGTAAATTAATTTCTCAATAAAAAAAAATCATAAGATTTCGTAATCGTCAGTCAATTTATTTATTTATAAACGAGGAAGAATAATAATTTACTTCTTATCTTATTCTCAAGCGCAACGGATCACTCTCTTACTTATTAAATCGTAAAAGGGAATCTCTCATTATTAGACGAACCAGGCATCATACATGGCGACGATTTCGGACTTATTTTGCTCTTTTATATCAATGAAAGTACTTACATAAAGAACAATCATGAATGAAGGAGATTTTAATGCCCATCTAGGAATGAAAGATACCTTCTTTCAAGACAAGCATTGTATCGGGAGAAATCTATACCACGAGTGGACAAATGAAGGGGGAAGTGAATTAAAAAATGTATGCCATCAACATAAACTAAATATAAACACTACATGGGATACTTCCAAATCATTGTTAACAACTATGACGAACGGAACATCAAATTCACAAATAGACCACATATTAATAAGTAAAAGTAGATGTCAACTCCCAGTTAATAACATATACGCTAAATGGCAAGGAAATATTGCAACAGACCACAAAATGCTGCTAGCAACAATAAATACGTGCAATTCCAAAGACACAGCTAAGATAACTGAGCAAAAAGTAGACAACAGGAAGTGGAATGTCAAAAGACTGAAATATGAAGCAGACAATGGAAAATATAAAAACTTCTTAAAAACGGAAATCAATAAATCTATAGAAAAGGACAATATAACTAACTCAACATTGACAAATTTAATAAATACAGCGACCAGAAATACATTGGACAAATCAACATCGCCAATGACTCCCAATAAACGAAGAGCATTAGCAAAAGTACAACAAACTAAATTCAGGGCAGAAAGACACAAAGGTGATAAAGTTATACAAAGAGAATTGACGGAAGCCAAATAAACACTTAAGTTTTCATTTCAACAACACGAAGAAAAGAAATGTATCCAATTTTTTGAAAATATGTATATTATCTACCCCAAGAAAGGCCCAGATTAACATACAATTTTCTCAAGCAATACAAACAAAGTAACACCAGGAGCACAAAATACATTTCAATGAGGAAATGGGAGCAGATTTCACAAGAAAGCAGTATAGGCACTAAAGCTAAAACCATTAATGAGGATGACCAATGGCCGATTAGCAAACCGCCAACACACGAAGACATACAAAAATATATCAATGAACTTAAAAACAATAAAGCACCAAGAACTTATAAAGTAGAGGCAGAATTATTAAAACATAGACCAACAGAATTACACAATGAATTAAGAACTCTTCTAGTCAACGCATGGATCAGAAACGAAATCCCTGAAAAATGGTCTGAAACTCTGCATATTCCCATACCTAAGAAAAGAATCCCAAAAGATCATAATGGCTACAGGCGTATTACACTTCGCAATATGTTTTATAAGATATACGCAAAATTCTTATTACGAAAATTGAATGAAGCTTGTAGAGTATACAAATTAATTAATATAAATAAATAAAAATAATGAAATATGTAGAGTACAAAATATATCTATTGATTGATTAATTGTACATAACTACCGAACATAACAATAACTCGATAACATGGCGATCTAGCAGTCTTTTCAATTGCTAGATCCCCACATTAACCCCTCCCTAAAACATGCTAAAAATAACAAAACATTGAAATAATTCATAACAAAAATTATAAAATATTTGCGTCCTCCTGTCTACCATGTTCCTCATTCTTGAAGGGTTGTAGTTTAATCAAAGGCGGGTTTTAGGCGTGCAATAGATACATTATCGGGTTTGTTGTTTATTAATAGTGTAAAATAGGTGGGATGTCGTTTGAGGACGGTAAATAAGCCAGTATAAAAAGCTTGGAAAGGAGTTCTAAGTGAATCAGTTCTAACAAAAATTAGTGGCACTTTGAATAGGTCGCTATGCACATATGTTTTGTTTGCAATTCTATTGTGAGTAGGCATAGAAGCTGTCAATTTTGACATTTTATTTTTGAGAAAAAAAATTTTTTGAATATTGTTCAAATCGAATTGAGGTTCAGGAGAATGAAGTAAAGATTTATTAAACTCTCCTGGTAGACGTAGTTGTAAACCATACACTAACTTAGCACTACTACATTTTAAAATGTTTTTGTAAGTAGAACGAAGGCCAAGTAAAACCGAAGGTAAATTATCGTACCATTTCTCAGGGCGATCATAAGCTTTTAAGCCTGACTTGAGATCTCTATGGAATCTTTCTATTAAACCATTAGCTGCAGGATGGTAAGCAATAGGTTTATGCCGGGTAGTATTCAAGTTTTCAACATTTTATTGAAGGTGTAAGATTCAAATTGAGGACCTCTATCTATTGTAACAGTAGAGGGCACTCCAAACCTGGCTACCCAACCAGACAAAAAAGCATTAGAAATTGTCTCAGATTTGATGTCTTTAAGTGGAAAAGCTTCTGATCATCGTGTGAATCGGTCGATACAAGTTAGCAAATAAGAATGATTTTTGGAAAATGGAAGGGGACCAATTAAATCTTAATAATAATAATAATAATATAATAATAATATATTTATTTCCACTGACCAGTCCATACAGCTGATATTGGATCGTCAAAATACAAGTTTACATACAACAGTAAAAAAATATACATATGCACATATACATATTACACATATATCATAATACATATTATACAGTGCCATTGAAATATTCATGTAAGCTATAATAAAATTTCTGTATTAGAAATAGTTTTAAATCATTTTTAAATTTAAGTTCAGATTTGACATTTTTTATGTAATCTGGTAATTTAGTACAAATTGAGATGCCTATGTTATTTGGATTATTATTTTGAACCAGACTTAGTCTACTCTTAGGTAGTATAAATTTTTCTTTTTCTCTATTATTATAGTTATGGATGTCTTTATGAACTGTTATTTTATATTGATTTTTCTTAATGAACAAGAGAATTTTATAAAGGTAAATACCGGTTAAAGTTAGAATTTGATTTTCTCTAAAAATATCTCTGCAGGAATCTCTATATTTTAAGGAAAATATATTTCTTACTGCTAATTTCTGCAATCTGAAAACTCGGATGACCCAAGGAGAAGCGCCCCAAAAAATAATACCATAACATAATAAAGAATAGATCTTTGCGTAGTAAAATATCTTTGCGGTATTTACATCAGTTAGTGATTTTAGACGTTTAATCAAATAACATAATGACGATAACATGTTACATAAATTAGCAATATGAGGCTCCCAATTAAGATTTTCGTGTATATGTAAACCTAATAGTTTAGTTTGTGTAACTTGTGGTAATGATTTATTATTACATTTTATGAGTAAACTTTCGGATCGTTTCATTGTTGAGAATTCAACAAAAACAGTTTTATCTATGTTCAAAGAAAGATTTAGTTTTTTTTTTTTTTTTTTGTTTATTTAAAGACGGACCAACTGCTGAGGTCATATGCCGTCTTAAAGACAAGGAGGGTGGATATCGTTTGATATTAATTATTAGTAATAGAAAAGAGTAAGAGAGAATTTAAAAAAACGAACCGAAATCGGTAAGTTCATTGTGTTTTATTTTATTTTATTATTATTATTATTCTCTGCCTGGCAAGAGGGTTTAGGCAGAGTGGGTGTCTATAGAAGACACCTACTTACTCAATACAGCATATGTATACTGTATTGAGTAAATACTCAACGCAGTAGGATGTTCACTGCGGAGTAGAAAAAAAAGAAAGAAAAGTAAAATGTAAAAAAGTGAATTATATAATAAAAGCCTTAAATCCTTGCATAAAGCTGCGTGGATTTAAGGAACTGTACCACGGTCTTAATGGCCTCGGTGTTGTTGGCCAATATGCTAGCCAGATTTTCTGCCATACCCAGGTGCTGTCTAATGGGTGTATACCTCGTGCAGTTGACTAGTACGTGTTGTACCGTCATTGGTACGTTGCACGTTTCACAGTTAGGTTCCTGAAGTCCTTCAAAAATGTGCCTGTGAGTCAAGTTTGTGTGACCAATCCGCAACCGTGACACGATGACTTGGTCACGGCGACCTATATCGGATAAGGATTCCCACTTCTTTATTGAGGGTTTTACGTTCCTCAGTTTAGCGACGGTATTGTCCCACTCACTTTGCCAAGTTGACTCGACGGATCTGCTGATACAGGGTTTTATGTCGTCAGGGCGAACGCGACCATTGCCGGTGTAAGCGCTGCTGGCTGCTGACGAAGCAGCAGTATCGGTAGCCTCATTACCGGTGATCCCTACGTGTCCGGGTGTCCAGAAGAGTATAACTCGAATCCGCTGATTACCAAGGTCACTGAGTACGTCCGTGATGGCTTGGACGAGAGGGTCTGTAGAAAACCCGCACGCGATGGCTGACAATGCACTGAGGGAATCAGTGCAGAGCAGAATATTGCGCCGGTCTCTGTCCTCACAGCAAAACTTCAGTGCCCGGTATAGAGCGGTCAGCTCAGCGGTATACACGGAACACGTAGATGACAATGGGATCACGGTTGGTACGCCGTCTATGACGTACGCGCACCCTGTGCCTGTATCAGATTTGGACCCGTCGGTATAGATATGCCGGAAATTGGCATATCGCTCAACTTGTGAGTGGAACTGTGCCTTATAAATGGCTGGCGAAGTGGAATCCTTAGGCCAATCGGTTAGGGAAGTGTCCACGACAAAACTTGACTTGCACCAAGGAGGATGACGACGTGGCTTGAGATGCCACACCTCCTCAAGTCCCGAGGGAAGGTGCAACAATAAGGACTTCAGGTCTAACGAGAGTGGTACCCACGTCGATGGATTTCGGCGAAGCCATGCTTCAACACGTTCATTCTGAAATAGGCGTGAGTGGTTCATATGGTCCGGCATAGACCACACTTTCAGAGCGTAGTTCATCTTCAGCTTCCTGTGTCGTACGTGGAGGGGTGGAATGCCAGATTCCACGAACAGCGACTTTACAGGGCTGGTTCTGAACGCGCCACAGACTAGCCGAGCGCCTGCAGAATGAACGGTTTCAAGCTTGCGGAGATGTGACTTCTTCGCCATGGCGTAGACCACACAACCGAAATCCATCGTAGACAGCACAAGTGACACGTAGAGCCGATGGAGGGTATCCCGGTCAGATCCGCACACAGTGCTAGAGAGGCATTTTAATGCGTTGAACGATTTTCGGCATTCAGACGCTAATGAAATTATGTGGTTCTTCCACAATAATTTCTTGTCGAGCTTTAGACCTAATATCTTAACCTCTGATGCAACAGTTATGACTGTACCATTGAGTCTCAGAGTAGGGGCTACATGTGGGCGGCGTAATCGACAAAAGTCTACGCAAGTCGTTTTCTCTGAAGAAAACTTGAAGCCAGACATAGTAGCCGTCTTACTAACGACATCAATGGCACGTTGTAGTCTCTGTTGACATCGCAAAAGACTACGGGCTGAGGTGTAGATAAATAGGTCGTCGACGTACTGGCAATGGAAAACCGTATTAGGTATGCCATTAGTTATACCGTTGAACGCGATTAAAAATAACACTGGTGAAATGGTTGACCCTTGGGGAACACCGTTCTCGAGTACCTGTGGATCCGAATATTCGTTGCCTAGTCGGACTCTGAATGTACGGTCTGTAAGAAATTGTTGCACGAATTGAGGTAGGTTGCCCCTTAAACCCCATTCATGCAGCTTCTTTAGTATGCCATATCTCCAAGTCATGTCAAATGCCTTCTCTAAATCGAAAGAGACAGCCACTAAATGGTGGCGATTTAGGAAGACACTCTGTATGGCATCGGTGAGCTGTACGTGAGCATCAGTGACACAATGGTATTTCCTGGATCCACATTGATACCTATTCAACAGGTTGTGAGATTCCAGGAACCATACCAATCGATTGCAAACCAGCTTCTCGTAAACCTTACCTAAGTGGCTTGTAAGAGACACTGGACGATAATTCGTCGGTAAGGTTGGGTCCTTGCCCTGTTTGAGCAGGGGAACAACTACAGCTTCGCGCCACGTGGACGGATAGGCTCCCTGAGTCCATAGAGTGTTGAGATACTCTAGGACCAGGTCTTTCATCTGAGGAGGAAGATGTCGCAACATAGAATATGAAATACTGTCACGACCAGGTGCACACTCGGAGGTATGCGACAGTACATATTCAAACTCCTCATGAGTGAAAGGGAGGTTATAAACTAGGACTTCCCTAGATGTAAAATCTAGGGGAACCTCGAGCCTATTTTTGCGTGCCATGAACAAGATGCTGTAGTTGTCCGTACTCGATACGGACCCAAAGTGCTGAGCAAGCTGGTTACAAATTTCACTTTGCTCAATGTACATGTTGCCGTTGACTTGGAGACAAGTAATACGTTTGAAGCTTTTACGACCGTACATTGCATGGATCCTTCGCCATAACTCAGTTAGAGAGAGTTCTGAGTTAATCGATGTTACAAAGCTACGCCATGAATCCCTCTTAGCCGAAAGAATAGCGCGACGGGCTAACGCTCTGGCTCGCTTAAAGGCAATTCCATTTGACGTTGAGGGATCACGTTTGAACCGCTTGTAACACCGATGTTTCTCAGCCACGGCTGATGCAACATTCGGATTCCACCATGGTACTCTTCGTGGCCTACGTGTCGACTTAGGAATCGTCTGACTGGCTGCAGACAAAATGGCGTTGTTGATGGCCTCCAGACTACCATCTACTTCTTCAAGGAGTTCGGGAACATTAACACACTCTGCATACTGGGTCCAATCGGCGAGGTCGATTCGCCACTTGCTCGTTGATGGGTACACTTCTCTGCTAGTCGCCGAGTGAATAACAATGGGTGAATGATCGATACCCGACGGGGAATCTACGACCTCCCATGTTAAAGTTGGCGCAATGGTTGGAGATGCCATTGACAGATCAATAGCAGAGAAGGAGTTTGAGCGGATATTGATGTAAGTTGGTTGCCCAGTATTCAAAAGTGCTACATCATTAACATCGAGAAATCTCTCGATCTTTTGACCTTGATGGTCAGTGTTCTGAGAGCCCCATAATATGCTGTGTGCATTAAAGTCACCGACTATTAGGAACGGAGCAGGTAATTGCTCCAAGAGGTCCTCTAAATCCTGCACATCCCACGTGTTCTGTGGGAGGTAAACATTGCAAATGGTGAGTCTTAGTGGCGCGAGGGTGGTACAGGCGACGGCCTGTAACGTAGTGTTTAGGCCTATCGGCTTAAAAGGTATCCTGTCCGATAACAGGGTGATGACTCCACCATGAGCATGTTGACCGGGGTCGACGTCGGTCCGCAGGATGTTGAAGCCGCGGAGATTAAAAGGCTCCATGGGCTTTAGTCGGGACTCTTGCAAACACACACAGTAGGGATTATAGTCTCTCAGCAATATTTCAAGGTCTCCCAGATGGTAAATGATGCCGTTAATGTTCCACTGAAGAAGTAATGGAGGTGTAGACATTTAGTCTGGTTTTTGAGGGAGCCGTGGTTTCCCTTTTGGCCAACCTTTTTTCTTTTTCCTGGCATTTGCCAGGTCTTCAGGGTCGACAGATGTCGAACCATCGGTGTCTCCCGTTTGTGTTCGGGCAGGGGTAATTTGGTCATCACCGTCGGATGATGTGGTTGATGACCGGCGTCTAAGGCGTTTTCCTTCCACATTTCGTGGTGGTTCAACCTTTTTAAGAGGAGCTGGTTTCTTAAACTGGTCTGATTTAGAGGTACTAGCTACAAGTACGGTTTTCAAGGCTTTTGTGAGCTCAGGAATAAGAGCTTTGACAAGATCTTTAATGTCGAATTGAGCAGGTACCGGTTTCGCCGCAACGGTTGCGTAGGAACCCAGAGATCTTGCTGCACTACGCATCACATGACTCCTGGCTTCCGCGTAACTTGTTTTATTGAGAGTCATATATTCCATAATCACCATCTGTTCTTTAAAAACCGGACAGTTTTTAGATCGAGCCGAATGATTGCCCTTACAATTCACGCACAAAAGAACATCGCCACAAGGAGTGCCTTCATGGGCAGGTTTGCCGTAAATACAAATTTGCTCTTTTGTGCAGCGTGTCGCGGTATGGCCGAATTGTTGACATCTAAAACATCTTAGTGGATTGGGAATATATGCTCTGACTGGAAGTGAGTACATGGCTGCTTGCACTTTGTCCGGTAGATTTGGGCGATTAAAGGTAAGAATAAGTGAAGCTGTATCGGTTATATTACCGTCTCGTCTGGTGGTGATGCGAAAGATTTAGTAATGCGAACCACTGTAATAAAATATTAATTATTTGAGATATTTCATTCTGTGAATATTTATTCTCATTGCAAGTTAAAAGGAGAGAGATATCATCAGCATAGGCAACAAAATTAATATCACTTAAAATATTTTTTATAGCATTTAAAATATTTTTTATATTGTTTACATATAAGGTAAATAATATAGGGCCAAGTATTGACCCTTGTGGCACTCCACACGTTATTGATTGCAACTCTGATGATTTATTTTTAAATTAAACAAATTGTTTACGATCATTTAAAGAAGACTTAATCCATTGTGAGCATTTACCTCGAAGACCAGGTGATGTAACCAAATTCACTAACAGATCGTGATTTACACAATCAAACGCCTTAGATAGATCGATAAATATGCCAGTGATATTATTACCTTTATCTAGATTATTGTATATATGATCTAGAAAATTTACTAATGCAGTTGTAGTACTAATTTTTTTTCGGAAACCATGTTGTTCATTGATAATTATCTTGTTCTTTTCGAGAAAGGAAATTATTCTAGTATATAATACTTTTTCAAAAATTTTATGAAAAGTTGATACGAGACTTATTGGCCTATAATTAGAGACCAGATCTTTGTTACCTTTTTTATGTAACGGCACAACTTTGACGCATTTAAGAGCAGAAGGAAAAACACCTTGTAACATTGACATATTTATACAATGTGTAAGGGGTGGAATAATATGTTCATAAATATTTTTCAAAAAATTTCCAGAAATTTCATCACTTCCTGCTGAAGAGGTATTATTTAATGATAATATCAAGGAAATTAATTCCGTTTCATTTAGTGGCTCTAAAAATATAGATTTATGACACCAATCTTTGTTACAATTGATGAGATTGCATGCATTAGGTAAATTTTTTATTATTTCATGTGGAATGTTTACAAAATAATCATTAAACATAGCTGTCATGGCTTTCGGGCAATTAGTACTATTATTTCTATCATCTTTCAAGTTTTCGATATTATGGCTTTGTTGGGAATTATTTAAATTACTATTAATTAATTTCCATACTCTACGACTATTATTTGCATGAAACTGTACCTGCTTAGAATGAAATTTTCGTTTTTCATCTCTGATAATTTTTTTATATTTTGACTTTATAGCATTGTATTGCATTTTACTGATGATTCCATCTTTAAATAATTTACAAAATTTCTTACATTGAACTGATAGTTGCTTAATAGTGTTTGTAACCCATGATTTTGATGATCTCTCATTCTTAGTTCTTTTCTTTACTGGATGTGTAAAATTGAAAAGATGGAGAAAAGTTTCCAAAAAATTGTTGAAGCAAATGTTCGCATCACTTTCTTTAAAAACATTTGACCACTCTTCTTTACCTAAAATAAATTTAAAATTATTTAAATTCTCCTGCGAGAAATGTCGAGTACTAATTATTTTTGTGCAATTTGTTAAGGTGATGGTTGGCAGTTCTAATTTAATACATTGGGCTTGATGATCTGAAAGATTACTTTTTATAACACTTGCAGTAAAATTGAAAGTATTGTTACTTATGAAAATATTATCAATACAATTTTTTTCTCGTGTGTTCAGATATAGTGGAGTATAAATTATAAGTATTCATTACATCAATTAATAGCTTGAGATCTGTAGTATTTGACAGAAAATTAATATTGAAATCACCTACAACAATTATAGTCAAACCGGAGAAGGAGAAGACTCACGTCATTAACCTGAAAAAAAACTTTATAAAATGAAATATAACTTGTTAAGATTATTGGGTGTTATTTGTTTTTAAAAAAAGAAGAATAAAAATATTTGTATTAAGAAACGTATATATTAATGAATTTACAATTATTTCTAAAGTCAATCCGTATTCCTCTTAGAGAATTATTTGAAATAATTGTAGTTGATTTTCATACCATACATTGGCAATAATAAAAATGATCATGTTTATATTATATTTTATACCGATCGAATCATAGATTAAGGAAATATATTTGTAGAAGATTGGATATCTACCTTATCATCTGTGAAAACAAATTTTAGCGCCCCTTAGGATCGGCTTCGGGAACTAAATTTGACAAGGTCGGTAATGGCGGGAATTTTAAATACATTTTATTTTAAATTTACAAAAAATATTTCTTAATATTATAATTATGGAAATACATATATAAATGCTTAAACGTATATTTCCATAATTATAATAATATACAGAAATTAAATGAAACAATGTAACATTTGTTATTATAATATTTTTATGTATACTTGCTTTAAATATATACAAAATGATCATTTTCAAAATGTATTTCGCATGCTCTAAAATTGTTTTTAAATTGTTTTGTGCTAAAATTGGCCAAATCCGTTCTGTTGAGTCTCTCCAACCAGATATTTCTCAATATTTCCTGTTTTGGAAAATAAAATAATCGTCCATGGGGATTAGGACATACCACACATAATTTAGGCCGTATTCATTTGGGACATTTTAAGTAACCTGGTAGGTTAATTCTGTTTACTTGGCACATTTGAAGTAACCCAGAACTGATCTCGAACTGACCCAACTCACCCAGCTATTTTGCTGGGTTGGTGAGTTGAACCTTTTTTCTATCTTTGTTTACACATTGCTTCTCTTTCTATATCTGTTAGAAGTTATATCTTTTATAGGTTAAAACAGAAAACTTAAGTAAATAATATTAATAAATCACTAAAATTTACCATTTAAAATTTTCACCAACTATAAAATTTAGTTGTTTATTTGGTACCAACAATATACCTATAAATATATATACCGCTGGAGTGCTACCTCTCCCGTGAGAGGAAAGTGTCACCAACATAACAATCTCTGTCCTTGTCACTCAGTATGTAGTCACACAAAAGCGCGTGCGCAAAGTAACCGTACCTGTTTAAAATATTTGAAATGTATTGAAATATGAATATGTATATTATTTTGAATTATTTAACAGAGTTAAATTAGAATTGTTTTTATTTTTATCTTCAGAAAAATGAGTAGGTACCACAAAGTTAGAAAATTACATATCTGAATTTACTATGGCAGGTAAGATTAACATGTTTTTTTCATAAAAGATTAGATTAACCTTTACTACAGGTTTACAGCAATATAATTAAAAATTAAACACTTTCTAAAATTAAGAATAAAAATACAAAAGGATTTGAAAATCTGAATTTGAACAACTGCGAAATATTAATAAAACTGTAGTACATTATTAACGGATCAAAATTTCAATACATACAAAGGGACAAAAAGAGTTATACATTTGCAAATAATACTTATTTAAAAATACCATACAAACAACATTTCTTACCACTTTTACCCGATTTCATTTTTATTTGAATACTCTGAATACTTGAAAACTCATTGACAGTTCATAGATATATTCATATTCAAAATTCGAAGAAGCAATTCTTGTCCAATAGAATGACAGATAATCGGCGCATACTCAAAGCACACAAACTTGACAACGGTGCAAACATATATATGTCTGCACTGAGATGTTTGGACCATATCTCTGTCCTTTCCAGCTGTATATATATATTTATAGGTATATTGTACCAACACGGGTAAGTTTAGGATCAGTTTAGGGTTGTATTCATATTTCCCAAATAAATACGGCCTATCACTGAAAATGACAATAAGAAATTGAATTAAAATTTTTATTTTAATATAATCTGGCCAACAGATTGAAGTCCAGTTTAAAGACATGGGAATTTTGAATGAAAACTGTACTACTTACTTGATACATTTTAAGTGCTTCTTTCTTCAATATTATTAATCTTATTTGTGAATAAAATTATGACACCGTCACAATATTCAATTATTAAATAGGTATAGGTATCCACAAACCACTACATAGGTAGGAATATCTAAATAAGCATAGACCACTAAATTCAAATTTATTGAATTTTAATTTTTATAGAGCTACCACGGTACTACTAACGACATCTATGATCTGCTTCGGAAAAGGTTTTCAACGAGATCTAGATTGAAATTTGGTTTCACGCATTGCAATACTGTTTCAGCCCCCTGGATCGAATATTGATCTTGTCATTCGATTGTCAGTGTCAGTCAGAAAGTATCGTGTCAGTTTTTTTATGTTACTGACAAATCATGCTTAAAGCTTTATCAAAGCAGTCAAAAAAACTGACAATGAATGTAGTGTATTATTTTGAACGGGAACTGGACAACGTTGGTCCATTAATTCCATTGAAAACCGTACGAGAGGTAATTTTTTTTTTATTTTTTTTCTTAAATTTAATTGAATTATGTACTTTTAGAGAACAGCTAATGCCCTTTTATTTACTAAATGCACTTATTCACTATCGTTTCCGTCACAAATTAACTGTGATGACGCCGACAGACAACCGAGAGGTTGTGGTTATTAATTTGTCAACTGTCACTTGAAGAAATAGGTTATAGTAAGTTATGCAACATGCACTGCACTTTTATTCTAAAAAAAATCAGTATCCCATATATTCATAGTAGTACATGACGTCATTACTTTAGTAATATTATTTGATGACGTGAGTCTTCTCCTTCTCCGGTTTGACTATAATTTTATATTTGGTGTAGGATGAAATAATTTTGACAAACATAAATCTAGTTGTCTTGAAAAATATAAAATGTTTGTCTTTGGTGACCTATATAAGACCATAACAAAAAATATAATGTCATTTTGTATACATTTTATTGCACTGCATTCGAATATTGATTTAATGTTAAACTCCTCAATGTTTTCGACTTTTTGAAATGTAATATTATCTTTGCAAAATATGGATACTCCACCATGTGTTTGAATTCTTCTGTAAAAGGCAGATACTAATGTGTAGCCCTGTATTGTGTAGGATGATTGTTCGTTTTCATGTAACCAATGTTCGGAAAGGCAAAGAACACTACATGGCTGGCTAGCTAAAAAAACTTCAACTTTGTTTCGTAAACTTTGGATATTTTGATGCACTATGTTAAAATGAAATATAGTTGATGTGGAGGAATTATATTTGTCTGTTAAAATATAATTATTCAGATTTTCTTGGGACCTGAAAAAACTTATATCTTCTAATTGTAATACCCTTTATCCAAAATTTATCACTATTGAGTATATCAAATAATTCAAATTCTGCGCGAACTCGAAAAGATGAGTTTATGGATGCTTCATTTGACACTTTTTTTAACTCGAACGATTTACCAGGACATTTATTTTTTAGATAATCTTCTCCATGTCAGATTCTGATGTATTTTGGTGAACCTTGCCTACATAGAACCATGCATATTTAGTGTCACATTTTATTTTACTAGTGTCTGTTGCGATGCCAGTGATTTGAGCACGCGTGTGTGTGTTTTATTTTAAATCGCCATGTTGAGATTTGCTGCTGTTGTGTATATGTCGAGTCGATAACTTAGGTGGTTCTTTTGTTTTTAGCTTGATGTGACTCGCCTTTTTGATGTCGGATGTCGGTACTTGGTGTGTTTGTTGATCAGCTGGTGATGACTTATTTTGACCTTCAGGTGCGATTCTTGTATTTTTTTCATATTTTTCATTTAGAAAATTAATAATTAATTTTTGTTCACAGATTCTTTTTTCCAAATGGAAGTGCAGTTTTTCTAAAATTTGTACTTTTTCATTTACTTCACATTTATTTAAAATCACACTGCTAGGTTGATCACTTGTGTCAAAAAATATATTATTTTCTTCAAGAATTTCACTTCTGTCGTCATTGTTAAAATATTTTTTCAAAATTGTATTGTCACTGAATTGTACAGGTAACTTTTTTGAAATAATTAAGTCAATCAAATCACTTTTTTAAAATTTATTTAATTCAGCTATTATTAGTGCTTGCACCTCAATAGTCGCCATTTTTACGTTTTTAATGAACGTGATCAAATCTGTAAGCAGGTGCTTTAAAATTATAAATGACAGGTGTACAATGCTTTGTTATTTTACAGGACTGACATTTATGACAAACTTTTGTCCAGGATTAAATATCTTTGTTCATGTTTGGCCAAATGAATTTAGAAGAAATTAGTTTCCTAGAAGCTCTAAATCCTGGATGAGATAATGAATAAAACTTGTCAAATATAAGTTTTCTAAATTTGATTGAAAAATAAGGTCGAGGGGTTTGTTTGGAAATGTCACAAATTAGATATAAATTAGAGTTTGGAATCGGGAGTGGCTTAAAATTCAGAGTAGAGCTATTATGGGTAATTAAATTGGTCAATTCATCATCAGAATTTCGAGCAACTGCTAATTTATTATAATCTAAGTAATAACTTATATAAATTATTAATTGATAATTTAGACAAAGCGTCAGCTGCCAAATTACATTTACCTGGTGTACAACGAATGTCATTAGTAAATTGAAAAATGTAGTCTAAATGACGTAATTCTCTTGGAGAATAATCCGAAGAGCCTTTTTTTGATAAATATGTTAGAGGTTTATGATCAGTAAGAATAAAAAAATGTTTGTTCTTTAACAAAATATCTAAGTTCTCTGCCAAAAGTACTATATTTTTGTGCGTTTTCAAAAAACATGTTGAAAAGAAAACTAATGGTCTCCATTCGTTGTTTTACAACTGTTGTAAATCAGCTCCTACTCCTTTATCAGATGCATCTACCATGATATTGGTAGGACTGTTATGTTGAGGTACAGTTAAAGCTGTTAAATTAACTAATTGTATTTTAATAGATTGGAATGCTTTTAAAGAAAGAAAATCAAGGGTAATAGGAGTATTGTCACGTAGCTTATTTTGAATAAGTTTATTTAAAGGTTGAAGGGTTATAGCACAGTTAGGAATAAATCGGTGATAAAAATTAATAAGGTCTAAAAATTCCCTTAAATTTTTTTGGGTAGTAGGGATCGGAAAATTTTGAATGGTTAAGATTTTGTCTTTCAAAGGTGTAATTTTGTTGAATTTAATATGATGGCCTAAGAAGTTAATCTCAGTTTTACCAAATTCACATTTATGCTGATTAATTAGAAGGCCATAATCTTGTAGTCTAAAGAATAATTCTTTTAAATTTTTGATATGTTGTTCGACCGATTCACTAGCTATTGATAAATCATCTATATAAGCGAATAAAAAATTTAATCCTCTTGTAACTTCATCAATAAAACGTTGAAAACTTTGTGCACTGTTTCTTAAACCAAAAGGCATAGATTGATATTCAAAAAGACCGAATGGAGTAGTAATGGCTGTTTTAGAAATAGAACTGGATTCCATAGGAATTTGCTGATAGGCTTTAACCAAATCAATTTTGGAGAAAATAGATTTGTTAAATAAGTTAGCCGAAAAATCTTGGATATGAGGAATTGGATAACGATCGGGAACGGTAATATTATTTAAAGCTCTATAATCTTCACAAGAACGCCAAGAATTTGAATCTTTTTGGGAACCACATGTAAGGGACATGACCAATTAATGTCTGAAGGACGTATAATGCCGAGAGTTAAATGTTCATTGAATTCTTCTTTAGCTCTTTGTAATTTATCTGGGGCTGATCTGCCTGGACGTGAGAAAACAGGAGAGTAACTCGGTGAAATTTTAGTCGTTTGGCACTGAAAAGATCTGTCAATTTTGGAAGACTATTAAGTAATGATAAGAATGGACAAGATTGTGACAGTTGTGCTAAGTTAGTAGGCAAAGGATGATTTGGTTCAATCTGATTCGTTAAAGTAGTGCTAAATAATAAAGACTTATTTTTTACGTCAACTAACAATTTAAATTTAGATAAAAAATCAGCTCCTATAATTGCAAAATTAACTTCAGCTATAAAAAATTCCAAAGGACATCTAAATTTAAATCAATTTGTAAAGTTTTTATGCCGTAAGTAGGAATAGAAGTGTCATTGATTGTTTTAAGTGGAACTGTGTGTATAGAATGTAAGAAAATTTAGGTGGTATTACACTTACTGCTGCATCGGTATCTATCAGAAAATTTTATTTGTTCAAACGATCTTGAATGAAGAACAGGAAGATGGAGATCTATTTCTGTAATTAGAAAGGTAAGAGTTATTATCTATATAACTTGGAGATAGAGTAAAGATTAACTGGTTTAAATGAAGTATCCTTTGTAGTAGACTTCTCGGACCATGAACAAGGACTGGCGCAGTGACGCGCTCGTTCCGCCAATTAGGTATGATACCAGCAAAGATCACTGGCTGGATTCAACTTCTGACGTGGCGTAGTTACATTTGATTGCTGGAGTAGTCGACGTAAGTGTCTTACTTCACTCTTCAATTCAGCTAATTCATTGGTTGGTTCAATTGGTTTCGGTGAAGTACTAATTTGTTCCCTTATAACAAGTTCATCAGCCAAGGCTGCTTTCTCATTTAGGGATAAATGTTTTTATCCTGTTAAAATTAATTGAATATTTAAGGGTAATTTATTTATGAATAGATATTCCAAAATGGCGTCAGAAGGGTTTGCAGTGTTTGAAAGTTGTTGCATATGACGAAGTACTTGAGAAGGTTTTCTATCATCGAGAGTACAAGTGGCGAAAAGAGTAGTAAAATTTTCTAATTGCGAAGGGGTTGTTCGAGTTAATAAAGCATTTTTAATTACAGAGTATTGGTTCTGAGATGGTGGATCCAAGATTAATTCTCGAACTTGCATACCATATTCAGGTCGTAAAGCAGAAACCAAGGTATAGAATTTTCCCAATTCAGAAGTGATTCGCTGACTTTTAAATATAATTTCAATTTGAGCAAACCATAATGAAGAATCCTCTATCCAAAAATCCGGTAGACGTATAGTCGAAGCATCTGATATCAGGGAAAGCTCTTGAAGTAATACTGGATCAGGACCAGGCATTATTGGTAGGATAGGAACGGATGTCGGGGTAGGTAGAACACAGAAACACACGGCACAAACACCAAACGTCGGAGTCACCAATTTGTAGAGTATACAAATTAATAAATATAAATAAATAAAAATAATGAAATATGTAGAGTACAAAATATATCTATTGATTGATTAATTGTACGTAACTACCGTACATTACAATAACTCGATAACATGGTGATCTAGCAGTCTTTTCGATTGCTAGATCCCTACAAGCTCTCCCAGAAATCCCATCTTATCAAACAGCATTTATGCGAGACAGGTAGACTGAAGACCACATATACACTGTACGTAGAATTCTGGAAGAATATTGGCAAATAGGTAAACCAGTGTATGTACTATCAATAGATATATCGAAAGCATTTGACTCAATAAAACACTAAACGATCACTGAAACACTAAAATACAATAAGGCTCCTTACTACTTAATAAATCGGATAATCAAAGTTTGTTTGAATGAAAATACAGTGATCCAATGGTGTGGACAAAGGACTGAGAGTACAAGAAAAACAATCGGAGTAAAGCAAGGCTGTCCTCTATCTCCCACACTGTTTATTACAGTTCTACGCCACATATTGGAAACCATAGAAGAAATTCATGATAAATTTAAACTCAACTAAAACAAAAACGAAATTCAGCGGCCGTACAACCAAGCTTATGCTGACGACATAATCATATTAACAGAAAATAGAAAAGACCTGGAGGATTTCCTACAAGAATTCATTCCCATCGCAAAGTGTACGGGAATTGAAATAAACATACAAAAAAGTAATATCTTAGTTAGAGACCCACTAAATATAGAAAATATAGATGGTAATTATATAAAATTTAAATGATGTAACCTTCGCAAAAGTTAAACGTATGAAGTACCTAGGTAGAACAATCACAGACGAACTCAATAGATCCGAAACAACACTCAAAAGTATTAAAAAAGCCTACCAAATATCAACAAGTATCCAGGAATTCATAAAGAAAAACAAAATAAAATGGAAAACAGCACGACTAATGCATAAGACAATAATAGCTCCGACTGTTCTTTACTCAATTAAAACAACAGCTCTGACTAAAAGGAATAGAAGATCATTAATGAATATGGAAGAAAGAATAGTGAAATTTTTACACCAAGTATGTATCGACTACAACGAAAATGAAGGTATTGAAGAACTACTGAAAGGAAAAACAATAATAAGTACAAAGAATTAGATACTGAGCACACATAAAAAGAAGAGAAGAAGGACATCGGCTAAGGAAATTACTAAACTTAAAACTGGAAGGTAAAAAGAAAATAGAAAGACCATACTTTGAAGTGATTTTAAAACAACAACAGGAATGAAATAAAAAAACAAACTGAAAAGGTTTTTCAAACCTAAATCTGCAGGAGTATCTCAAATAAGAAAATTAAATCACCTGACAGGAAAAGTCACTACTTAAGATGGGGATCCATGCAAGTATACATACATATTTATATTTTATGTATGTGTTTGTTGACCAGAATGCCCATGTGCGTCTCTACACCGCGCCGTGTACTATTGCGCTGGCCGGCTGTTAGTGTATTGTCCTCACACTCTTACAGGGTGGGCCTGGTGTATCCAGGATATTGTTTCACCTGTGAGTTTCGCATAATGAACGGCTCTGTTAAGAGGAATCTGAATCTGATGTTTATAATAAAATTTTATTTCATTACTTACTCTGGTTCTATCACTTGGTCAACCATTTTTATAATATTGAATAATTTTATTTAAATGACTATCAGCTTCTGTTTCATTTTGAAATTTTAATTTCATTTCATTTGACATATTGATTGTATGGACTACTTCATTTAAGTCAGGGCTAATTTCGTTATTATTTGCTGTTGTACTCTGTTAATGGCATCAGCCAGATACATGTATTTCCTTGGTACATACTTTAGTTGAATATCATATCTTGACAATTTAAGGGTTATTCTTTGTAATCTAGTTGATGGTATTCTATTTATTTCTTTTTTAATTAAATTTACTAATGGTAAGTGATGTGTGTGAATTATAGCTTTTTTACCATATATATAAGTGTGAAATTTTTTACATACAAAAAGAACACCTAAGTATTCTTTTTCAATTAGAGTATAATTTAGTACTGCATTTGATAAACTTTTGAAGCATAGCATACTGGTTTGTTGTCTTGAAGTAAGACACATCCTATTCCATTTTTACTACTATCTATTTGAATTATTATTTCTTTATTGTTATCAAAAATTTGAAGTACAGGAGCTGAAATTATTTTACTTTTCAATAAATTAAAGCATGCAGTATGAATTTGTTCATGCCAAATAAGAGCTACATTTTTCTTTAAGAGTTATCTTAATGGATTTGATATTTCTGCTAAATTTGGTATAAAATTTCTTAGATAATTGATCAATCCCAAGAATCTTTGAAGATCTTTTTTGGTTTTAGGAACATCATAATTTTTTTAGCTTTAATTCTACTGCTGTCTGCTTGAAAATGTGTCCCAGATATTTATTTTTTTCAGTTCTACCAAATATTAAAATATCATCTATGTAAATGAAGACATTAGATATATCAGCAAAATTCTCAGTGCTAGATTTTTGAAATACTTCATTTGAGATTGATAAACCAAATGGTAGTTGATTGAAACAAAATGTTCCAAACATTGTTCCAAAATTGCATAATTCTCTACTCTATTTATCTAATTTTATTTGCCAAAAAACCGTCTTTAAGGTCTAAAACTGAAAAATACTTAGCATCTTTTAGTATTTCTGTTAAATCTGTCAATGTAAGAATTGGAAAGTAATCTTTTTTTATTGATTTGTTTAAATCTTGAGGATCCAGACATAAACGTAAACTTCCATTTTATTTTTCAACAGTTACTAGTTTATTAACCCAGGCAGTTGGTTGTTCGATTTTAGAAATTTTAAGTTTTTCTCTTAAATTAATAGGAGTTCTATAAGGTGGTTTCGCTGAAGGCGTCACCCCTTCTTTCAAATGAATTTTATATTCCTGGGGAATGCAACCAATACCTTCAAATACCTCAGAACATTGATCAATTATCTTTCCTTTGCTCAATATTTCATTTACTTGATTATTTGATACTTGTCTCGAAATTAAATTTAAATCCATACAACATTTAAAACTTAATATTGAAGTTGCTTGTAAGTTTGTTACCATAAAATTGTCATTATATATTAGCACATTTTTATAGATTTTTAAATTTGCCATTCCAATAGTTTTTATTTGTGAACCACCATAAGCTTCTAATTTTATATTACTTTTATCTAATTTCAATGCCCTATCACAACAATCTCAAATAAATTTAAAAGTATTATAACTTATTATATTGATATCAGAACCAGTATCTAATTTTAATTCAATTAAACTATTTTCAATTCTAATTTTTTCTATCCAAGTTACTAGATTAATTTCTTTAGTTTTTATGGAACCACAAAAATAATCATCAGATTCATTTAACTCTACATCTACATCATCAGGTTTAATTTGGTTGAATTCAGAAAGATTTAATTTATTTCTAGAAGCAGTTGCAAAGTGATTATATTTACCACATGAAGTACAAATTCTGCCTTATGCGGGGCATCGTATGAAATGTGGTTGGTCCTGGCTGCATCTTTTGCATCTCCTTGTATTGGAATGATCCTGATGTTGCGGAAGGTGGACCTGATGATTCCTGTTGTGATCATGATTTTGATTCTGGTTCTGACTTTGACTACGCTCTTGGAATCTGTAAATTGAAATACTATTATATTTCTTACAATTTTTTATTTGAGGAACGCTACTTTCTTTTTTTGTTTTCTGGAACACTGCTGTACTTATTTGGACTTTTTTGTTGACATTTTGGCCAATCTTCGGTCTGGATCTCATCTCGTTGATTCTGGATTCTCCTATAGAAGAATGGATTTGACTTGTTTTTGCCCTTGTGATTTCAGCGATTCTGAATTGTTCTGTGGCATCTTCCAGCCGAATGTTGCCCATTTTTATTATTTTATCTTGAGTTTCTTCATCGCTCGACCCCAGTACAATTTTGTCTCGTGAAATTTTATTGTCATTTTGAAATTCACAATTGTTCAACAGTCTTTATTTCAGTTAAAAATGAATCAAATTTTCACCTGGTTGTTGTCTTCTGTTGTAGAATATAGATCGTGAATGAAGTATATTTTTCTTTGGATTGCAGTATGTCTAAAATTTTTGGAATACTTTTGCTAAAACTTTTTTGTCCTCTTCTTTTGCAAAAGTAAATGTATTATATACATCAACTGTGTCTTGCCCAATTACATTTAATAATATTGCAATTTGCCTTTCTTCGTCCAGTTCATCATATGATGTGCCAAGTAAATAAATTTCGAAGGTTTGTTTAAACTTTTTCCAATTTTCACTTAGATTTTCAGTTAACTGAAGTTGAGCAGGTGGATTTAAGTGATTTATTTCACTTATTTTGAATCTTATAATTTTTTAGTGTGTTAAATTATGTTTATTTTTAAATTTTTTTAACCGACTGCGCCATGTGCTATTTGTAATTAAATATATATACGTGTAGTTTTTTAATATGTTTATTGAAGCAACACAAAAACAACTAATCATAGTTTTTACATGTTTTCACTATTTAAAGTCAATTCAAATTATACACAAGCGTACGATTTCTCATAGAAATACAAGTGTTGCCACTACTATGACATTAATAATAATACATGTGACAAAATTAATACAACTTTAACAACCATTGTTGCCACAGCAGTTCTTCACAACATAGCACTGCAGCATAATGAAGAATTGCCATCAAATGATCCTGATATTGATCTACAAAATAATTTTGATATAGATGTTCCTATTGTTCCTGCGCAAGTTATAGGATCAGCTGGGAATGCGATTAGAGCATGAATAATAAACATTATATTTTCATAAAAAAAATATTTAAAAAAAATCATGTCATGATATGGTTTAAAGAAATATTTTTGTGTTTCTTAAATAAGGTATTATCCATATTATAATCTATGAACAAATGTAATCAATAAACGCAAATAAAGATTTTCACTGAGTTAAATTTTCAATTTTCTTTTTAATTATTTGCGAATTTAATTTTGCACTTTCTAATTCTGTTAATAATATTTCTTCCTGTAATTTTGCTTCTTTATGGTCTGCGTCCGTTTTTTTTTCTTTTTTGATCCTAGCTCTAGTACTGCAGTTAACAATTTAGTTGAATAAATTTTTTTCGATGTAATCCTCGTTGGTTTTAATTTTTGTTAAATTATTATTCGTAAGATTTTCTAAACCCTCATATATGTTTCTTTCTTTTCTTCTTTTACGAAGTAATGGTACTTTACTCTTAGCGTTAGGTGTAGCAGTTACGGTTTTCAACTTCAAGAGTAGTTTTACAAGTGATGATAGAAGAGACTGTAGAAGCATCGTTAGGAATGTTTATATTAAAGAAACAATTTTATTAATTGTTGTATCTTCATGTTCAACACTACTGGCGTCTGGACAAACTTCTAATATTACCTAGCTAGAAAACATAAACATATTGTTCTGTCTAACATTGTCTCATTATTTGTTGTTAAATTTTATGTTCTTAAACTGTCAGTTTTAAGAAGAAAACGAATTGTTTTCTATCCAAAGCACTCTTGTTTCAGTTAGATATAAATAAAATACATATAAATATAACATGTATTTTTCTCAGTTATTTTGTTATATTAGTATATGATATGTTTATATCGTTGAATTCAGAAAAAAATACTTTATCGAATAACCTAAAAATAAACATATGTTCCCATTTAAAATAAGAAAGTTGTGGTTCTCAAAATACGGGACACAACTTTCTTATTTTAAATGGGAACGTATGTTTATTTTTATGTTATTCGATAGAGTATTTTTTTCTGAATTCAACGATATAAATATATCATATACTAATATAACAAAATAACTGAGAAAAATGCATGATAGATTTATTTGTATTTTATTTATATCTGGCTGAAATAAGAGTGCTTTGGATAGAAAACAATTCATATTATTCTTAAAACTGACAGTTTAAGAGAACAAAATTTAACAAAAAATAATCAAACAATGTTGAATTCAGAAAAAAATACTTTATCGAATAACCTAAAAATAAACATATGTTCCCATTTAAAATAAGAAAGTTGTGTCCCGTATTTTGAGAACCACTGGGCGAAAAGAAATTTTTTTTTTAAATAAAATCGGGTGTATATGGTATCGTTAGTTAGATTACTTAATTTTGCATCTAATAATACCAAATGTTGTGTAATATGGCCTTTTCTAACTGAAATATTTGATAAAATAAATTGTATTTTGAAGGTAATCCTTCATATTTTCGAATAAGAAACGTCAAAAACAAAATGCTCCATAGCCGAGTGGATACGAGGGCGGATTCATAATATAAATAATCTACAAGACCTGGTTCGAGATCACCTCGGCCCTACTTTTTTTTAATAATAATCAAACAATGTTAGACAGAACAATATGTGTATGATTTCTATCCATAGTACTCTTGTTTCAGCCAGATATAAATAAAATACATATAAATCCAACATGCATTTTTGTCAATTATTTTGTTATATTAGTATATGATATGTTTATATCGCTGAATTCAGAAAAAAATACTCTATCGAATAACCTAAAAATAAACATATGTTCCCATTTAAAGTAAGAAAGTTGTGTCCTGTATTTTGAGAACCACTGGTCGAAAAAAATTTTTTTTTGCTCATTGTACTAGCCTTGTAAAATGGTGGTTCTTTGCTAATGTAACCAACCTCGTAGCTCTTATAGTTCTCGAGATAGCAATGGTGGCACACTTAAATGGAACATCCTGTATATGTATATAACAAATCCCATGTTTTACGTTAAAATAAACTCATAGTAGATGAAATAAAACACGACATAAAATTCTTCAAATATTTTATTAACACAAAATAAAACCAACAATAACAATGAATATATATAAAATATAAATAAATAAAACTAAAAATGTTAAAACACTCTAAGAATGTAACAAGAATATTAAAACTTTGTAAAGAATCAAGAAATGGCACCACGTGAATTTCTACAAAAATTATTTAGAAAACAATAAATAAAATTAGTCGTAGTAATTCTTCCACTTGGTCTTTCCTTATAAAAATATTTAAAATTAAATAAAGTGTATAAGGTCGTGTTTATGAAGTTGTTCATTTGTTTTATTTACTGCCCAACTCTAGACTTCGTCCATAAACTGTAACAGAGACAAGTAGTAAAAAAATCGTCGTGTCTACCACTGCCTTTATTGACCTATAGTTCGTCTCAGATAGGAATGGGTCTGTTAAATTAATAAATTTTTCAATATTAACAAGAGGATAAGTCTTAGATTTCCATGTTCTTTTGGACGCAACGTGAGATACGTTAGATGATCGGGGATCCCTAACGCATCGAGGGATTAGGGCTAGTTGTGATTCCCCTATGAATGTGCGTGTGTAACAAACGTATTTCGGGCATGTTGTGTTATAGATCCATCTTGACTCACTGAAAATGTATATTTTCATAGTGTGTTTTTCTATTACTGAGAGTTTACCAACAGAAAAGCCCGACTGTAATTTGTAATAGTTGTACATATGTTGTGTTTTATTAATTTATTATTGGGGTTTGTTAATTTAAATTGTTTTTGTTATTTGTTTATTATGGTTCATATTAAAAGGTTGTACCCCTTTACTAATTCAATTTTATTTTATATTTCATCACCGACTATGTGTCATCGCTCTCTTAGAGAGCCGAACAGTATACACTACACCCGTCTTTTTCTATAAGAGACAAACTACTTGACACTTGACATAATCCCTTTAACATACCTAGTGCGTCTTCTCTGCCTCAACCGCACATTAGCCTCCCTGGCAAGCCTCACCCCGATCTCAGAGTTGGGCTTCACCACCTCCTGGAAGTCCTTCTTGTCCAGACGGTACAGCTGGCAGAACTCGAGGCACTCGACGTCGGCGCCGCGCTTGGGCGAGTGTACCTCCATGAGCCCCATCTCGCCGAAGTAGGCGCCGTCCCCCAGGTGGCAGATCTCGCGCCCGTTCTTGCCGTACACGGCCACGGTGCCCGACGCGATGAAGAACATGCACGTGCTGAGCTCGCCGCGGGATATCACCTTCACGCCTGGGGATGGGGACGGGTTTATAGTTATTGTTGAGATGGATTATCAAGGCCGTGCCAGCTCGTGCCAACATGATGTAGAAAGAGTAGCGCCCGAAGAGCGTGGCTTCACCTGAGAACCGTCGAACCGCTGTAGTTGCTATATGATTGCTGTGTCAATTCTTGTTCATTTCTTTTCAATAGTTCTCTCTGTGTGTTCCAGAAAATTGTTGTCATAGGTATTAACATGTAATAGCTATATAAGTATTAAGGGCAGTAAGTGCACCCTACCGGTTGAGGAGTAGTTTGGAGATCGAGACGAAGTCGAAATCTCCAATATATACGAAACCGGTAGGAAGCACTTACTGGCCGCAATGCTTATTATATTTTTTGCACGATCAGCCCAATAATAACCAATTTATAATTTATAATTATACAGGGTGTCCCATTTAAGGTACGAATGCATTGGTATCTCGAGAACCGTAAGAGCTACGTGGTTGGTTAAATTAGACAAAAGTTGCCCCGTTAGGAGGCTATTTTAATAGTGTTTTGTTATTTGCGAAAAAATGCATAGATAGGGGAAAATGTAAATTTAGCGATTTTCTTTTTTTGCTTATAACTTTGTTATATGAAATAATACGAGATTCTGGTTTGAACTTCCTTAAGGCACTTTTGTAAGGTGAATTTGCAGAAGTACTAAATTTTATTTTATATCTAACCATTTACGAGATACTGATAGCAACTTTTATTTTTCATATGGAGCTCAAATTAAGCTAAGGTATTTTTAAATAGAGATTTTTTTTTAGCTTTACAATGATATAAAACAGTAATAATTTATTTTTATAATTAACAGAAAAATTAACAAAAATTGTTATTTATACTAAAATTTAACTGAAAAAAGTAAATCAAAGGCGGCTGTGGAAGAAAATAACTATTTCATAACATATATTGAAACAAGTTTATTTAATTAAAGTTAAAAATACAAAAATCATTTGCGAAAGACGGCCGTAGTTATTGAAATTGAAAAAAGTAAATCGAAGGCAGCTGTGGAAGAAAATAACTAAATTTATTGTAAAGTTTTCGCAAATGATTTTTGTATTTTTAACTTTAATTAAATAAACTTGTTGCAATATATTTGTTATGAAATAGTTATTTTATTCCACAGTCGCCTTCGATTTACTTTTTTTCAATTTAATTTTAGTATAAATAACAATTTTTGTCAATTTTTCTGTTAATTATAAAAATAAATTATCACTGTTTTATATCGTTGTAAAGCTAAAAAAAATCTCTATTTAAAAATATCTTAGCTTAATTTGAGCTCCATATGAAAAATAAAAGTTCCTATCAGTATCTCGTAAATGGTTAGATATAAAACAAAATTGAGTACTTCTGCAAATTCACCTTACAAAAGTGCCTTAAGGAAGTTCAAACCAGAATCTCGTATTATTTCATATAACAAAGTTATAAGCAAAAAAAGAAAATCGCTAAATTTACATTTTCCCCTATATCTAGTGATCTATGCATTTTTTCGCAAATAACAAAACACTGTTAAAATAGCCTCCTAACGGGGCAACTTTTGTCTAATTTAACCAACCTCGTAGCTTTTACGGTTCTCGAGATACCAATGCATTCGTACCTTAAATGGGACACCCTGTATAAAAATTATTTTGACATAAAAAAATTGTTATTTTTAAGTAAGCTTTGATCGTTGTTTTGTTAAAGTTGTTATGTTACATGAACAAATGTAAACATTACTTGTTTATTTCGTTTGAGATTTATTGAGCGATCTGTCAAATAGTTTCATTCTAAAATAAAGATTTTTTTGAGAAATGGAAGGAAGTGACGATACGGATCTGAAAAATGCATGGAATATAGGATGTTCCTCAATTATACCACAAAAATCCAAAAAGAATTATGAAAATACCTTCAAAATCTTCCAAGCGTGGTGCAGTGAGAAAAAATATGAAAATATCACAGAAAAGGTACTGTTGGCCTATTTTGTACTGAGAAGTCAGAAACTTAGATCTCCAGGCAGTTTATGGGCTGAGTACTCCATGCTCAAGGCTACAATCTTTTTAAACAATGCAGTTGATACTTCAAAATTTACTACATTAATTGCATTTCTTAAGAGATGTAATACTGGATATCGGCCGAAGAAATCTAAAGTATTTTCAAAAGAAGATATGTATAAGTTTCTTAACAGGTGCGGGCAGAAGAGAAGAATTAAATAATATGAAAGTAGAAGATATTCAAGATAATGGATCGTTTATTATAATCCATATTCCCAATACAAAAACTAATATAACGCGAACCTTCACTATTACCACTCAAGAAAACGAAACAATTAATTATTTGGATTTTCACAGAAAATATTTGACGTTACGTCCAAAAAATTCAAAGTCTTCTCATTTTTTCTTGGCTATGCGCAATGGAAAAGTTACCAATCAAGTAGTAGGTAAAAATAGGATAGGAAGCTGGCCTGCCAAGATCGCAAAATGCCTGAATTTAGCAGATCCTCTTTCTTATACCGGACATGCGTTTGGAAGAAGTTCGGCTACCTTTCTGCCGAACCAAGGCATTGACGTTTTAGGCCTTAAAAGGCATGGTGGGTGGCGCTCGTCTTCTGTTGCCGAAGGATATGCGGAGGATTCAGTGAAGAACAAAATTGAGTTTTCAAAAAAAAAATTACATGAAAATTCCACCGTTTCACAAGCTCCGAGTACTTCAATTGAAGATGCAGTATCCAACATAGAAAATATTGTACTGGCGAAGAAGACTATTGCAGAAAACACTCCAATAACATTTAATAATTGTACAAATTGTAATTTTAGTATTGTTTTCAATAAACAAGATTAATTTAAAGCTTTAAAAATTGTATATTTATTTTTTATTAATGAAATTTCACCGCCTCCAGATCGGAAGGTAACCACATCACTAACCGATCAGTCACATCACTTACCGATCAGTACCACATCACTTACCGATCAGTAATTTGTAAATAGAACCTACTGCCTTGAAAACCCTACCAGTAAACATTAAAAAAAACCCGATCGTGCAAAAAAATTGTTTTTGGTAAATAAAAACTGTTCGGCTAATAACAAAGCCACCATATTGCACAGGACAATGCTACATGTATTCCTTCATCTTATTTATTACAGATTACTTCATTTTAATAGCATAATTCAATGAAATTTACAAACATAAATTAAAATTTTACACTTCATACTTTTATTGCTCTACACCAGGGTCGTGCAACTTAAATGGGAGACATTAGGCTCGTTTTGCCTTGGTTGCTCCCCATAAGATTAATAGAAATAATAATTTACTTGAAAAAAACATCAAAATCTATTTGGTGAGAAATATTCTCTTCATTAGCAAAAATGCACACCATTGTTGTATACTTCCAATTTCCCTTTGCACCCTTAGATGTGCACGTGCACCATATTATAAATATCTATTATTATACAACTGAAATAAATAAATTTATATTTCGCAAAACATCTTTTTTAAATTCTTTTTCACAAAATTACCTACTTATTTATATTTTCTATTATCATTTGTCCCACTGAATATGATAGAAGTCAGTACATTGCCTGTGTATTTGATTATACGAAACAGATCACATTTTATGTTTATTATAAATTTCACCCTTTGCATCAAAATCAGTAATAAGTAATTGAATTTTTATTTCAATAATAATTGCCATTGATTAATACAAATTCAATTATATTTTAATTTATTATTACTCTGAAAAAACTTCTGAAAGTAATCAAATTATTTCTTTGATTAGTCATATTTTTCATTAATTATCTATTTTTATTGTAATAATTTCTTAAAGAAAAAATAACATTCGATTTAATTTATTGATGATTTTTTCATTCCTACTTTAATCACGGGTTTATAAATTTTGTATTGTTGGTAGAACTAATACCGCCCGGGGTCTCTCGCTTAACTGTGCGTCGCAAAATACTTCCCGAAACCATAATTTGTTCGTTGATGATGATTGCTGCTAAACATTTTGCGACTTTTCGATATGCTATTTTTACAACATATAGTTAAGTCGATACTTTAGAATCCACAGTATACAATAACTAACATTATAAAAAGATAACTTTAATGTTTTCCATATGAAACTCTGTATATTGTTTTTGGCAGTCTCCCGGAAAAACTCATAGCCAGATGGCACTGTGTTTGCAAAACACTTATGTTTACATGGTCTATTAATATCATAACAACTGAAGTTATGAAATGGTAATTTTCAGAATTTCAAATTCCAGAATTACAGGGTTCGAACGCTTTTTAGTAAAATACGCATGCTCAGTAATGTTGGGTCACTGGGAATTTCCCGTCAGAAATATTTTTATTTCCCGAGAATTTCCCTAAACACGTTTCCCGGAAAAAAAATCGGGAATTCCATTTTGGAAATTTCCGGAAATATATGGGAAAATTCTCGGTAATAAGAGAAATTTCCGAGAAAAAGAAGCAAAATTCCCGATAATAAATTAAAGGCAGGCGCAGCTTTATCGACGTGTTCTAACAAGTCTCGACTAATTTCTAACTGTTTTAATATTCTAATAACCCAGTTAAAGTTTCCCAAAACTTAAACAGCCAGATTCACAAAACAGGCTTAGCTCTTAAACTTGTTTAAATCAGTCAAATTCAAGCTAAATTCAACATATTTAAACCATATTAAGAGTTAACCCTGTTTTGTGAATCTCGCTGATAATTACGTTTGTCTGTGGTTTCGGTAAACTACAACAGGGCGCTTGTAATCTGCAGTTACCGCACTAACGCCATCTAGTTTAATCGTGATAACTACTTCGAACTTTGAAAACGGAATACGCTGTTTGTCTGTGGCTTAACCAATAAGCTATCAACCCTCCATAAAAGATTTTAAACTTTGCCTAAGTCATGTTCAAATATATCTTACAAGAACCATACCAACTTACCAGTCATATGCGTCTCATACTAAATTTGTATGAACAAAGATTTTGGCGTTACTAAAACCGGAACTTATCTTGATTCACGCATGCAAATATATTCCTTATATATTTCATCAATTTTTTGTAATTCTACAATAAAACTACTTCAAAATTACTTATTTTTTCTTTTAAACTTAGGGACCTCAAATTTGACAACATATGTAAAATTTTTTGAACATATGAATAACTCATCTTTTTTATAGAAATTCCTCAGCCTAAACGAAATGTAAAATTATTATAAATTGTATATTTTTTCTGTTTAGCTAGAAGTTATATATAAACGTAATTATGCAGATCGGTAGAAAATTTTAAAAATTTTATATTTAATAATAACGTAATTTGCGAAAAAATGGTATTTAGAGGTATTTTTTGAGAAAAACGGTTTCAAGTTTCAAGTGAAGTACTACTTCCGGTTAATCAATTATATTTAAAATCTAATCAGTTCATTATATTAATAATAATTTTACAGGAAATGGTAGATGTAGTAGAATGGTCTGCTACATAACAAGTAAGTATAGTAACGAACAATTAATTTAACAATTAAATTTTGTTATGTAGGCAACACAGCGTAAGAAGCAAATAAAACCGCGCGTCTTATAATTGTAGTTCTGATTTGGTGCACAAGATAGAGTGAACCTTCAGCTATTTGATTTCCCAAATTAGGAATCCCAATCCTAACGTCTACATATTCCGGACAATCGATACATCCATGTTTTAGCTGCAAATATAGATTATTTAAATAAATGATTGAATCGAGTTCAATATTTAAATTTCAATATTGGAATCAAAGTGATTTATTCTACTAAAAATATAGATGAAGAAGACTGTTCTTCAGAGGAGGATGACTTCTAACTTTTACTTTTCTTTTGTTACGAGTGAATAAATGTTAAAATTATTATAAAATATCTTATTTTCAGTCTCAAATCTTCAATGGCCGTCGATATTTACTGGAATGTATTTATCTGTCAGAGATAAAAAGACACAAGAAATTAGTTATTTATTTAGTGGTTTTCTGATGATTTGAAAAACCGTTGCTAGTAGGCTTGGGGAAAAAAAGTTGGCAATACTGAGTTCAATAACTCCTTAGAACTACTCGTATAGGTTTGAAAAAACCTTACAACAACGTACCAGTCATATGCGTCTCATACTTGAGCTTAACAGCCAGCGAGGTCATGAGATCATGCGGCAGGTCGTAGAAGAGGTCGCAGTTCCGCACGAGGTCCATGCTGACCTCGAGGAAGATCTCGTACTGCAGCATGGTGGGGATGGTGTCTAGGATATCCTTCTCGTTGAAGTACTCGCCCTTGAACTGATTGTCCATGAACATGGACATGTTCTCTCTGGTGGACTTCGTCATGTCGTATTTGCGGTAGATCTGCCATAGGCCTACTTGGATGGTCTTGTACTTCAGCCTGAAAGACAACAGGAATGATATTACACTTTGAAATAAAGTGCGTATAGATCATTGATTATTGAATTCAATTGCAAAGCTGCAGAACCATCAATTTTATTATTTATTAATTAGTAATATAAGCCTATATATATATATATATATATATATATATATATATATATATATATATATATATATATAGGCTATATATATATATATATATATATATATATATACAGGGTGTTCCATTTAGGTGTGCCATCATTGCTGTCTCGAGAACTATAAGAGCTACGAGGTTGGTTAAATTAGCAAAAAACCCCTTTTTACAATACTAACACAATGAGCAAAAAAACATTTTTTTTCAACCAGTAGTTCTCAAAATACAAGACACAACTTTCTTATTTTAAATGGGAACGTATGTTTATTTTTAGGTTATTCGATACAGTATTTTTTTCTGAATTCAACGATATAAATATATCATATACTAATATAACAAAAGAACTGAGAAAAATGCATAATAGATTTATTTGTATTTTATTTATATCTGGCTGAAATAAGAGTGCTTTGGATAGAAAACAATTCATATTCTTCTTAAAACTGACAATTTAAGAAAACAACATTTAACAAAAAATAATCAAACAATGTTAGACAGAACATTATGTCTGTTTTCTAACCATAGCACTCTTGTTTCAGCCAGATATAAATAAAATACATATAAATTTAACATGCATTTTTCTCAATTATTTTGTTATATTAGTATATGATATGAACATATCGCTGAATTCAGAAAAAAAAACTCTATCGAATAACCTAAAAATAAACATACGTTCCCATTTAAAATAAGAAAGTTGTGTCCAGTATTTTGAGAATCACTGGTTGAAAAAAATTTTTTTTGCTCATTGTATTAGTCTTGTAAAATGGTGGTTCTTTGCTAATTCAACCAACCTCGTAGCTCTTATAGTTCTCGAGATAGCAATGGTGGCACGTTTAAATGGAACACCCTGTATATATATATATATATATATATATATATATATATATATATATCTATAAATCAAATAACAAAATTACTTCTTTATTTTATATTGTAGCGATCCCAAGGTCACGTCCAGATGACGGCCGCTAGCGAACCTGTCACGACAAGTTCACTCGCCTTTATTGTTCTCGAACTTAATTGTTCTACTATAAAAACCCCGAGCAGAAGATCGCCAGGACAGTCTAATATTGATACGTGTAGTGATCATGAATATTTGGTGATGTAAATATTGTGGAAATAAATATTGCGTACTTTTAAGTGTTTAAATGTGTTTATGTTTGTTTATTCATAGTTTTAATTATTTTAATTATCTTTTATAATTTAATAATTTCAATCATTTCTTGCACTTCACCTAAATAAATAAAACGTTACAATATTAAATTGTGTCATTATAAGCGCAAGTGCGCTGAGACGTGATACAATCAGTCAAATGATCACTGAATACTTTAGTCGTCCAGCTACATCCACAACATTGCTGACTAATTACGGTGTTCTGGTATTTTACACGATTCGATAGACGTCTACCATCGGAATAAGTTCGGCGTACACCAGTGATTTTTACTTATCTAGATACTAATATGCAATATACGTCCTATATAACGTAGTGTTTCCAACATGTGTAACATACCTTTTTTGTTCCATCTTTTTCTACAGTATGTATTTTAATATCTTGTTGTCTCTCTTGCTATCACTAGTGACTAACCAATCAGCATGAAGTAAATCGTATATCTATTATCACTCAAGTTGATGACAGTTCCCACTTATTTCAACATAACCTAGCTGTTTTGTTAATACTGTTTGGAGTTTTATATCATATTTGATTGAATTGATGCAATATAGTAATTAAAGAAAATGGTTAGAAGATGATTGAAATGTAAAACATCACAAGTGAAGAATTATATATTATAGGATGTGTTTATTCCCAGGGAAGTTTTTTGTAAGTGTTTTTCTGAGATGTCTATAGGTCCGTTAGTTGCCTGTAAGATAATGGAAATTTTGAGGGCAGAAGTGTAACGAACAACCAAAGAGCATATGTCCCACAAGGCTCCATACTAGGTCCAGACCTTTGGACCAAATATTATAATAAACTGTTGTGTACCCCCGACCATATGGCATTCACAGACGACATCGCTGTCAATACTAAATTTATGAAGTTCTTATAATGACAGACTTTTAAATTAAGCGTATTTTTTTGAGGTTTTGTCAAAAGGCAATTGAAAGTGAGATAACACTTTAGATAAATGTATACGTCAGACAAAGATAGTGCATCAGAGACTGTCTGTTATATACTTTTTCGAGGTCATTTCGATAAATGATAGCAAGTGAGATATCATTATCGGTAATTCTATACATCACACACAGATAGTGCTTCAAAGTATGTCGTTGCTAGGATGACAACATACATTTTAGTAGTATTGGTATCTAGAGAAGTACAAAATCACTGGCGTACATAATGTTATGTTCAATACGAGCTGCAAAAACTGCTGCTCACAAGCAGGTATCTGGCGCAATTCACGCTTACTTCGTATTTGTTAAAATTGATTATTATACAACGGTAAGAAAGGAAGTATTTACAAATTATTATTTACCTTAAATTAATTTTAACCTTAATGTTTAAATATACGTTTCAAAATGAATGTTATTCAAATTCATAAAAATTAATTTTCCCAACTTATTTATTTATTTATTGAACAATTTATCCTACAGAACATAAGTTCCAATTAGAGGACAATTATATGAAAAGTATAACAAAATAACAAAAGCCTTGCACAAAATTGCAATAAATACAAGAAAAAATACAAAAATACAAGAAAAAATACAAATTACAAAGGAAAAGTTCATTCTATTAATACATACAAATTTAAATTAAATTTTTACTAATGTAAAATAATTAATCAAACTTCGTCTGAATGCACTAAAGGTGTCAGCAAATATATCAATACTGCAAGTAATACCATTGAAAATATTACACATTTGAAATACAGGGGATTTCATTTCATAATTAGTTCTAGTTCTCTTACAGTGAAACGCAAGCTTATTTCTAGAGGTTTTACGGGGAATATTTAAAAAAAGATGACCTTTAATAGAGCTGTCATTAATAACATTATTTAAAACTTTATAGAGAAATAAACATGATTGTAATTTACGTCTATTGAAAAGGGAAATAATTTTGAATTCAGTTAATAAAGAATCGTAGTCTGTATCATAGCTGGGATATTGATTATGTTTCTTATAATAACAATAATTAAGAAATCGTTTTTAAATAGATTCAAGTTGAATAGCATATTTATTATAAATTGGATTCCATATTTGTGAGCAATATTCCAATTTTGATCTAACTAATGAATAATATAAACGTTGGAGAGTATACAAATTATGAAACGGTTTACAAGACCTTATAATGAACCCTAATGTTTTTAAACAAGATTTTTTAAGGTACTCAATATGTAAATTGTAAGATAACTTGCTATCAAAAATAACTCCAAGATCCTTAAATTGTGATATCCTTTCAAGATAAGTGTTCTCCATGATGTATGGATAAGTATAAACAAATTTTTTGACAAGATAGCTCATTATCTTACATTTACTAAAGTTAAAAAATAATTTGGATGATCGAGACCAAGATAATAATCTGTTTAAATTATTTTGTAAAAGAATACAATCTTGTAAACTGTTAATGATTCTAAAAATTTTTAAATCATCAGCATAGAGCAGAATTTCGGAATTTTTGACAATATCAACGATATCGTTAATGAATAAAACAAACAATAATGGACCAAGATTAGACCCTTGAGGCACACCAGAAGTGGCAATATAAGGTGAAGAATTATAGTTATTAATACGTACTTTAAGAGTTCTAGACTGAAGGTAAGATTGAAGAAGAGTAATAAGGTCAGAAGAAAAATTGAAATTAGTTTGTAATTTTTGAAGAAGGACAGAGTGATTAACTGTATCAAAAGCTTTTCTGAAATCGGTGTAAATAACATCAATTTGAGAATTATCATGTAAAGAATTTAATGCATATTCAGTAAAATTAATTAAATTAGTTGTTATAGATCTGCCCTTTACGAAACCATGTTGATGAACTGAAATAAGATTTTCAACACTGCTGTATATCTGTTTGTATAGAATAGATTCAAAAATTTTAGAAATATTTGATAAAATACAAATTGGACGATAATTAGTGATATCAGATACGTCACCTGATTTCAAAATTGGAGTGATAAAAGAAGATTTAAGAATAGAGGGAAAGACTTTACTTTTGATAGACAAGTTGAATAAGTATTTTAATGGTTCAAGAAATATGTGACTACAGGCCTTAATAATATACGCTGGTAAATTATCAGGTCCAGGATTACGACTAGGTTTTAAACATTTAATTGCATCCAAAATATGGTCGTCCGTGACATAAGAAATATTAACATTGTTGTGTGTACAGTTATCTACCTTAATGTTTGAAGTTGAGTAGTTTTGCTGTTTGGATGGAATATAAACACTGGCAAAGAAGTCGGCGAAACCCTGTACTATGCTAGGTGTGTTGACGTACTTATGATCATGAAGTTTCATACATCCGGGGAAACTAGAAGATCGTTTTTTATAATTAATAAATTTCCAGAATTTCTTTGGATCAGAGGATAATGTAGATTCAACATTATTAATATATTTGTTGTATTCGATATTAATTTGTTTTTTAATAGTTGTACGTAATTGTTTAAATTCCGTTAAATATTGTTCATTTTTATAGATTTTATATAGCTTGTGATAATGATGTTTTAGTTTTATTTTATTAATAATTTGAGTGTTGAACCATGGTGGATAATTAGACGGATTCCTGTTATATTTCGGTACACATTTCTCAAAAACATCATATATTAATGAATAAAAATTTTTAAAAGCAGTATCTAGATCATCATATTGTCTAAGAACGTTCCAATCAATTTGCGACAGTAAATTATATAACAAGTAATAATTGGCAGCTGAAAAATTGTAGGTTGGAGATTTATCATTGTAAGTAACATTTGGGAATTTAATAATACAGTTAAAATTTAATGAAACAGATAAAACAGGATGATGTGAGTCTTCATCAACAAGTGGATCAAGATCATGGGTAACAGTGCAGGGTAAATTACTAACAACTACATCCAATATTCTAGCTTTAGTATTAAGAACATTATTGTATTGACATGCATTTAAAAATTCTGTAAAGTTTATAAAATTAGAAGTAAGATTATCACTACAATTGTCTCTATTAACTAAATTAGGTACATTTAAATCACTTACAATAATAAAATTAGAATTCGATATATTAAGAAGCGATTCAAGACAATCAAAAATGTAATTTAGCTGCTCATTAGATACAGGTGGAGGTAAATATACAACAATAATATAGATGAAGATACTGGGAGAAAGATGAACTTTTACACAAACTAGATCAGAAAGAGAAGAAGGGTGTAAAGAGAAGTTGACAGACTGAGATTTAAATTTATTGTTAATAGCACATAAAACGCCACCTCCTCGAAATTTGCCACTCCTGAGTGCGTCTCTGTCTTTTCTATACACATCGTATTGAGATGAAAACAATTCTGATGAGTGTACACTGTTATTCAGCCAAGTTTCACTTAGACAGACGATATCTAAATCTGATGTAAATAAGTTATTATGGAGTGAATTTAACTTGGTGTTCAATCCTCTAACGTTTTGATAATAAATAGTTAGTGAATTTGACATTCAAATGTGTAACAAAAAATAAATAAGTATAAAAATAGGCAAGTAAACTTTGCAGTGTATGAAATGTGTGTATTTAAATAAAAAATAATTAAATTGAATTGGAAATATCTTGCTAATATTTGTTTAAAAGGTTATTGACACTAGATGAAGTTTGAATAAATTAAGAATCAACTTTAAAAATACAATTTGAAATAAAATATAGAATCAAATGCAATATAAAGCATAGCATTTGACGCTCCAAATTTAATTAACACAATTTTATAATACATTTATAAATCCATAAGTGTAACTCTCTTTATTGTTCTGCCAATTTTAGCAAAAATAACACCGTCATTAGACCATACATTTTTAAAACCAAATTTTATGGACGCTAATTTTAATAACTCAAGTCTGTTTTTAGTGAGATCTTCTTTTATAGTGATTCCAGTACCTTTAAGTTTCCTACGATTTTGTAGTACAGCTGAGCGGTGTTTATACGAGGTGAATTTAATGATTATGGGGCGAGGTTTGGATGTATTGTTTATAGTTGAATCCCTCTTACCGGTACGATGACATCGATCTATCATATCTGGCACCACATTAGCACGTAACTTTTCATTTAACACAGAACACACAACATCTTCAGTATTTTCACCAACCACTTCAGAGACACCAAATAAACGGATACAGTTTCTTCGGGAGTACTGCTCCTGCTGGTCCAACCGATCCTCCAATGATTTAACTTGAGATGTTAATTCGGTGATGACTCCTTCGTAGTGGGATTTTTGCTCCTCCAACTTCTTATCAAAACGATCAATAAGCTTGTCTAAGAGCTTACCGACAAAATTATCGTTTGATAATAGAGAGCTGATTGTGCGCTCAACAATAGCAGAAAAATCTCTCGTTGCGGACATTGTAGATCACAAAAGGTAAACGGAGAAAATTTATGTAAATAAATATATACAACGATATAAAAAATAAAATAGTGCAGCACTTATAAAAACACAGCGGAGCGACAAAAAAGCACGTCTACTCTAGGCAAGGCATGCCATGTAAACAATCAGGAACAATTAGCAGTTAAACAGATAGGTCGTTCGACGCCTGTACTAAACATAGGAATTTCGGGTAAAAGTCGCAGTAAACCACAGACAAGTCAATTTAAAACTGACGTATTTAAAAAGAAACAACTGGATTTGTGGTTGTAACGAGAAGAATGCCTTGTTTTTTTTTTTTCGTTTGCTGTTTGCGGACGGTCATGGTGAAAAAATATGAACTGAAACTAGGGTGAGAGATTTGTTGCATTTTACTGAGAAAATGAAGAAACCCGAAAATTTATTGCCACAAAACTATAATGAAAAATTAATAGATAAGTTTGTGGAAAACAGAGAAAGACATATTTGTTTAACATTTAAATTAAAATTAAAAAGAAAATTAAATTTGTTTGATTATTATTGCAACGATCGATACTCACCGTAGATGAGTCATCGCGGCTGACCTATCTGGCCGCTATTGTTCGAAAATTCTATAGTCCGAAAGGCTCTGGACTATTCGAGAGAATAATTGGCGGCAGGTACGTAAGGGTCCCGTCGAGCGTTCCAAGGAAGTTAGTATCGGTGGGAGTGTGTAAAGAGTCACTGAAAAGTCAGTGTCGGTCAGTGCATGTTAGTGACTTGTAAAGTAGAAATAAATAAACAGTTGGGGATACAAATAAATAGTAGGTAATATAAATATCGTGTAAATAAATATTGCGTAGGGTTTAAGTCTTTATTCGTAATTATTATACTTAAATTAGTGTTTATATTTGTTTATTCACACTGTTACTTATTTTTATGCTTCTTCCTTTGTACACTTCACCCAAATATATAAATGTTGCAATATTTTATTTTCTTTTTTACTTGATGCAGCACACCCACAAATTAATATGGTGTACGAAAGTATGTAATACTCGTATTTTGTTAAAAATCAAACACCCATGGAAATAAAAGAAAATATCTTCCTGTCAGTTTAGAGAAGTATCTAATTATAATTCTTATTGTTTGAATTTTAATATTATTTAACTTGAATTTATATTTTTTTTCTTTAATAATATATCAATATTACAAACTTAAGAAATGTCCTAAACACAAAGTAACATAAATACATAAAATTACATTAATTAATAATTAATATTCTTTTATTTCCAGAGCTATCTGATTTTGAACGAAAATATTATAATTTTATCTGAGGTAGAAATTAATTTGGAACAACTTTGTACTCTTGCAGTTTTGTTTTAAATCTCTAGGAGAGAGAGTATCCATAATTTATTGAAATCCCATGTTAAAGTCCTATGTTCCGCATTTCGTTGCACACACTGTATATATACTTGACCATCAGGTGACCATGTTTATTATCATTATTCAAACATGGCAGATTTATAATAAGAGTGATGAATAACGAACTAACATATGATCAAGCATTGATTGACGCATTACCTGGACATCTGCGAGACGGTGAGGATCCTAAGCACGACAATGAAGACGTAGACCATGAGCATGTAGCCGAAGAAGATGTTGAAGCAGTAGATCCAGACGGAGCTCCTTCCGTAGGTAATGTACGTCCTGGCTGCAAACACACTCACAGAACTCTCGAACATGGCGTGGATGAAGATGACAAGTTCTGTTGCTTTCCGATCTGTCAAACCAAGGTATTTAAACTATATTTGTAAACTTAAGTAGAAACGATCTTTTTACCTCTCGCCTATCAATATATAGATAAGGGAGGTATTGTTTTTGGTCAGATTTCTCGAGTGTGACTTTTCAACATATGAGCACGAATTAGGGTCCTTAGAATAAGATTTTAACATATTTACCGTGATGTCCGTTCACGATAACTCCAATACGATATACAAGGGGCCCAACGAAAATTATAAACGCAATTTTTGGCCACTTGACATCAATTTTGCAAAAAACGCTCGAAAACGTCAATTTTAGTAAAAAGGGGGACACCTGAATGGATTAGTACCAATGGCATAACTTCAACCCTAAAATCGGGGTGGACTGCATTAGTTCCAGAGAAATATCGTTTAAAAAAATTTTATCAGGTGTGCAAAATTGCAATCAAGTAGGCTTAAACAAATGACAGAAACTCAAGTAGCAGTTTATTAGGTGTTCAAAATGACTACCACCAACTTCCAAACAATAATAAAGATTTTGATCAAAATTTTGGAGATACGATAGGTTGCCGTAAATCTTCTAAAGATTCGGGTAGCGTGGCATAAACTTTAGACTTCAAATAACCCCACAAAAAGAAATCTAACGGTGATTGATCTGGCGACCTTGCTGGCCATTGTCAAAAGAATTGTTTATTTAGTATCTATCATTTGTTTAAGCCAACTTGATTGCAATTTTGAACACCTAATAAAATTTGTTTTAAACGATATTTCTCCGGAATTAATAATCGGATTTGAAAAATAAAAAAACTGTTGAAAAGAGAATTGAAAGGCTTTTCGAACTGTTTCATGTTTGACACCTCTTTCCATTTAAATTTTTTAAGGTGCAGTCCACCCCCATTTTAGGGTTGAAGTTATGCCATTGGTACTAATCCATTCAGGTGTCCCCCTTTATACTAAAATTGACGTGTTCGAGCGTTTTTTGCAAAATTAATGTTAAGTGGCCAAAAATTTCGCTGATAATTTTCATTGGGCCACCCTGTATGTAAAAAATATTATATTTGGTATTTGAGAGGTATATTCATATATGATGAACTGATTAGATTTTGACTACAATTGGTTAACCGGAAGTAGTACTTTACTTGAACCTTTAAACCGATTTTCCTAAAAAATATCTCAAAATACCATTTTTTCACAAATTACGTTATAATTAAATATAAAGATTTTATAATTTTCTACCGGTCTGCATAATTACTTTTATACATATACAGGTGTGCAACGCAATGCGGAACTTAGGAGTTTAACATGGGATTTCAAAAAAATGCGGATACTCTCTCTCCTGATAGATTTAGAGCAAAACTGCAAGAGTACAAAGTAGTTCAGAATTAAATTCTACGTCAGATAAGATCATAATTGTTTCAACAGCCTCGTCTGCAGTATGAGATATATTACATATAAAATGTAACATTGTCGTTTAAAATTAGACACCCATGGAAATAAAAGAAAATATCTATGTGTCAATTGTGACAGTTAGTAAACCTTACTTTGTGTTCAATATTTTTTAAAATTATATTTGTACTATTTTTTTAATATTAGCATATTGTTAAAGAAATGAATATAATTTCAACTTAAATAATATTAAAATATAAACAATAAGTATTACAATTAGTGAAATTTCTCTATACTGACACATAGATATTTTCTTTTATTTCCATAACTATCTGATTTTTAACGAAAATATTACATTTTATATTTCATATATCTCGTATTACAGGCCTACCGTTGCAACATCTATGATCTTATCTGACGTAGAATTTAATTTTGAACAACTTTGTACACTTGTAGTTTTGTTCTAAATTTATTAGGAGAGAGAGTATCCGCAATTTTTTTAAATCCCATGTTAAAGTCCTATGTTCCGCATTTCGTTGTACACCCTGTATAACTTCTAGCTAGATAGAAAAAAAAATGTAAATTATAGTAATTTTATGTATCGTTTAGGCTGAGGAATTTTTATAAAACAGATGAGTTATTCATAAGTTTACAAAATTTGACAGATGATGTCAAATGTAAGTGAGTTTAAAAGATAAAATAAGTAAATTCGGTTACGGTTTTAGTAACGTCAAAAACAGCTGTCAGATTGGACATAAAAATTTTATGAAGGAAATTTTACTTATGAAATGAATTAAAAGTATTCTCAACTGCAATAACAAACTAATTTTAAAACTACAAATCAAATGTACTGAAAAACGTATATATAATATATTTCTACAGTGGCGGGAGGTAATGTGTTGGACACATCAGATTTTTTTTAATTTCATTTAATTTTAATTGTTTTAGAATGAAATAAAATTATTCATTACATGATAACCAGTACAAAAACAAAGTATTCCATTAATTTATTCTTTTAATTATAAATATAAAATAAGAAACTCTTTTTAAAATCAAATATTGGCCGAGAAATAAGTATTTTGACATTTTGATCCTCACACCTCAAGTCATCAATATCTGCTGCAAGAATTATTAAACTTTCATACTGCATTTTTGTTGTATACGTATGGCATAGATAAGACTTTTATTCGCTCTCATTATCATTAATTTTTCACGAGAGTGTTTTTCTTGTTCATGTCTCAATCTTGCAAAAAATGCAAGAGAAGAATAAGGAAAGAGCTACAAATTTCAAAGCAAGATAAGGCAAGAAATTGTATTGCAAGAAAAGTACAATACTTGCAACATTTTCTTTAATTCTTATATTCTTTTGTTAATTTTAATTTTTTTATTTAGTATTATTAATATATGGTTTTTCTACATACAAATACAAAAATATGTAATTATTAGCAAAATGAATACAGGTGTTTTTCAACATATGTATATAAATATTATTAAAAATAAACATAATAGTAATAATTATTACATAAATAATAAAATAATTATATAAAAACATATAACCATGAGTTAAGGTATAAAATGCTTTCTTATAATCTGGGCATGTAATCGGCTAATAAAAACCGGTAACCGATATTTTGAAGGAAACTTGCGAACTTTAACCGTAATTTTAACCGACATTTTTAAGGTCCAACACGGTAACCGTTAACCAAAGAAAATCGGTTTTAGCTAACATTAACCTTTATTTTAATATTATTTAGCGACAAAATTTATTTAATATTTTTTGCGTTATAATTAGGTTTAAATAAGAGGAATGACAATTTTTCCAATTAATATTTTATTGGAGTTATAAAAGCAGGTAGTCTCTGTTTTATTAATTTTTTGTAATTCATTTCTTTTAAATCATTTGTTAAATTATTATTTTTATTAACCGATATATTAACCGATTTAGGGTCGGGTTTTTCCTTCTATTATTAACGTGCCGGTTACCTTAACCATTAGTGAATAGAAAAATATCGCATCGAAATAGTAAATAACGTATACTTTTGACAACTTATATTAATTTTTTGATGCAATATTTTTCTATTAACCGATGGTTAAGGTAACCGGCACTTTAACCAGAGATGGAAAAATCGGCCCTTAAACAGGTTTCCAATTTTTAAAAACTGGTTTCCGAACTAAAACTGTTATTATTATAAAGTTCTCAATATGGGTTAACCGTTAACCATTATTTTTTTCGGTAACATGCCCTGCTTATAACCAAGAATAATTTGAAATAAAGATTTTCTGCTTGTACAAATGTCTCTGTTGTGCTAAGAAAATACTTATAGTTTGTGCAGCTATACGTTTTTTTTAAATTATTCATTAAATAATAATAATTCTTGACATAAACTTAAAAAAAGAAATGTTTATATGACACAAAGATTAATTTATTATGTTCAATGTGCAAGACAGAAAAATGCAAGAAGATAATGATCAAGAGAAGATTTTCATATACAACAGTAATGAAAGACAAGACATACTTAAACTTGTTATCTTGTTTTTCAAGACAAGCCAAGAAATAACAAAACAAGACAAGCATCCTTGTCTTGTGAAACACTAATTATCGTACGTGTTACAGAGGGGTATGTATGCTATCTGAAATAGACTATATATATTCAGTACTACAACTCACTTTGTTTGCGATACACCTGCCTGACTCTCTCAGCAAACCGATTATCATCTACCTGGTACAGATAAAACGCCTTGACCCTCGGTACAAGCATGTACATGCAGGCGAAGAAGTAGATAATAAAGAAGTACAGGAACACGCAGAGAAACAGCTTGAATACTTCATCGTGTGTCAGCGAGAAGCACTTGGTTACTACCATCTTAATAGTTTGTAAGGACGTGTACAGTCTCGCATAACGTAGGACTCGAATGGGGTAGAAGTAGTACACAAGTCGCAGTTTGAATACTTCTTGGTAGTAGAAGTATTCCACTAAAGAGAAGAAGCAGAGGACGTCTACGATGAAGAAGGTTTTCAAGTAGTGGATGGCTATTAACTCTGTAACAACATATTATGTTCAATTAGGGTTCTTCCGTTCTTCGGTTTTTCAATTGTCTGCCAAAGTTCTTGTTAACTACCAAACAGATTAAATTTACCTGAGTGCTAAACTCCAGGATAATGAAAATGCGTTTTTCAATATGAATTCATCTGACTGTTACTAAAGTTGGGTTTATGCTCAAAAAAAGGAATAAGAAATAGACCAAGTTAGTGAGGTTCAGATTTACATTTGGCGCGAAACCCTAACTCAAATTTGAGTGTATGCATTTCTTATGGGAGTACATTTTCAATTCACGATTTTAAAGCATTTTGGCGATTCTTAACTATAACATAGGGTTTTTTTATATTCCAAAACATTACTCTTTGCTTTCCATACAGAAAAAGTACAAATAAAAGAATAAATTAAGAAAACTTAGATTCTAATGAAAGTAGAATCGCAAATAATAACATATGTCGTTACTTGTTGCAGCAGGTTAAAAGTGCCAAGTTAAAGTGACAGGTTTAATACTAAGACAGCTACGACATACGTTTTCAGAAATTTGCACCTACTGTTTAAATTGAAGTTTATTAAATAATATTGGCTGGTATTCTGAGCTCCCGTCTAAGCCCGACTAAAAGAAAACGACTAATATTTAGTCAAGCGACTAAGGAAATGTATATGGACCGCGCGACTAAGTCCGACTAAGGGAAGTCGACTAAAATATAGTCGGGCGACTAATAATAGTTATTTATGATATAAGTGTTAAAAATGACCTTTTATGAGTGAGTGAAGAAGTTTATGAAACAAGACGAACATGTCGGGTAACATAATTGACCGCATTTGTCACATAGAAAATATGATAAATGTAAGAAATTTGCGAAATAAAAGAAATAGAAAAGTTTTTCGAGAACATGTAGATCCATTTCAGAAATATTCAGACACAGAATTTAAAAAACGGTACAGATTTTCAAAAATGACAGCTCAATTTATCATTGAGTTGTTACTAAATCATTTACTAGTGCTGCAACACAGAAAAAATTGTATAACCATAGAACTACTAGTTCTTACTACATTGCGATACTACGCAAAAGGATTGTATCAAGAGGATAATGGTAGGTTATACTTCTTTTTACTAGGTGCAAATATGATACCCAGATTCGTAAGAGTGATAACTAACTCGATATTTAGTCTCATTTTAATTTCTGTTTTAATTCATATTCATAAAAAGGATTAGTCATTATCTCCGATTAGAGTTAGTCCCAAAATTAAACCCTTTCTAATTCTCTGAAAAGTAAAACAAATTTTAGGTCTAGTTAAGTATTAAGTACAATATTTATAGAGTTCGTAACATAACACATAACTTCATTAGTTTGGTAGATTTAGCAATATTCATAGTTGATTATCAATATTCCTGAATAATACAGATGAAGGCTTGTGACAATATTTGACAACCTGGAAGTAAAAAGTAAAATAGTTTGATTTATATGCACGCGCAAAGCATTCATTGAATTGTGGCTGTAATAAATTTAAAATATATATTTATTAAATTCGTATTACATGAAACAGAAACGTTAAAGTAAACCTTTTTTTATTTTATAATTTAGTAATTAAAAATATGTATTTATGTTAGTACAATTTTTTTATTTTTTTCAATGTCCAGTATTAAAAATCAATTTTTTTATATTTTCTCTGTTTCCATTCTCCTCGAGTTTTTGTATCCACTAAATATTTCTTAAAATAAGGGAATAATGAGGATTTCCCGACAAACAAAAGAACGCCAATAACTATGAACTGGGACTCCAAATCAAAAATTTTATCTAAGAAAAGTTACTCGTTTGAATGAGTTCTAACTGCCGTTTTCAGGTGTTACAACTTAGTATTAACACCCTGTATATAGAAATCAATGGCTAAAAAAAATACAGTGCAGAAAAAGTGCAATTATAAGAGTAGTAGATATTCTAGAATATAGAGAACAACACTCTTTAAAATGATTATTTTTGCCTCTAGATTGCTCGACTTATATCACAATACAATAAAACAAAATGTTACTTGGGTTAAGTTCAACGAGAGAGACATCAGTAGTAATGCTTGGATTGATCGCAAACTTTAACTTCATCTTATGCTTCCTGGTGAATCCAGTAAAGAAGAGCAGGAACACATCCACGGCGCAGAACACATTGCACACCATGTTGACATCCTGCGGCGTCTGCCAGTCCTCCTCCGAGTCGGTGTTGGTGACGATCTGCAGGTACACGATGATAGCCAGCGCGTACACCACAGCCATGACGGCGCGCCAGTAGTAGTTGAAGAGGCTGTAGGGGTGGATGGTGAACCAGAGGCGGCCGCGGATGTGGCGGTTGCGCTCCTCTTGGATCTGCTGCTGGCTGCGGAACAGGCGGCTGGTGAGCGGGTGCCAGTGGTGCACCGTGGTGCCCACGCGCACCCAGCGCCGCAATTGCCCCAGCAGCGACGGGTTGGGCGCGTACTTCGGGCTCGGGTTCTGCTGGAAGAAGCAGTGGTGCTGCGAGTTGTGCGGCAAGTACGTCGTCGCCTCGCTGAAGTACGTCGGCCGGTACATCGCACACCTGACACTCACATACATATGACACTGGTCGCCCGGGTGCAGCTGTAAACAAACTGACAACATCAAGTAGTAGGCTGATCTTTCCAGGCATAGGTGTCTATAAGCTAAAGTAATGGAAATCCTAAGGACAGAAGTATAACGCACAATATGTTATGAGGTTCAGACCAGTCCAGGCCAATGGAACATTTATTTAGATGGACTATTTGTTCGTATCTTCGTTGAACTTGACATGACATTGATGGCATTCGCAGATGACGTCGTCGCTGTCACTTTTTCGAGGTTATTTTAAAAGATAGATAGCATAGATTATATAAAATATTTTTGTTCAATATAGATGCGAAACTCCCATGATATGAGTTTGGACTGCTTTTAGCGCCACTCGGTGTTTGCTAACCAGACTAATTCACATAAATAGGCAACTGGCAATGCTTGTTATAGGCAACCAAGCAAGTCATATTATAGACAACCATCTATCCTATCAAGTAAAGTAGTCCACATATCATGTTTATTGTAATAACAAGCATCATGTTGTACAGCGCGCACCATTGACAACTGGGTGAACTTAAGTAAAAATTTGACGAGGGCTGTGCAATTAATTTTTAAAAATATTATAGAATATGGATATTATTTATAAAATGGAAAGTTATATATTCAATAAATATTTTTTATTTATAAAAGACAAAATATTTCGAACGTGAAACATATTTTTTATAGAACTACTAACAAAACAAACTATTTATCACATCCTTATATACAGGTGTAAATGAAACTAGGGAACGCGATTTTTCGTTATAAGAGATACAAAAAAATCTTTCAAATAAAATTGTTAGTGTTTTTAGTATGCTACATAAATTAATGTAAATCAGAAAAAAATATTTTAATTTTTGGAGATATACCTATTTTTAACTTTTTTTTAAATGGTACGCCCTGTATATTTTTATACTATTTAGAACGAAATAATTTTTGCTTTAAAAAAGTTTCATAAGTTAAACTTTCTAAACTTGATAGAATATTGAAGAAAATATTAAAATAGTTTTACTCACAATTAAAGCTGGCTATGAAGACAAAATTATTGAGTTACGACATATTTTAATTTACAAATGTACATCAAATTATCTACCTTCTCGTTAATTGCGTATTATTCCATTTTTACAAGAAATAATAGTCTAAGTTATCAATTCAATAAACTTTTTCACAATATTATTAAGTTTAAAAGGTATAACTTATGAAACTTTTTTAAAACAAAAATTATTTCGTACTAAATAGTATAAAAATATACAGGACGTACCATTAAAAAAAAAGTCAAATATTAAAATATTTTCTGATTTACATTAATTTATGTAGCTTACTAAATACACTAAAAAAGTTATTCGAAAGATTTTTTTTGTATCCCTTATAACTTACGAGAAAAATCGCGTTCCCTAGTTTCATTTACACCCTGTATGTAAAACTTGACTTACTCAATAAAACAAATATTTATAATTACAATTATTATGCAGGTACAGTTAAATTTGTTTTATATTTATCAGCACAGATAATAATTAAATAATAATATCTTTTTTTATTTTTTAATCTGCTTTTAGTTTTTTAACTTTCTCATGAAATTCTCAAGTATCACTTTGTTCCAAAAGTTATGATGTTGTGATTTAGTTGAAATACATCTCCACAACGTTTTCCCAAAATGTGAAGTTGATGTAGCTCCATTTACACTGTCGAAAAGAGAGTCTACATAGTTAATAAATTCGGCTGTATGAATTGCTTCATTGGGTAATTTTCCAGGAGAACTGTCTATCATGCTTTCAATTGTTGCAGCTACTGTTCTGCTCATAGTTCTAGGATTCCATATAAGTTTTTTCTGCTATTTATAGCACTTCAATTTTAAAGAGCTGTAAAATATTTTAAAATTAGATATGTATATTAGTATTCATATAATGACATTTTACTTCTCTGTAGAATAATAGATATTAAATTTGTTGTAATTTTATATTAGTTAGAATATATCAATAGAAACTTAAATTAGACATTTATATAATTTTAAATGTCAAGATCATCAAGATGTCATGTACATTTCAAATAAAATAAATAAAAACAAAATCATTTACATTTGACATTTTAAATAAGTCGGTAAAACAGGTATTTGTATATTTTTATTTAGTTTACTGCGATAGCAGCACTGTGCGCAACTGAGTCGCGCAGAAACAGAGTGCGCATTCAATCTATTCATTACATTGTCTTTATCTATTATTTTGTCTATGGTGCATACCCAACACCCGAATATTCAAAAATAGAATCCTCATCGAGAGAATATTCATTTCCAGAATTATTCAACAACAAAATATTCAAAAACAGAATATCCCATTCGCCGAATCATTTAAAACTCGAATCATTCGAATGCCGAATATTCAATAACAGAATAGTAATTATCAGAATCTGACATCTGCAGAATCCTTCAGCAGCAGAATATTCTGAAACAGAATGCACATTCAGCGAATCATCTAAACCAGAATCACACAAATGCCGAATACTAGAACAACAGAACAGGAACCATTGCAGCTGTCATCTGTTGTGTTACATTAGGTCTTTTACAGGTTCCTACAATAATAACTTGTGTTAGTTGCAACTATTGACCACTAGGTAACAGCACAAATTTAAATTTTTGTTATTACTATTATATATATATATATATATATATATATATATATATATATATATATATATATATGTATATATGTATGTATATATATTGTTAACAGTTAATATAGTATATTCTGATTGATTCTCACTATATTTTATTTTACTATATTAGTATTAGCTTTTAAACCTGTTTAAATATGTATAATTTAGCTTAAATTTGTGAGTCTGACCGTCAATTTTTATTTAATCATAAAATACTTGCTTTCGTTTGAATTAATTTTATGTTAATAAAGTATTCAATTACCATTAGTAAGTTATATAGATATATAATATGAAGAAGTTGCTAGATATTGAATATTAATCTTCTTTTTATTTGAATTCACCTCAAAAAAAGGTTGTTTTTTTGTCGTATTTCATTGTTTAACATAAAAATTTATTTTAACATATTCTAAAAAAAACGATAAAATTTTTACAATTTATTATAAATTTTATTTAATTATTCCTTCGATAGTTATTGTTATGAATGATGTGACTATTTATTTATTTATTACTAGTACTTAAATTAATACCCGCTAGATGTCTCTATTTATAAAGTTTAAAGCTGCGCGCCTGGCAAAAGTGTGATTTAGCAATAAGTTCTCAATTTTTTCTTCAGAACTGTGACAACATATGAAAATGAAAATAATAGGACTAAATGAAGCGACATTATTGATTTCAAAAATATATTTTTACAAATCATATGTAATATTAATAAGTCATGTATGGAGCAGTATTATGTTAAAAAGTTGATTTCATATTAATCAGAAGAAATTTTATTTTTAATAAAATAAGCCAACACTAAACACAGTGTTAAATCTGTATCTTTAAAAACATTTTTTAAATAGATTGACAGGTAAAATAAAAAATAATTATTATATTCACTGTACAGAACTTTGACTCAAGAATCACATGAATTTTTGTATTTTTTTTTATAAACGTAAAATACAGCGTCTGTGTGCTTCAAAATATTTCTCCTATGTTACTAATAGGCAAATTTAGTTCACTCTTTTGCCACCACGTGCCGCATGAAATTTGACCTGTCATAATACAATACAAAGAGGAGTTAGGGCGGAGCTTAACTTATTAATTAGTTTTGGTAAATGTAGGGGAAAAAATATTGAAATACATGAAATATAGTTTGGATAACGAATACATAGCTATTCGTATGTTTAAAAATCAAACTAAAAAGAAAGTTATTCCTTCCGGTTTATTTATTGACGAAGTAAATGAATATCTAACTGTGAGTCCTGATGATAAATGTTATGTAATACCGGGTGTCAACTTTTCTATTACACCTTTGTTCGAAAATAATTTTGGGATGAATTACAACTAAATTTAATATTGCATTTCTTGCGTTACACAAAATGTATAGACACCGGTATATGTATATACACATTTTAAATTTAGTAAATAATTATATATAATATTTTATCTTACAATAAGGTCTAGTGCTGCATGAAAATGCTATCATTGAAGTGAAGTGTAAGTTCACTACACGAAAAAAAAATTCTTTGGAGGAAGCATGGAAGAATACAAATTTTTGTATGGAATTAAAAAACGGTGAAATGACATTGAAATTGAGACATAATTATCATTATCAAGTAATAGAAAATAATATTACATTTAAATCGTTTTCTCAAAATAAACAATTTCATTTCAGATACAAGGCCAATTACACATTTGTAAAAAAGATATCTGTTATTTCATCATTTTCATTAACAAAGACACACCAGTATTTATTTTGAAAATCGAGAAAATTATTTATTTTGGGAAGAGCATACGAGAGACCGGCTTATTAATTTTTATAAGAAGTGTGTAGTACCAGAAATAATTTTGCGAAGAATTCAGAAGGGTTTTACATATAGAGAACCTCTAGAATTTATTCTTTTCTGTCAAAGTAATGGATAATTACACTTTTTTTTAATTTCAAAACATAAACGAGAATAAATCATTTTTATAAGAATTTATTTTACACGAAAAACGCTTCCTGGATTTCTTTTTAAATTCAGAACTCTTCACTATTCTGATTGGTAATACTACTACAAGCAATTTTTTAAAAAAGTACTTTAGGTCACCAGAAATTAAATTTTTTATCAATAATGTATATTGAAAAAAATCTATTAAAAAATTCCATTGCTTGCGAGAAAATATTTGATTTTTTTCTGAACAAAATGTTCCTAAACAACCTATGTAATTTATTATGTGTTTATTAATAATTTTGTCGAAGAGAGTTGCTATAAGTACATTCTTTTCACACAAATTGTTACATCACTTCAACTATTTCACTTATTGTGACCGTTATATTTGTCACAAATCACCTGTGATGAAGTTTTGCTGTCATTTAACAAAATTGTTTCATTATTGAATTTAAAATATGGTTATTTTATGTATTAATAAAAAAATTCCCAATAATATTAAAGATATTAGGTTAGTGAGTTTTAATATTATTTATAAGCAAATATTTAAAAAAACGACATTTTGAGATATATAACAAGTTTTAAATTTATAGTTTATTAAATGAAGATGTAAACGATACGGACATTATTTTTTATTTGTAGGTATCTAGTTCGAAAGATAGTACAGATTGTATGAGGTATGTGTTAGTTCTGCAGTTGACCACAATTCAACAATGTCATTTTTTTTACATGTTAAGAATATTAGTTCTGTTTATTTCACTGTAATCACAAGTGAAGTGAAATAGATGAAAAAAGAATGCACCTAATAGCGCTTAGAGTGCTATATTACGTTAAAAACATCAATAAATTATGTTTTGATTTTTATATTTGTTTATTTTTGTGAAGGAGGGGTATCAGGGCCCGGAGACTCCATAGTCCGGCAATGACTAAAAATTACAAAAAAAGTGTACATAAAAAGAAATTTCATCCCGAACATAAAATTTTTGTATAAATCCGAACCCTAATAAGAAAATAACAAAAATTTAACATCTGCTACTCAACGCAATCAAAAACACAGGTACACTGTTTGCTTCTAGAGAGCGAATTTATAATTGGAAGACGAGGGTCATTATTTTACTGAGAAATGGATGAAGGGAGTCGAAAAAGTAACCAATTTTGATTGGTTGATAATGTCATAAATCATAAGCAGTCATACCCCTTCTTGTGCTGCTTGCAGTGCCATCTCTGGACTCAGAAACAAAATAGTCCACCTATCCCGCATCCTTAAATTTTGGCGGCCTACTCATACCTCACTGTCATTTTAATTTGATTTCTCAATTTGGTACAAAATTTAGAATTGTTATTATATTATTTTTAACCCACTGTCATAAAACATACAGAAGATTCACGATATGATAGGTATACTAAAATAATTATTATATTTTCATTGCTATGAGTACGGTTTGACATAGATTTATTATTTATTTTTTATATAATTATGTCGACAAAACAATTTGTTATAAAGAACCTTTAGGGTATTTATTAAAATACTATAAAATTTATATTGAAATATTCCTACTTCCGTATTTAATTGTTTAGCATTGTCAGATATTTCTACATAATCTGTGTTTGTTACGTTGCCCTGACCTACCGCTATACTGCTGACATCGTCAGTTTGTGACGCGGTGTCATGTTTACCTACATTTATCATATTTGCTGACGCTGCAGGTATTTTGCTGCTTAGATACATTTTAATTTTGTAATCGCCTATTTCTAAATAGTTCTTGTCGTAATTTATACTCGCGGATGCACATTTCAAAAAGTCGCGACCCAACAGCCCATCTGCTTCTAAGTTTAAATTGTCTGAACATATAACACAATTGTAATCAATTTTTAAATCTTTAAAATCAAAAGTTGCTTTTGCCGTACCAAAGTATGCCAATTCGCAACCTGATAATGATGTTAAAGTTCCAAAACGATCAGTGGTTATATATTGCCCCGAAATAAATCGTTTCTTTATTAAAGTTACTGTCGACCCTGTGGCGATTAATAATTTTAAATAAAAATTGTTAATATTGACTATAACAAAATTTGGAATATCATTAATTTTTGCATTTATTTGTGTAATTACTGTCTTGTTTTCGTTTATTTTTGACTCTTTATGATTTACTGCCTCTCGTGATAGGGCGCTCACGAGAGGTTGTTCCCGTTTAAATGACTATTACTTTGTTGATTTCGGTTTCGATTATATGAATTACTATAATTTTGATTTGCGTTATTGGTATTATAAAAATTTTGATCATGATATGGTCTATTATATGTATTAAAATTTCTTCCGTAATTATAATTTTGTCTATAATTTGGATTAAAATTTTGTGACCTTTACAAATTTCTGCAATTCATAGTTACATGACCTAATTTCCCACAATTTTGACACTTGGCTATTTTGCAATCTGTATTCATGTGATTTGTACGACCACAATTATAACGTTTTAAATTACTTCTGTCGGGAATTTTTCTATCAACTGGTTTTTCCGTTTTTTTAATTTCGCAAATTTGTAAACTGTGCATCTTATCTTTTAAAATTTCATTTTCTTCGTGTTCAGCCTTTCTGACTGCTTCTTCAAATCCCATTTTTAATTCTAGTTGTGACCGAATATGTTGCTTAATTTCTTGTTTTAAACCGCGCGTAAATTGATAAAAAATCATACTATTCGCTGTATTTTCATTAACTCCCTCGATATTCATTAAATCCTTTTTTAAATTTCTTAATTTTGATGCAAACATTTGAACCGTTTCATTAAACTTTTGTACACATGTAGAAATTTCATAATAGACTTGTCTATTTTCTTTGGGAGCTTTGAACCTTTCAATAAATGCATTTTTAAATGTTGTAAAGCTAATGTTTCCAGAAAACTGATCTACAGTATTCGCTAACATTCCAAAAGAAAATTTTGGGCCGTTAAAAAGTGTTTCCATTTCGCGTTTTAAATCACTAAGTCGAATGTTACTTTCTGGAGCAGTCGATACACCGGTCAAACTATCTGTATTTAATTTTGTCCTTTGAGGCGATATCCCAAGTGGCATTTACAAAAAAAAAACCGCGAGTGAATTAATTATATTAATCACTCTAATCTAGCTAAATAACCGTAACCGCTGCCACCAATTGTAAAGGGGACCTTAGTGCCCTTACAATAATTTTTATTGTAGATGGGTTCTTGCTAAATTGAGAACTAAACAAATAACTGACTATACTTTCCAGAGATCTTGTAGACTGAAGCACGCCACTTGTTGGACTTTTGGATTGTGTTCAGTATATAAAACAGTTCAAATATAAAAATATAAAATATATTGACACTTGCTACTTTCTTCTCTTCCACCTTCTTCCCTTTATACAATATTTAACTACTATATTACTAATACTAAAAATACCGATATAACATTTTATTATCAGTTACACCTACTGACCTTAATATAATATGGAACAATAATAATAAATGTACAATCCTATATTGCTGAGGTGTTACAAATATAGGAACTCATACAGAAAATATGGAGAGAGGAAAAGATACCAAAAAAATGGGAATCTGGACAAATACTGACAATTCATTAAAAAGGTGATCAGCAAGTATGTAAAAACTACAGAGGTATTACTATTGTAACGATCCCAGGGTGGTGGCGCAGGCGGCGGCCGCTAACAGACAGGTCCGCTCCCCATTGTTCTGATTTTCAGAAGGGTCGGCGAATATTCCAGAATATCCCGAGCAGGAGATCGCGAGGACAGTCTTATATTGATACATGTAGTGAACAGATGGTGTTATAAATAAATAGAGTGATATAAATATTGTGGAAATAAATATTGCGTAGTTTTAATTGTTTAAATAAATTATCTTAGTGTTTAAGTCGTTATTAATAATAATTAATTCTAAATTAGTGTTTATATTTGTTTATGCATAGTGTTATTTATTTTATTTATTCTTTATAATTCATATCTCTTTAATTAAACATAGTTATATAAATATTAGTGTTTTAATCAATGTTACACTTCACCTAAATAAACAAAACGTTACAACTGGTGTCAGGTGTGAGGGTTAAAAACTGTGAAGTGTAATCTAAAAATAAATAATATGGCGATTTACGAAGTAAAATTAAATGAAATAAAAGTGGCCGATCTCAAGAGAGAGCTGGAAGAACGAGAGTTGGAGACATCGGGAACCAACTCTGTTCTACAATTTCGATTACGCCAAGCGTGGGAAGATGCTGGTGAAAATCCTGATGACTTCTTATTCGAAACTTCGTGTAGTGAAATTCTAGAAAAATTAGAGGAAAGTTCTAGAATTAAGAAGAGAATTCTAAAGCATTGAAAGAAGAGCTGAAAGAAAATTCTAGAACTTTAGAACAAATGAAAGAAAATTCTCGAACTTTGGAAGAAAAAATGATGGAAAAATCTAGAATATTGAAAGAAGAATTAATAGAAAATTCCAGAAGTTTAGAACAAAAATTGGAAGAAAAATTAACAGAAAATTTTACAACTTTAAAAGAAGAATTAACACAAAATTCTAGAATATGGGAAGAGAAACTAATGGAAAATTCCAAAAGTTTGGAAGAAAAACTGAACGAACAATTGAAATAAAGTTCTAGAAATTTAGAAGATAAATTGGAAAAAAAAAATTGAAGACAATTTGAAAAATTTGAAAGATGAATACGATATGAGGATTACAGAATTGCAGAAAAATGTCTCCAAGATTACGTCACCAGCGGTTTCAAACTCTAACTATAGAAAAACAGAAAATAGTCCTAGAATGCGTATTAAAACCCCAGAATTTGACGGCAAGACATCGTGACCGAATTATGTGAAACAATTTGAAGCCGCTGCCAAAGCAAATGGCTGGACTTCCAAGGAGAAGGCTACAGCGCTGAGAGTTTCACTACGTGGAGAAGCCATCGATATCCTACAGACGCTAAAAGAGGATGAACAGGAAGACTACGAACAACTTGTCAAGCGATTAGATACGCGATATGGCAATGCGCATCTGAAACAGGTGTACCAGACGCAACTGAGGAACCGATATCAGAGTTCAAAAGAGAACCTTAAAGAATATGAAGCGGATGTAGCTCGTTTGGTTCGGCTCGCACATCCTACAGCCCCTGACAGCGTTTTGGAATGCCTAGCCACTCAAGCATTTATCTATGGGGTCCGTGTCAAAAAATTTTTTCTTTTAAATATGGCCATAAAAAAATCATTTGGTGCTAAATCTGGAGAACGGGCTGGCCAGTTGATAGGTCCTTCACGGCCAATCCACGAATTTGGAAAGAATTAATTTAAATATTGCTTTACATTCCTCGCAGAATGTGCTGGGCAGCCGTCTTGTTGAAACCAAATTGTTTCATTTTCTCTGGATCTTATTTCCAATTCTGGTACTTGTATGACTTGTAATTTTCTGATTTTAGGATTTTATGAACTGTCGAAAAATGTATGTTTAGTTCAGAAGCAAATAGACGCACAATAAAATTTAGATTTTCGGTTATTTTTAACAATACATTAAGCTTGTTTTCATTATAATTATCATAATTGGTCCCCGGTTTTTGATTTCTCCTTTTACAATTTTTGACACAATGGTAAAATACTACCAGTGGTCCTAAATTTGTGAATAATTCTACGAACTGTTGTTACTGAAGGAATTGGCCAGTCCATATACGCAGTGCTGAATAAATCTCGTACTTGTACAAAAGAATTTCCCGCAAAATACCATTCCAAGTATTGAATTTTCTCTTGGGTAGTCAAATTTGCCATTTTCAGAGTCAATCAAAATTTTCTATGACAAGTAATTGTCACTGTGAATAATTTATTCAAAAATTTGTTTCATTTATCAAGGCAATCTTAATTTTTTTTTCTAAAAAACTTTAAATTTTATTTTATTAATAAATCGTGAAATATAAATAATTATGAAAGTAAGTTGACTTTATAAGATGCCTTTTTAATTTCAGAACAACTAATACTCTTACGCTTTTTGCGCTAAAATGATTAGGTAAAGAGATACAGCAGTTGAAAAAAAATAACATTGAAATCGCTATGCACCACTTTCCATTTCTACACCCGGTCAGCCAATACGGTTGTGTGGTCGTGGCATGTCTTGTCTGATCGTGTAGATAAGCAACATAGCCCGCCCTGTCCCATTGGATGGGTTGCCGCACAACGGCTCGGTGTGTGCTGGCCTTGCAGAGACTGTAGGCTGACAACCTGCATCACTAAAATGCAAGTGAAACATGTCACGAAACAAGTACTTCAGGTACTTGAGGCCTAATCGGCTTCATCAAAAATCTGGATCTACTTCCGGAAAACTAAGTAAGGGCTGTGTCACAATAGATCTTCTAGGTCGCGTTGACAAAAAGCGATAAAACGCTTAAAACCCTCATATACATACAATACAATACACCCGGTATACAAATCCCAATTACAGAGCAATATTCCCAAAAAATATATACACAATAGGCAATCGCCAAAACATAAATGTTAAGCTGTCAGTATAGATTATACAAATTGAATTTATAATTAAATATAATTAAAAATAACCTTACTTTAACATATGTTACAAGTATTATAGTCAGTTAACCTTTTAGCAAGAAATGTTGAATTATATATCTCTTAAACTTAATAATGCTATCAAAGAATAAATCTAATTCATCTACAACAGATATAATGTTATTAAAATTAATGCACATCTGTATGATAGGTGATTGAAACTCATAATTTGTCTTTGGTATAGAGTAGGTAAATTTAAATTTTGTTCTCAGTCTAAGAACATACAGATTAAAATTAGACAAGATCATAGTATCATCTATCATATTATTTATAATTTTATATAAATACAAACAAGATTGCATTTTTCGATGATCATCGAGTGAAAGAATACCAAACTCAATTAAACAATTGTTGTAATTGAAATCATTCTTGGGGTAAGTATTATATCTCTTGTAGTACATATATTTCACAATTTTTTTTTGTAGAGCTTCGATTGCATTCCTATATTTGTTATAAACTGGACTCCAGACTTGTACGCAGTATTCCAGCTTTGATCTGACAAAGGCATAATACATTGTTTTCAAAGTACGTTGATTATAGAAGGATGGGGTGTTACGAATAACAAATCCGAGGTTTCTGTTCGAGCTTTTTATTATTGAGTTGAGATGTGGTATAAAACTGCATTTTTTATCGAAGAGAATACCCAAGTTCCAGCTGCTTTCAGATCTTCTTCCACTTTTCTCAGCCATGTTGACCTGGGCCTGCCTCGTCTTCTTCTTCCGCCTGGGCTCCACTCGACTATTGATCTTATTGTATCCCTTTCTTCTGCTCTCCATACATGGCCAAGCCATCTCATTCTTTGTTGTTTAATTTTTTTCACTATATTTTCTCCTTCTAATTCTTGTTCTATTTCATGGTTCATTCTTATTCTGTATTCATTTTCTGATACCTTGATTGGTCCTAGAATTGTTCGTATTATTTTGCGTTCCATTATTTTTAGATTTTCTTCTTCTTTTTTTGTCATTGTGATTGTTTCAGCTGCGTATAATGTTATTGGTCTTATTATTGATTTGTATATTCTGATTTTGGTATTTTTTGTTAATAGTTTGCTTTTTAATATTTTTTTATTTGCGTAAAAAGCTCTACTTGTTGCTATAATCTTTTCCTTAATTTCTGTTTCTCTTTCTCTATTACTTGATAACATAATTCCTAGATATTTAAACGTATCTACTTGTTCAAATGTGTGTTCTCCGATTTTTATTCCTTTGTTTTCAGCATTCTTTCCTAGCAGCATTATTTTGGTTTTTGCTTCGTTGATTCTTAATCCTATCTTATCTCCTTCGATCATTATTTCTTGCAGCATTTCTATCATTATATTCCTGTTCTTCGTTGCAATAACTATGTCGTCGGCATATGCTATTATTTGTCCTCCTCGTGTTCTAAGCGTTCCTTTATTTATTTTTCATAGGATGTGTACATATTCTAAAGCTAGGTTGTACAATGTTGCCGACAGCGCATCTCCTTGTCTGACCCCTTTATTTATCTCGATCTCTTCTGTCTCCCCTTTTTGTGTTATAATGCTTATTTTATTTTTCCTCATTGTCATCGAGATTAGTCTTCTTAATTTTGCTGGTATATTTAGCTCCTGCAGTGCTGTCATGAGTTTTTTTCTTTTAATAGAGTCAAAGGCTTGCTGGAAATCAATAACTAGCATTTCTATATTCAGATTGTATTCAACTGATTTTTCAATTATTTGTTTGACTGTATGTATGGCGTCTGTTGTTGATCTGCCTTTACTGAATCCACATTGATATTGTCCAATTATGTTATTTTCTGCATTTACTAACCTCCTTTGTATTAATGTGGATAGTATTTTATATACCGTATTTAACATAGTAATACCTCTGTAGTTTTTACATACTTGCTGGTCACCTTTTTTATGAATTGTCACTATTTGTTCAGATTCCCATTCTTTTGGCATCTTTTCATCTCTCCATATTTTCTTTATGAGTTCGTATATTTGTTGTTGCAAGACTACCCCTCCATATTTTATTAATTCAATATTTATTCCATCTTTACCTGGTGTTTTTCCATTGTGACATTTTTTTATTATTTCTTGTTTTTCTTTTAGCGTTGGCTCTTCTACTATTCTTTCTTGTTCATTGTTTTGGGTTTCAAATTCATTTTCATCTTGTGTATCTGTTAATAAATCTTTAAAGTGGTTAGTCCAAATTTGTTTATATTCTTGTTCGTTTTCTGCTATTCTACCATTTATATTTTTTATGCCATGTACTTTGATTTTCTGTGTTTTATTTTGTGCTTGAATTTGTTTGTAAAATCTTTTTGTATTTCTTTTCTGCCTTTCTTCTTCTATTTCTTTAATCTGATTCTCTGTCCATTCTCTCTTGTTTTTTCTTATAGTTTTGTTGCATTCGTTTCTTATTTTTTCATATAGTTGTTTGTCTTCATTTTTTTTGTTTGTAGCCATTTTATTCTTGCATTTTTCTTTTTATCTGCCATTTTCTTACATTCGTCATTATACCAGTATTTTCTTTTATCTTGTTTTTCTTTTCCTACCCATTTTTGACTTGCTTCCTGTATGCATGTCTTTATACCATTCCATTTTGTTTCTATGTCATCTTCATAATTTATTACTTCTTTTAGATTTTTATCTAGTTCTTGAATATATTTCTCTCTTATACTTTCATTATTCAGATTTTCTGTATTCCATTTTATTTTTTTACTACTATTTTTTGAGGTTGTTTTCACTTTTTGTCTTAGGGTTGTTACTACCATAAAGTGGTCCGAATCTGCGCATGCTCCTCTGTAGGTTCTTATATCCGTTACTGATGATTGTTTTCTTCTTATAATAAGTATATGGTCTATTTGTGTCTGCGTTTGTTGATCTGGTGATATCTTTGTTATTTTATGTTCTCTCCGGTGTTTAAATTTTGTGCTGCTTATTATCAGATTTGTTCTTGTTGCTAGTCTGCATAGTCTTTGTCCGTTATCATTTGTATTGTCATGTAATGTGTGTCTTCCTGCTACTTGCTGTATATAGTCTTCCTTCCCTATTTGGGCATTAAAGTCTCCGAATACAATTATTGTATCTTCTTTTGGCATTTTTTCAATTTCTTCTTCTAACACTTCATAGAACGTTTCTTTTTCTTCCGGTTTCGCATTCTCTGTTGGAGCATATATATTTAAGATTGATATTTTGAAAGGTGTCGTATCTATTCTACAGTAGGCCATTCCTTCGTTTATTTGTTTAAAATCTATTATATTGTTTTTCAGTTCATTTAAAATAATAAATGCCACTCCGTATTGACCTTGTTTTATATCCCCTGAATATTTTACAATATAATTGTCTTTTACAATTTCTCCTGCTCCACTCCATCTAGTTTCTTGTATTGCAGCAATATTTATTTTATACCTCAGCATTTCTGCAGCTATTTCTTGCGTTTTTCCTGGTTGTAGCATAGTTCTGACATTCCAGGTACTAATTCTAATCTTATTTTAATTTTTTGTTTTTTTACCTTTCTTTCTATTTATTTTCTTTCTTTGACTTGGAATTGCGGGTGTGTGTGTTGGTGCCATTTCATTGTACTTATTTTCTAATTCGTTTGTATTAGCCATTTTCGTTACCAGGTTTCCTGTTACTTTATTTATGTTTGGTTGCTATGATTGTTTTGATAAATTATTTTTTATTGGTATTTCATCGTAGCTATTTGTTCTAGGTCTACTTGTGAATTGAGATCTGACACTTGAAGTTGTTGGTATATCTGCTTTATTGGGTTTTGTCTCTTTGCATCTTGTTCTTTTTTGTTTTTGTCGTTATCTTCATATGTTTTTGGACTTTCTTTTTGTTCCTTTTATTCAGAATGCATTCGTTTTTTGTCTTTTTTTCTTTTATTAATATTGTTGCTTCATTGTTATCTATTTTTATTCCATCAACATATAAATGATTGTATTTCAAAACTGCATGTTTACCCTCTTTTCTTATGTCTTTCATCAGCGGTATCAATACTTTTCTTTCATCTGCAATGTCTTTTGGATAATCTTCTGATATTATTATTCTTGTTCCTTTAAAAAACTTTCGGTTTGCCAAAATTTCTATTAATTTCCTTCTTGTTGTTAATTTTATTAGAACCGGTCTTGTTTTATTTGCCTTTTTTCCTAGTCTATATATATTATCAATATCTCTGTTATTTATATCTATTTTTATTGTGTTTTTTATTAGATCTAAGCAAGCACTTTCTAGTTGAAATTTATTTATTTCTTCTTCTATTAGACCAAAAATTAAAAGATTTTTTCTCTGTTTATTTTTCCTGTTCTTTCCAATTTTTTTCTATTTTCACTATTTTACTGGTAAGGTATTCTAAATTATCTGCTGTGATATTGAATTTAGTATTTATCTCTTTTTGTATGTTTGCTAATTCCTTTTTTAAATCGGCTATTGCATCTAGGATTATTTGAGCATCCATTTTATTAACTGAAGGTATGCAATTCTCTTTACTTGCTAGTGTTGCTTGCTAGTTTTGCTTGGTGGTGTTCTATGCGTCGTCAGTTCAGTTTGTGTTATCACCTTACTTGATTCGGGCGGTAACCTGATATCTGCCGCTGGCTCAAAACACTACTTTGCAAAATGCAATCCTTGATTATGCTTTGCTGGCAATGTAGCTCTCTTGAAAGAGTATGTGTATAACCTACAAACGGCTAATAATTTTTATTTGCTTTTTAATCTTTTATCTGACGATACTTATCTTTTCCTTTATATCTTCCTTTGGGGTCTCTTCTTAGTAACTTGCTTTATTTTTAATAGCTCTCTATATCCTTGTATTTCATATATTTTTTAAATTCTTTACGGAGCACAAACTCATACGTGTTGACACCACGACACACACACTACTACTCTTATTTCTAATACTATATTAAAATATATTTTTTATTTTCCAGAAATAGTATATTATTTAACAAGCATAATATGTAGGCTATATTACACGATGATGTAATTAAAAATACGAGCGGTAGCGAGTATTTTTAATCATCTGAGTGTAATGTAGCCATATTATGCGAGTCAAATACTATACTTTATCTACAACTATCAGGCATATAACAAATCTGATATTATTTGTTAAATATTCAGTTAGGTGTGGGTAGTTTATATATAGCTTAACAGATGGCGCCACAGTAGCACTTAAATGTCAAAATCACTTTTCAAATTGTATTTATTATACTTTTATAAGCATATATATTGATATTTATAATAAAAAATATGTTATTAATAAATTAACAGTTTAATACAATATTATGTGTTAAATTATATGCCCTATTTATTACAGAAAAGTGTAGCGTGTATCATGACATTTCATATTACACTTGTGTAATATGAGTAGTATATTATATGTAGTATCACACGTATAATGTACCTATATTTCAATAGTTGTAGATAAAAAAAATTATTAGGCTTTCTAATTCTACCATACCTATTTCCCTTAACAACTTTAAAAAAAAGAACTCTTGGAGACCGTCCAAACAAGAAGTTGCGGAAAGTTTCATCCTTCATGTTAATGTAAGTAGTAAGCTATTATTTTAATTATGTTGCGTTTTATTATTATATATTTCAATTAATTCAAAAACTAAATGCAATTAACTCTACATTACAACCATACGTATTAATAATTAGAAATTTAACACAAAATCCCACATATTTCGTATGTGTTATAGTATATTACATAACGAGCGTGGAAAGTGGTAAATAACTTGCGAGTGTAGACATTGAAGAACGAGGCGCATAGCGCCGAGTGATTTAATACACGAGCATGTTAGACACTTTCGAGCGAGTTATGTACACTATTTTTCAGACGACCACAAAAAAATTCATAAAAAAGTGTTAACACCAATATAATATTCAGCATAGAATATATTGTCCACAGAGAGTTTGGAGACAGTTTTTTAGATTGTTCACTTACATAAGCTAATAAAACAGAATGATTTATCTATTTTGTTTTCGTTACGCCAAGCTATAAACTGGTTGTAAGTCAATTCATAGGGTTCTTTAGATTTAGGCGGCAAAATATTTAATGTAGTTTCTCTTGCAGCCTGTAAAATTGTAGGCGGTGTACAATCAATGGTATCTGCGTCACTTGCGTCCATGTTTGACGTTGAAAAAATGATTAAATGTAATATTCGAACACAACATTTTTTTTCACTGTTAAACACAAAACGGCTGCCAGCTGACATTTGAGGTTAGGTTCAATCAGTGGCGTTCAGCGTTTAGCGCAACTCAATTCGTTAAAAGCGCGTAATTTAAAACTGCGTTATATAAATAATACTAACTAATACAAAAATATTATCAATTATAATAATTATTAATATTCAACTTGACGGTTATAGTAAATTAACAAATATTTTATTTATTTTTTTGTCGAAATGCCATCTGAAGTCATTTAACGGAACTAAAAGTCATAACAGCACTAGTGTGTTAAGTTGCACTTTCCGTTGTTATTTACAGTGTTGTTATTGCTACTTTCATAGGTGGTCGTCTGAAAATAATATTAAATACATTCCTAATAATATCATAACAGCAGTGGATTGTGTTTTTAAAATTATACACGCAACTAATACATGTTACCCAGAGGAATCAGAGATGGTATGGATGTTTATACAGAAAGGTTTTTATGAAATTAATACTCCTTGGGATAAACAATTACCCAATGTCGATACATTAATATGTCATGTATTTGGTGATATTCTATTAAATATTCAAGATTAACTTTTTCATTGAATTAATAAAAATGTTGTTACTTATGTTCGCATTATTGTGATCTCGATTGTGTTTCATTCAGAAAACTGGCACAACATTTTAGACTTGTTCACAATCTAAGTAAAAATAGTATATGCAAATGCATCGAAAATAATTGTTAGAGAAATTTTTCATCTATTGATTCTTTAAGGAAACATTACTCTACATATCATGTAACAATAGAACAAAATCTAAATTTTGTATCACCTATGTTAAAAATATGTTGTTACTATAGTTATTATGTTACTATGAATATACAGGGTGTTTGGCGGAAGGCCGGCACCCAGAATATTTCGTTCATTTTGAAAGATACAAGAAAATGTTAAGAAGCAAAGTTAAACTAGACAAAGGGACTCATAAAATGGCCGTAGTAACAATTTTGTGTCACTTCCGGTTTTAGCGGAAATGTGTCCAACTTTAATTTTAGCATAGGGAATCGGTATTTTTATATTTTTTTTCGAAATGTACATAAAATTAGCTTTATAATGATACCAAAATATCATTGTTTTACTGCAACCATTTCAAAATGGCGACACTTTATTTTTAAAATATTTACTAATAAAAATTCATAAAAAAATTGAACATAGCCAGCTATTTGAGATTTTGTTACCTGAAACCAAACAAATAATGTCAAAAAATATTAGATCTACCTTTCCTGGCGATGTAGTGGCAAAATTTGTTATATGTGACAAATTCTGTAGAAAATGACGGCGGCCATTTTGAGTATTTTTAATTTTAATTTTGTATGTTATTTTTAGTAAGAGTTTTTGTATTGTGTTGATTGTTATAAGGTATTTTAAACATATTTTTTTTTCGTTAATTACCTATAGTTGTAAGTACATAAATATGAAAATAAATTGTCGCCATTTTGAAATGGTTGAAGTAAAATTATGATATTTTGGTATCATTGCAAAGCTAATTTTATGTACATTCCGTAAAAAAATATAAAAATACCGATTCCCTATGCTAGAATTAAAGTTGGAGCCATTTCCGCTAAAACCGGAAGTGACACAAAATTTGTACTAGGATCATTTTATGAATCCCTTTGTCTAGTTTAGCTTTGTTCCTTAATATTTTCTTGTATCTCTCAAAATAAACGAAATATTTTAGGTGCCGGCCTTTCGCCAAACACCCTGTATAAATAATTATGATTGATGACAGGAATAAATAAATAAGTTAACGTATATTGTGTGTATTAACTTAAAGGACCTTAATCTTATAAATAAACCACTCTTATACCCATATCCATTGTGTTTTTGGAACATTTGGCGACCGTGACAGGACTACATTTATTAGTGATTTGGAATTCCAAAATTTACGATGGATAAACAACGGAAAATGAGAAAGGTATTGAGAGGGTTATTTACAAGAGTAGCGGGTCAGTTAGGGAAACTGTTGGATGAAGAACAAAAAGATGTTATAGTCGTCAAAGCTACGGCAGAGTTACTACAAACCCGGTATCGAGAATTGGCTGAATCAGATGAAAATCATTTCAAAATTTTGTTAGAGGAAGTAGAAGATGAGAATGCTCTCGAAGAGGAAATGGCTGTTGCTGACGAATATTCTTTGAAATATTTCACGCTACAAGCTCAGGTACAAGCTGTAGTAGATGGTAGTACTGTGGTCTCCCAAACAAAATTAGGAGATGAGTGTCAGTCAATTACAGCTGTAGGAGCAACACCTGAGAAATGTCAGTCGGTTACAGCAATTACACAAAAGGGATCAGAATTCGGTGACAGGTCAGGTATGTTGAAAAAACAATTAAGTTACCAGTTTTAGAATTAAAAAAATTTAATGGTGAACTAAAGAACTGGCTTCCATTTTGGTCATAATTCCAAAAAATAGACAAAGATGAAACATTGGATGACAGCGATAAGTTTCAGTACTTAATTCAATGTATGACGGATGGTACAAAGCCAAAAAAAATCGTGGAGAGCTACCCGGCAACAGAAGAAAATTATAAAAAGGCTGTAAACACTTTAAAATCCAGGTATGGCAATAAAGAATTATTAGTAGAAGTTTATGTTAGGGAATTGCTGAAACTAATATTGCATAATGTAAATAATAAAATAGTATCTTTAACATCTCTGTATGATCAATTAGAGTGTCAGTTAAGGTCTCTAGAATCCCTGAACATAGATACAAAAAGTTGCGCTGCTATGTTATTACCTCTTATAGAGTCAGCTTTACCAGTTGGGATTTTAAAAACTTGGCAAAGAAGTGTCAGAAAATATTCGGAGGAAGATACATCTAAAGCGAGATTAGACAGTTTATTAGAATTTTTGAAAGGTGAAGTTGAAGGTGAAATTAAACTAAATTTGGCAACTTCTGGCCTAGGAATATTAGATTCTAGTAAACAATTAAAAAATCAAATAGACAAGACTATAGTAATACTCCAACAGCAGCCGCTTTATTGACAGAGAGTAAACCTGATAATTGTATATTTTGTAATGGATCACATAGAACCACATATTGTAGAAATGCATACAAAATATCTATTACTGAAAGACGTCAATTAGTTTAAGATAAATATTTATGTTATGTATGTTTAAGAACAGGTCATCCAGCAGTAAAATGTAGAGACAATAAGAAATGTAGCTGTTGTGGTAGAAAACATCACATATTTCTTTGTGATAATACGAAAGGAGAGAAATCTATAGATTTGGCAAAAGGGAAATCGAATGAAATATCAAATGTAGAAACATTAGCGAGTTTTACTAGTTCTCCTTATATACTATTACAAACGCTACGAGTAAAAATTCACAATAATGGATTTGTTCGAACTATTCGAGCCATAATAGACACAGCATCACAAAGAAGTTACATAAAAGCAAAACTAGCTCAGGAGATGGGATACCAAGCGGAGAAGTTTGAAATTATCCAACATCAGCTATTCGGTGGTCTTAAGACTGAAACACAGACCTACAATGTGTACAAAATTATTTTATCTAATTTAACAGGTAACTATTGTTGTAATTTTAGTGCTTTAAATCAGGCTAAAATATGTGGAAATATATCTCCTGTGAAATAGGGGCCATGGATTGAAGAATTAAAAGCAGAACATATTTTGTTGTCAGACAGTACTGATGGTCCAATAGAGATACTTATCGGTGCAGATGTGGCAGGGAAACTTTTGACTGGTAGAAAAAAACAACTTAATTCAGGTTTAGTAGCTCTTGAAACAAAGTTAGGTTGGACTTTGATGGGCCGTGTTCCTAGTCAAATGTCTGAAAATGAATCGACTGGAATGCTTGCGACTACACTGCTCATCAAAGAAGCTTCTATAAATGATCTTTGGTCTTTGGATGTACTAGGTATTATGGATCCAGCAGAAAAGAAAGCAAAGGAAGAAATACAAGAAGAAACAAATCAACATTTCCTACAAACGGTATCGATAACTGAAGAAGGTCGATATATGGTTCATTTACCTTGGATTGAAAATCATCCTCCCATATCAACCAATTATGAATTATCAAAAAGGCGTTTACAAAGTGTGATCAAGAAATTAAAAAACGACGGATATTTTGAAGAGTATGATCAGGTTTTTAAAGATTGGGAAAAGGAAGGAATTATTGAACAAGTTCCGGATGAGGAAAAAGATAAACCTGGACATTACTTGCCTCATCATCATGTAATAAAATTAAACAGTACAACGAAGGTAAGACCAGTTTTCGATGCATCAGCGAAAGAAGGCAAACATCCCAGTTTAAATGACTGTGTAGCGAAGGGAGTCAATTTAATTGAATTAATTCCTTCAATACTCACACGATTCAGATTTGGAAAAATAGGAATTATAGCAGATATCAAGAAAGCATTTCTGCAAATTAGTCTACTACCAAGTGATAGAGACTTCTTAAGATTCCTTTGGCAAAATAACTTGACGGGAGAAAATATAATTTACAGACATTGTCGAGTAGTGTTTGGAGTTGCCTGCAGTCCTTTTTTATTAGGAGCTGTTATTCAATTACATTTGAATAATGTATTAAAAAAATGTCAAACGGAAGATACAGATTACGATATTAAAATGTTGAAAAAACTGAGAAAAAGTTACTACGTTGACAACTGTGTAACTAGCTTAGAGATGGAAGAAGATATCGAACGATTTATCAATCAATCAAGAGCGGTAATGGCAGAAAGAAAATTTGATCTACGTGGATGGTACTACACAGATCCAAAAACTAATGAAGAAATTGAATGTAATGTGCTTGGATTGAATTGGAATCGAAGAAGTGATACTTTTTCGGTCTACGTTGACTGGCTGGAGAAAATAGATTTGAATAAGGTAACAAAAAGAACTATTTTATCGGTAGCACACAGAGTTTACGACCCAATTGGTTTCACCTGTTGTGTGACACTTTTACCAAAATTTATGTTGCAAGAAACATGTCAATTACAACTTGGATGGGATCAAGAGGTTTCTCTAGAAATAAGTAAGAAATTTGCAAGTTGGATTCGAGATTTGAAGAATTTATCAGAGATAAAAGTGGCAAGATGGTTTGGTATAACAGAAGAAAAGGAAAATAATTATAATATTCATGTTTTTTGTGATGCTAGTAAAGTGTGCTATGCAACTGCAGTGTTTTTAAGAGTCAACACGTTTAAAGGAGTTGAAGTACATCTATTACAAGCTAAAGCTAGAGTTGCACCTAGTAAATCGAAGAAACTGTGAATTCCACGGTTGGAGTTACTTGCTGCTACTATTGGAGCAAGACTATATAGTAATATTATAAAAGAATTTGATATGGAAGATATAGAGACATATTTTTGGAGTGATTCATCTACAGTCATAGCTTGGATAAATAGAGAAAATAATTGGGACATGTTTGTCAGTAATAGAGTTAAAGAAATTAAAATACTGACTAATAACAAAGAATGGAAACACATACCTGGAGATGAGAATCCAGCAGATTTACCTTCAAGAGGATGTTCAGTACGAAAACTAATAGAATCAAAATGGTGGGAAGGTCCATTATGGTTATATAAAAGTTCATCAGAATGGCACAATAGTACACCAGATTATGACGAAAAGGAAATAAATGCAGAGAGAAGAAAGAGCATAATTTCGACTTTCTTAAACGACTCCAATGGCAAGATAGATGACTGGTATTATATTTATTTTTTCTAAAATTGTACGAATGGTCGCATGGATGAAGAGATTTCTGAGAAAAAGTCGAGAAAAAGAGGATAGAACGAAAGGCCCCCTTACAGTTTCAGAATACAATAATGCAGATAAAAATATAATAAAACTAATACAAAATGAATACTTTACTCAAAAAACAAGAAATTTAATTGAAAGATTACGCCCTTTTACCGATGAAGAAGGTTTAGTACGAATAAAATCAGCTATTAATAATTCGGGAGATGTTTTAGATTTCAGACAACCAATACTGCTACCAGGACAACACGAAGTAGTGAAGAGATTGATACAAGAAAAACACATTGAACTATGCCATATTGGAGTACAAAGTCTACTCTGTGCTTTGCGGGAAAGATATTGGATTTTAGGAGGACGACGTTTAATTAGATCTGTACTGTCAAGATGCGTGAAATGCAAAAGGAATGAAGGAAAAAAATTGGAAATACATACCCCACCGTTACCATCCAATAGAGTGAGAGACGCTGCACCTTTCGAAATAACAGGAGTTGATTTGGCTGGACCAGTATTTCTAAGAGGGAAAATCAAAGCTTGGATTTGCCTATTTACTTGCGCTATTTATAGGGGAGTCCATGTAGAATTGGTATCTTCAGCTTCTACTAGTTGTTTTCTTCACAGTTTACGAAGATTCATAGCACGAAGAGGAAGACCAATTATGATTTACAGTGACAACGGAAGAAATTTTGTAGGTGCGAACAACTTCTTTTTACAACTAAACTGGAATGAAATACAAACATATAGCACTACACAACGCATACAATGGATATTTAATCCTCCTACAGCCGCGTGGTGGGGTGGATGGTGGGAGAGGATTATAGGACTATTAAAAAGATTACTCAGGAAAATTCTTGGACGAGCAGCACTTATATGAAGAATTGTATACAGTGTTATGCGACTGTGAAGCTGTTCTAAATGCAAGACCATTGACGTATATGTCAGAAGACTCAGATGAGCTTGTTCCTTTGACACCGTCAATGTTCCTGCAAGGTATTCGTGAGCATGGAATTCCTGATTGTGATATTGCCACTTCCGTAAATTTCACAAGAAGAATGATGTATCGACAATCGATTAGCGAACAATTGCGACGCAGATTTCGTTTAGAATATTTGGGACTTCTTATGCAGAGAAGCAAGAAGAAAACGACGCAAGATATTTCTGTTGGTGACGTCGTTTTAATAGGCAATGATGATAAGAAACGGTTAGATTGGCATCTAGCTGTTGTTGAGGAAACTATTTCAGGTCGTGATGGTGCAAATCGAGTATTTCGATTGCGAAATTCATCAGGAAGTTTTTTTAGACCTCTACAGCGAATCTACTTATTAGAAGTCAGATCCCAAGATCCTGAGTTTCTGATGAAACAACCAATTGCAGTATCCGAACAGAACACAGCACCAGAACAGAACACAGCAACAGATCTTCAAGATTCATATCGTACTAGAAGGGGAAGAATCATCAAAGTTCCAGATAGATTTGTCGCTTACTAATATTATGAATTTCATGTTATTTGTTAAACAAAAAGATTGTTAAGTCTAAACAAAAAAAATATATATTTATTTTGCTCAGACTTAGGGGGGAGTATGTTAAAAATATGTTGTTACTATAGTTATTATGTTACTATGAATATATAAATAATTATGATTGATGACAGGAATAAATAAATAAGTTGACGTATATTGTGTGTATTAATTTAAAGGACCTTAATCTTATAAATAAACCACTCTTATACCCACATCCATTGTGTTTTTGGAACATTTGGCGACCGTGACAGGACTACATTTATTAGTGATTTGGAATTCCAAAATTTACAATGGATAAACAATGGAAAATGAGAAAGGTATTGAGAGGGTTATTTACAAGAATAGCGGGTCAGTTAGGGAAACTGTTGGATGAAGAACAAAAAGATGTTATAGTCATCAAAGCTACAACCTACATGCGCCCCAAAAAATAATACTAATTCTTCTACTGATATGGACATAGTACCTGACCCTGATATTTTGCCTCCAACCACATCAATAATAAATGATGATATATTACAAACAGTTTTAAAACAAAATATTTTACATTTTATTGCAAAATTATATGATCAAAATACATTTACACGTAAACAAATACAGTTTAGAATGGAAAATATATCGTCGTTATTAGTTGAACCGACTGATCATTTACGCAAAAAATGTTTTAACTACATAGATAAGCAAAAAGGAGAAACTGTTCTTAACAGTCTTTCTAACGATTTTAAATGTTTTTCAAATATTTTTAGATTTTTAGACCGAGTATACCAGATTCAAAATATTGAGAGACGGAGGATTTCTCATTTAATCAAACGAACATAAAGTAGGGCAAAGATTTGAACAGAATAAGGAAAATAAAGTAATTGTTAAAAATTGTAATGTGCAAATACATAATATCACCGAGTGCAATTAAAAAAAATGGAATTGCCTGAAATTTTTGATAAAATTTTTACTTACATGACAGAAATTTCTAAACAAGAAACTGTGATTTCATATTTGGTTCAAGGCAAATTGTGGCGTGAGAAAATATCAACATTTGATTCGAGTGCAATTATTTTTCCACTAGTACTTCACTTTGATGAGTTTGAAATTGGAAACCCACTTGATAGTCATTCAGGTATTAATAAATTAGGAGCTATATATACGAGCATTCCTTGTATTCCCCCGGAATTAAACCGGAATTAGAAAATATTCATTTAATGTCTTTATTTCACAGTGGCGACTTAAAAAAATTGGACATGATGACATTGACATTGTTGTAAATTCTAGAACAATTAAAATATTTTTTCTATTAGCATTAATAATAGGGGACAATTTAGGTATGCATTCGATACTCGGATTTTCAGAGAGTTTTAAGATCAACTATCCGTGTAGATTTTGCAAAATTTCGAAACGAGATTTTGGAAATCAGTGTCAGTTACTGCCAGATTTATTACGTACAAAAGAAAATTATGAATATGATGTAAATATAGTAAATAATTTATCTGTAACTAGAATAAAAGAAAACTGCGTATGGAATAATGTCTATAAATTTCATGTTACGTGCAATATATCCGTAGAAATTATACATGATATTTTTGAGGGAGTTTGCAACTGGGAAATGGCTTTACTTTTACAGCAATTTGTATTAGTTGATAAATATTTTACTCTGGTTATTTTAAATAAACACATCGAATTTTTTACTTTTGGATTTAAATCGAAAAATAAACCTCCGCGTATTGCATTAGAAAACATAAAATCCAATCGTTTAAAAATGTCTGCCAGCGAAATGCTATGCTTTGTAAGTTATAGTGGTGTAATATTTGGTCACTTAATTCCATTTAACAACGAAGATTGGAAATTATACATCGTTTTACATAAAATTGTTTCAATAATAACTGCAAGTTCATCCTAGTTGGAAACTCCAGAGTTATTATCATGTCACATTATTGAACATCATAATTTGTTTAAAAAATTATTCATCATCCCATTAAATCCAAAACACCATCATATGCTGCACTATACAGATATAATGGGCGCGTTCAGCGGGCTCACAGCGCTGGCAGCAGCTGCAGCGCTTACAATGTACAGGGTAAGTGTGACGTCAGTGTATTGCGGGTTGTTGGAATTTATTTCAAACCTTTCCAAACAACAGGTGAGTACATGTTATTTTGCCATAAGAGTTTCTTTTGAATTTAATTACAATTATATTAGAAATAAATAAGAAGGGAAAGGGTTTATTTCACATTCTATATATGGAGTAGATTATTTCCCAATTTTTTTATGCATTGTATAACCTATTATAAACCTATAAAACGTTATTAACTTCTGTTTTCAGGTTATGTTTTATGTTTACATGTGTCATTATGAAATATATATGAATCAAATTTGTATTTTTAAATAATAATCGATTATGTTTATTCAAAATTCTTATTAAATAATTTCTTTTCTAGTTTTTTATGATGGTTATGTGTTTTGCGTCAGATTGTAAGCATTACAGCGAACAAAGGATTTGTAAATTTTTTTGTTTCCCAACTAATCAACAAGAAAAGAAAAAATGGATAGAATTAATATATATAAATCAGAATTAAGATCCATTTTAATCACATGTCCAGATTCCAATGCATTTTCCCCACGACCTATACTTTTTTTGTCATCATCAAAAAATGACAGATTTCAGTATTATAGTAATTATTAAGAAGCAAATACCTATAGCTCAAATTTCAAAATAACCCATGTAAACATAAAACATAACCTGAAAACAGAAGTTAATAACGTTTTATAGGTTTATAATACGTTATACAACGCTTCAAAAAATTAGGAAATAATCTACTCCATATATACAATGTGAAGTAAACCCTTTCCCCTCTTATTTATTTGTAATATAATTGTAATTAAATTCAAAAGAAACTCTTATGGCAAAATAACATGTACTCACCAGTTGTTTGGAAAGGTTTGAAATAAATTCCAACTACCCGCAATACATTGACGTCATCACTTACCCTGTCCATTGTCACGCGTCCAGCGCACCGCGATTTTTCACAGCGGCTGCCATAGCGCTAGCAGCGTAAACTAACCAGGATTTTTTTACGCAGTCTATATCTATCCTTGTCTAATATTGACATTCTCGTCAAAATGGCGAATGCTAACATGGCTAATATATATGAAGTTGAATATTCGTTTGACAACAACACAATTCGAGTTTGTGATACCGAAGAAACTTATAACCGTTTAGTAACAGGTATAATGTTCGTATATATATTTGTGAATAATAAAATGAAACAATTTTATTTATTTTTAGATCCGGAATACGCGGGAAATTTCTTCAGTAAGGTTTTGGGTCGTTCGGAAAGTAAGTAAATTTAATTTGTCTTGTACACATGTAATAAAATATTTTAAATTTGGTACTTTAGCGCATACAATGCATACACCAACACCAGAAACTATGAAAGTGAGTACGGCAGGTATGTGTACTTAATATAATACTTTTGTACATTTAGAATATGATGAATAAAAAATATTCGACACAAACAAATAGCACAAAATTATCTAATTTTTATAAATTAACAAGATTTCTGGAATAGTACCAGTAGAGCTTGGATAATTGTATTTGAAACCAGTGCCGCGACAAGGGTGGTGCGAGAGGTGCCGCCGCACCAGGCGCCGAATTTGTTTCTTTTATATTATACATCAAAACAAAATAAATTTCATACAATTATAATTATAAAACAAAAACATATTTTTTTAGAAACTTTTTTTAAAAAAGTCGGATATTATATGGAATTAGATTGTAACAATACACGTTTATGTCAACATAAAACTTTTGTATTGTTTCCCAGTATTACGTAATAATAATTAGTAAATTGAATTTGAAACGCGGTTCATGAAAAAAAAAGTATTACTGACCGAACCAAGCAACGCGATGAACGGTGAACCTTGTCATGTCATATATTTAACGCTAGGAGCGCTCTGAAAGCTACACATAACCTAACCATATATCGCATTAATTGGTGTCAATAAATCAATCATCTTGCCTATTTGGTATTTTGGAAAGTACAAATTAATTTTGTTTTATGTGATATAATATTTTAAATAAAAATTTGCAAGTAAAAGTGTAAAATTGAATGTTAGATTTTTTTTTCTCAGAAACAGGTGTGATTTTCAAATTTTTTTTAGCAGAAGTATAAACTTTGCAAAATGGTTAATGTGTTATTTAATAGTATAGTATGAAATTGGTCTATAATGTACAGTATTATGGCATGAATGAAATTAGCGTATGAACACAGCGAATGCGATTATATCATGAATGCTATAATACTGAATTATAAACGAATTTCATATACTATTTTATCGTCGACTAACATTACAATTATTTATAATAAATTTAATTTTTAATTGACTTATTTGTCAGAAAACAGTTTTTATTCCGAAGCCGACTGATGTCACCTGATGTGGTTGTTAAGTTTTTTTGTTGTTGTTTATATAAACAATGTGACAGAAAATTTTCTACAAAAATGTCTCTGCAAGGTTCGTTAATAAACGAAGAAATTTTAAAAAAAGCTGCCGAAGCGGAATTAACTTTAATTCCAAAGAAATCTGAAACAATATATATTAAAGAATACGATAAATTTTGGAATTGGTTGAGAGCAAATAACACGGCGCTTGTTACCGACAAAGTTGTACTTGCATATTTTTTAGATCAGGTAAATTGTTTGTATTTAGTCTTAGATTTATTACTTTTGAAATCATTGTACCTTTTTTTTTAGTCAAAAGTATACAAGTCTTCATCGTTATGGTGTTTGTATTCGAAATTGAAATGTATGCTACGGATAAAAGACAACATTGATATTACTAATTTTCCCAAACTCACTGCCTTCCTCAAAAATTGATCGGTTGGTTATTCACCAGAGAAATCTGCAGTATTTTCAAAGGAACAATTAATAAAAATTTTCGTAAATGCACCAAATGACAAGTGCTTACTCATGAAGGTAAAAAATATAATATCAAGATATATTACAATTATTCTTTTCAAAAAACGTTATTTGTAGGTTGTTACAATTTTCGGTTTATTTGGAGCTTGTCGACGTGTTGAGTTTCATAATTTATGTATTGATGATATAAAGGAAGAAAGCTCTGTTCTAATCGTTTGTATTAAAGACACAAAAACACACAGGAATAGGACATTTACGATTTTGAATGACGATGGCGCAGTAAATTATATAAATATTATTAAAAATGATATGAGTTTAAGACCAAAAAATGTAAAAATTAGGAAGTTCTTTTTATTTTATAATTCTGGAAGATGTACATGTAATCTAATTGGCATTAATACATTTGGGCAGATTCCTCGACACATCACCACTTATCTGAATATTCCTAATGCTGCTATGTATACGGGTCATTCTTTTGAAGAACATCATTTTAGCAGATAGCGGTGCTGATATCAGAACTCTTAAAAGACATGGAGATTGGAAGAGTGATGCAGTTGCTGAGGGTTACGTTGCAGAATCACGAGAAAATAAGAACAAGATTGCCCGAACCCTAGGATCTACTGCCCAAACCCTAGGATATACTCAGGGGCGGATTTAGGCATGGGCTTTATGGGCTGCAGCCCAGGGCCCCGCGATACAAAGGGCCCCCTGCTTCGTACAATCAGAATAACACAAACAGACATTAGTATCTCCTGCAACTATGCTTAAATAAATATTCGTGTAGACGTTAACTTTCAATAATTTTTAATTGAATAGGAATAGGGATAAGTTGACCAGACAGCTACGCGAAGTACGCTCTTGCGTCTTAAAAAGAGAAGTAGATAAATACAAGAAATAAGAAACACTAAGAAACAACTCTAATTTTGCAAATTTATTTCTTAAAATGTAATTGAAATCTAATCCTAGTATTTAACTTTTCATAAAACAATAAATATTACATTTTAAATACCGGAATGAGGATTAGCTTAATCATTTTTATAAATCTGCCTATATACAGTGTGTTAATTTTAAGTGGTACACTATTTCTATTTCGGGAACTATAAGAGCTACAAGGTCGGTTAAATTACCATTTTTTTTATTTTTTATTTTAATTTTTAATTTTTAATATCTATTTTATAAGACTACTTTAATAAGCGAAACAAAATTTTTGAGAAAAATCCAAAATTATGTATGTATCATTTTTATTTAAATATGACTCCAAAGACAAACAGATAATAAATCTTTAAAATTTTGTTATGTAAGGGTATTAAATATGCATATCGTTTAATTCAGAAAAAATTACTGAATCGAATAAGCAAATTAAAAAATGTAGGTTCCCATTTAAAATACGAAAGTTATACATCGTACTTTGAAAATCACTGGTCGAAAAAAAAATTTTCCCTCATTAAAGTAGTTTTATAAAATAGAAATTGTTTGCTTATTTAACCGACCACTTAAAATGAACGCCCTGTATCTCTATAAATGATTATAATTTATAAGGATATGTGTTATTTTCTGTTTTTGTTAAGGTTAATTTGGAATATAAATAAAAAAGTTCTTCTATTCCCGTCAACTTTTATTAAAAAAACTATAACAGTTTTTTGATAAACTGCCGGTTAAAAGGTTCTTCAGGTAGGGCCCCCACACAATATTAGCCCAGGGCCCACAAAGTTCACTGTCCGCCCCTGGATATACTGCCCGAACCCTAGAATCTATTAATGAACAAATTAATATTTCTTCATCAACCGATTCTACTCTTTCTAAAGAAACATCAATGTCGGGGATTAAAATATCTGGCAACACGAATTGTACTATTTATATAAATATTAATAAAAATGAATAAGTTTTGACGTTTGTTTATTTAGTTTTGTGACGAAGCGTCACGAAGCAGTTTTATTTTACAGTATTTTTGAACGTAAATTTGAAGTCAAATTTACCGCAGCTCTACCTTCCAAATATTTTAAAAACTATTGCCTAGACTTTGCATTCGAATCAAGCAACCGCGCAAGGCCAGCGCGCGCATGTCTAGTAATGGCGGATCAACATGGAGTTTTATTTGTTTACATCGTGTTTTTGTGAAGTTGTTCTACAAACCATTACTCTGATTTTCTTGATTCGAACACCATAAGATGCAAGATAATGTTCTACGTAGTGTAGTGCCAAACACATCGCAGTGGTTTTTGTGAAAGTGTAGTTTTGAAGAACATAACCACCGAACATGTGTGTGAGTGGAAGTTAAATTACTCGATTCAGTTAATTTCATGCGGCGAAATTAACTCGCTTAGTGATTTAAGGCAATAGTAAGTGTATTGTTTTTATTTCTGTTTGTATTGTATTTAAATGTTATTTATTTATATTTATTTTTATATAAATTGTATTTGTAATTGTTTTGTGACTATGTTCACCTCCGATGATGGATACGAGGGGAAGGGGGTGAACATTTATAAAAGTGCGGTCGTTGACCGACTGAGGGCTCTTTTTAGTGAGTTTTTGGCCAAATAAAGACGTAAAAAATAAAAGTTGTGAAGCAGAGTTTTTCATTTGAATTATTTTCATTTGTTTTCCTATCCTTCCACTGGTGAACGTAAGGTAAGTGGAAGTGAAGTATTTATGGGAAAATTGGAATAGTGTTTTGCCGTTTTTCACACCCTTATGTGAGCAAAACGTGTGTGTGAGAAAATCATTCATTTTCATCCCGTGCACGAGTTGTGCGATAGTTGCGATAGTTTGTGAATTCCGATTACTAGGGGCAGAAAAGAACTAGTGATTGCGCTACCACTATCGACATAATTTTGGATGAATTTCGGCGTAGAAAGAATCCTCGAATCCGTCATTTTGCTTCGTGAGTCGCGGAACAGGATTCGGCTTGTCCATCGGCCACCGCCAGGACTAATCAAGGATAGTTCTGCTGAATTTGGTTTTTCGTTCGTTTTTACCTCACCCTCGCATCGCGTGCACGTGGGTGAACGACCAACGCAGGTTGTAAGAATAACCGATTTTTACTCGAAATTTATTTATGCTTTTATTTACGTCTTTTTACTGTCTTTTTTGGAAAGTCGCTCCGTGATGTTGTGTTCAAGCGAGCGACCACAACCAATGTTGGAATCCGAACCTTGGACATTTTTCTCCACTGAGATACTCGTGGCCGTCGTCACTGGAAGCCTGCGAGTTAGACGTCTCTACCGTTACGTAGAGTGGCGCCCGAGATTTGGAAACGAATAGTGCGACAGCGTTTGTATATTTTATTATACCTGTCGACTAATTATTGTGCTTTTGCACGAGTTATTGTTTTGTAGGCTGTGACGACGCATTTTATATTGTGTGACGCGAAGGTAACGCCGTAGTCCGTCACAGGTTTTCAAGAACGATAGGGACTGACGACGTAACGACGTCACAGTTTATATGACAACACTCTACGGCATTGTGCCATAAAGTAACAACACTTTACGGCATTGTGCCATAAAGTATATTATTATGCACGATTTTCTCTATAATAATGTTAACATTATGACGATAAATTAATTTCATTTATTCTAATGTCGGTTTTATTGTAATAAGTATCTAATAGATATTCATTTAGTGGTTCCCCGTTGGAAACAATTTAATATGATTTGTGAGCATGGCTTGTAAATTTTTTTAATTAATAAACAATTTTTTCTAGTCGATAATGGGCCCAAAAAAGAAGTCGGGGGCGCAAAATTTAAAAGAAAAGAAAATATGCGATGAAACTAATAGAAAATTATCGTATCAAATGCAAAGATGGTTTGATACAGCTACCATAAATTTAGAAATCATAAATAATCCCACTATTGAAAATTCTACTATTGCAAAAAAAGAAATGAACATCAACTCTACTCCACAAGAAATATTAATAAGGAAAGACAAACAGGAAGCAGAAATTAGAGATAAAAATAAAATAATTTTTGAAAATGACCGAAAAGATTTAGAATTATTGGAAGTAGAGAAAATTATGAATGTAAAAGAAAATGAAACGTCAACAGTGGATTCAGAAAAACAAGACGAAGATAAGGATTTTTCACCAACAACTATATTACAGTACGACGACCCAAGTGACTGGCCAATTATTATGGACAAAATTAGAATAGAAAAAGAAATAAATGTCAACTCTACTCCACAAGATATATTAATAAGGAAAGACGAACAGGAAGCAGAAATTGGAGATAAAAATTAAATTATTTTTGAAATAGACCGAAAAAATTCAGAACTGTTGGAAGTAGAGGAAACTGTGAATATAAAAGAAAATAAAACGTCAACAATGGGTTCAGAAAAACAAGACAAAGATAAAGATTTTTCACCATCAACTATATTATAGTACGACGATCCAACTGACTGGTCAACTATTACGGACAAAATTAGAACACTCTTGGTTTTGAATGGTCCTAGAAATCCCAATGAAAATACATCATATCCCTTTTCATCAGACGGAAGAAGTTTTCATTACAAATGATTTTGTAAAACATTATCAAACGGGGAGCAAGTTAAAAGATCATGGCTTATTTATAGTAAATCGAAAAATACTCTATTTTGTTTTCCATGCTTGTTATTTTCGCAGGACCATAAATCTAATTTTGCCAATTTAACTAAAGGCTTTAATAATTGAAGACATTTGAGTCCACGTTTACCTAATCACGAAAATGGGCCTGATCATAGAAAATGCTATGTGGCGTGGAAAGAAATGGAAAGAAGATTAAAGAAGGAAAAACAATTGACAGTGATTTAGAAAAATAAATACACACAGAAGCAGAAAAATGGCGGCATGTTATTAAAGTAAACATTGATATTATATTATTTTGTAGAAAAAATAATCTTCCATTAAGAGGTTCTTCCAATACAATGGGTGATATGCATTGTGGAATCTTTCTAGATTTAGTCGAAATGATTAGCCACTATGATCAGTTAATAGCACAACATGTAGAAAATATCAAGAAAGAAAAGTTATAACATATGTTTCCTGGAAAATACAAAATGAAATAATCAATTTAGTAGGAAATAAAATAAGATGTTAATTTATTAATCAAATAAAAGAAGGAAAATATTTTTCCATTATGATTGATGTGTGTCACCAATAGAACAAATGTCAGAAATAATAAGATTTATAAAAATTTGAAATGGAAAATGCGAAATAATTGAATATTTTATCGATTTTATTGAAACAGTTCAAAAGAGCGGTCTGGACTAGCAAATGAAATTTTAGACAAAATATCTTCTGATGACTAGGTATTGCAAACTGTAGAGGTCAGGGATACGATAATGCAGCAAATATGTCCGGCAAATATCAAGGGGTACAGGCACATATAAGTAGAATAAATAAATTTGCTCTATATATTCCATATGCAGCCCATAGTTTGAATCTCATAGGAGTGTACGCTTCGGAAGTCACGCCAACTATGATAACATTTTTTGGTCTGGCAGAAAAAATCTTTAATTTTTTTTCAGGCTCTACATCTAGATGGGAAAAATTATTAAACGCTATAAACATTTCTTTAAAAAGACATTGTTCAACCCGACGGTCATCGAAAAAAAGAGCAATTAGTGCACTTCATCAACAATTTGATAATATATACAACGTTATAGAAACATTAGCAAACGATTCTTCATCAAATGCCGACACAATTTCAGAAGCACAAATCTTGTTGAAGCAAATATATTTTAAATTTATTTGCCTTCTTAATATGTGAGTTAATATGTCATTACAAAATAAAAAAGTTACAATTGATGCTGCAACTAGAATGTTCAATGGTTTGATGTCAACTGTGGAAGAATACAGAAATGGAAACCTAAATGATATATTTGTTAAAGCAAAAATTTTAGCAGATAAACTAGGTATTAAAAGTGATTTTTCGATGAAACGTAAACGTAAAGTTAAACTCATGTTTGATGAAAAGCCACAAGCAAAGAAATTTTCATAAAGGAGTGTTATATTGTAATGAATACTATATTATCTCAAATTAATTGGAGATATAAATCATTTTGGAAGAAGAAACGTAAGCTTCTTTTTGTTGTTTCATGCAGTTTGCCGTACCCTCTGCTTCTTCTTGTTCCTCTGACGCCGTTTGGGAGCGCTCGTGGAGTACTCTGTCACCCACATCACTCCACCTCCGGGACGAGGTGTCAGTATCCTACACCGGCGGAAAGAGAACGCAGTCGTGACCGTGGTGAACTCGGTCGGCAGCTGCGGCGGTGTGGTCCCTCCAGGTATGTCCCGTGCTGCACTCGCGGTACGGTGCAGCGATGAGAACAACGGTCGAATCAGCACCGGCGACACGTAGTCTGGGGGTGACCATTTCGGTGGACGGACGACCGGCCGGTGTTCCACGACCTGGGCGCTGGGCGTCTCTGCGCGTTCTGGTTTCATCTGGATGGGGGAGGCGTCCAGTATAAGAAGCGAGGGCGAGGACGGATGCCGGTGTGCCGGTGGACGATTAACCTCCACGGAGGCAAGGTTAGGTGTTCGGGCCTCCAGCGGACTTATTTATCAATTCGCATGTTGGACTTCTAATCCAACGGTCATGGGGCGGTTGATTGGACTGAGCGTATTGTCGTCTTCAACGGCATGATGTCGGCTTCTCTGAAATTCTACTGTTACTGAATGAAGATGAGTCCCTGCTCGGGCCGCCAATTTGCAACGATCACTTGGGACGCTGCTATTTTGTCGGTCCGTGATTGTCGTGGTTCTCCCCCAGGATGTCAGGTTTTCTCGGGCGCCAATCAGCGGGTCCTGTGGAAGAGAAATAGTGTGCCACGGGAGCTCTAGGTCGGTTAGGCCAGGGATAACACTAAAACCCAGAATTACTAAAACAAGTCTCTATTTTAGATCCTTTTAGTTCCAAACGACGGTAACGCTGGGAAGTCTCAGTCGCGGTCTGAATCTATCAAGGTCTGGAGGGAAGTACAGCCAAACCGGATACCAGCTTGAGGCTGTACTGTAGGAGTGGGTCGCGGTCGTGTCAGGAAGACGAATACTACCAAACTGGACGCCAGCTTCAGGTGGTATTGTCTTGGTGGTCAACGGTCGGAGTCAGGAAGACGAATATCACTAAACTGGACACCAGCTTAAAATTCTACTCGTCAGGGTTAGCGATCAGTACGGTAATACGGTCTTACCTACGAAAGGTCGGTCGTTGAAACGGTGAGTCTCGGAGATAAATCGCAATTGTCGCTAGAGAGCTCAGTTTAGGTCGCTATCAGAAGCTAATAAACAAGTGATCATGCTCAGCCCTGGAGGTCGTATTTATACCCCGATTACTAATTAAACTCGTTTAAACAAAATATACGACAGAGATGAGAGTTCTTACGATAGTGTTGTTTTTGTTTAATAAAATTAATTTTATTCTAAATGTCGTTGTTTGACTTCCCTGCGTTTTACAAATTATTATATTACATTTTATATTGTTTTAGAATATTTGAAAAATTATATTTGAATTATTTAAACATTTGAATCTCGGCTTCGTTCTGATATTGCCGGACTTGCGCAGTGGTGTCTTTGACAGCGTCCTGTGGTTTGGTGCAACTGTAAAAATATACATTTTACGCAAAGATGTCTGATGTGAGTATAATTATCGGTAACAGGGTGGTGTTTTATGAGCAGGGTTTTGTAGGTGAATCTGCGACTATCACCTGTCTGGGCACGTGGTCTCGAAGTTAGGTTAGACCATGTGCTTGGTGAAAAATCGGCTTTGAACAGCTTCCCCGTGCTTCGGAAGGTTTGAGATGAAGATGATCGGATGAAACAAATGACGGAACGGTGTTGGTTGAGAAAGCTGGAGTGCACGTGGTTGCAAAAAAAATGCAGGTTAGTGACACTTCGTCACAATATATATATATATATATATATATATATATATATATATATATATATATATATATATATATATATACAGGATGAGTTGAGTAATCGAAATGCCCGTCTTCGATATCTTCTGCGAAAATAATTTTACGTTATGCTCCTTGAGCGGACGAATAAATTCTGTTAATAAATTTATGTTATATTTCTAACGACAACGGAGATATCGAAGACAGGCATTTCGATGACTCACCCTGTATATATTATCAGGCCATTTTATATATTGTAAGTTTAAATTACAAATTATTTGAATTCATGTGCGGTGCTTTTAGGAATGTTAAAACGGTCTCCAATTGATAAAAAAGATTCTTGTTTCGACAGGGTCTACAAAAAGCATAACAATTTTTTTTCTAATGGAATTATATTTACATTAAGTTGCCTACGTGCTTGAATATTTTCTAGGAGTATTTTTTCATAATAATGTTCATTTCTTATACCAACATTTCTATCATTATATAATTCATTTAAATTATTGTTTTCATTTAACACTTCCATTATTGGTGCAATCATATTTTGAATGGGATTTCTTTGTAATAAATTGTTTATAATGTCGTCTAAATCCATATTAAACTAATTTGTACTCTTTATTAAATAATAATAAGAATATAAAAATAACTTGCAGCGGCTATCAGCCAGCGGCTGTGTGACGTCACGCAGCGCTCTTACAGCCGCTGTGATTAAGCGGGCACAAAAATGTATAGAATATAATGGAAGACAATTTGAGCAGTTATTTTAAAACAATATGTTTTGATTTAATTTCGTTTATTTAAAGTTAAAACTTAAATTAAGGTTGTTTTAATTTAATTGGTACTAGAGAATATTATAATAAAAATAATGTCCTCATAATTTGTTTTTTTTTTTGTTTTGAGTTACCTACTTATCAAATAAAAACCACAAAACTCTTCCAAATAACACTTGTATCAGATTTATAAAAAAAAATTAGTGATTAACAATGAGAAAACAGCTGACTTATATAATTTTATTTTTTGCATTATTAAGCACAAATTAAAGGCAAACCCCCACTTGTTATACATAATTGTAAAAAAAATTGAGGTAGAACCTTATTCCATAAAAACATACAGGTGTTTCATTTAAAAAAACAAAAGGCAACATGGAAAATCATAAATGATATTAGGGGAAAATCTTTAACGTACCAATTACCATCAGCAGATTCCGCATCGCTCGCAAACGACTTCAACGAACTGTTTTTACAACAAAGCGACTTTTCTGCCCTTAACTACACCCCCAGAAACGTCAAAATCCTTCTTTCTGCGGCCCATTATTGAAAAACAACACTATCGTAAGAACTCTTCATCTCTGTTGTATATTTTGTTTAAACGAGTTTAATTAGTAATTGGGGTATAAATACGGCCTCCGTGGCTGAGCATGATGACTTGTTTATTAGCTTCTGATAGCGACCTAAACTGAGCTCTCTAGCGACAATTGCGATTTATCTCCGAGACACACCGTTCCACCGACCGACCTTTCGTAGGTAAGACCGTATTACCGTCCTGACCGCTAACCCCGACGAGTAGAACTTTAAACTGTCCAGTTTAGTGATACTCGTCTTCCTGACTCCGACCGTTGACCACCAAGACGATACCACCTGAAGCTGGCGTCCAATTTGGTATTATTTGTCTTCCTGACACGACCGCGACTTATTCCTACAGTACAGCCTCAAGCTGGTATCCGGTTTGGCTGTACTTCCCTCGAGACCTTGATAGGATTCAGACCGCGACTGCGACCGTGATTTCCCAGCGTTAACGTAATTTGGAACTGCAAGGATCTACAATAAAGACTTGTTTTAGTAATTCTGGGTTTTAGTGTTATCCCCTGGCCTAACCGACCTAGAGACCCCGTGGCACACTATTTCTCTTCCACAGGACCCGCTGATTGGCGCTCGAGAAAAACCCGACGACCTGGAGGAGAACCACGACAATCACGGTTCGACGGCCCAAGTGATCGTTCCTTCATAGATTTATTTATTTTAATTATATTTTTTTTATTATTTTTAGCTTTATATATACATATATATATATAAAAAATATTTTAAAAACGAAGAAATCCGTATTTTACGAAAAACGATTACAAGTTACAAAGTTAACATATGAACTATAACTAACTACAAAAACATTCTCACGTATATTTTATACTAAGTAAACATGACTTTAATATAATAACAATGGCTGGTATTCTGAGCCCCCGACTAAAGTTCGCGACTAAGGGCGTGTAACTAGTCGCCGACTATCTTATTTAGTCGGTTGTCAATTCTTAGCCACGCGACTAAGCCCGGCTAAAAAGTCATTTCTAATATTTTGTTTGTGATAAATGCGATAAGTTAAGTTAACTCATATTTCAAACAAGAGTACTACCTTGTTTAATTTTCCGATTAAATTTTAGTACATTGCTTACTTAGTCGGACTTAATCACCTGCTTAAAATATATTTATTAGTCGCCCGACTATATTTTAGTCGACTTCCCTTAGTCGGACTTAGTCGCGCGGTCCAGATGCATTTCCTTAGTCGCTCGACTAAATATTAGTCGTTTTCTTTTGGTCGTGCTTAGTCGGGAGCTCAGAATATCAGCCTATGTTTATTATCATGATGACAGTACAGGTTTGTTAAGCAAGTATCAATAACATTATGTTCTTTTTGACAGAAATGGGTTGACATATCAATTTTAATAAATTCCTTTAATTTTCTAATTTGACAATTCTGTTCTTCGTAGTATCAGGGTATAATGTTTAGAGTATGGTAATTATCGGACAAAGAAGTGGGTATTGGAGTGAATTGGATTAGGTGACTTTTATATTTAGGAATTGGAATAATTATTATCATTCTTATGCTCAAGTTGTCATATTGGCAATATGTTTTAATTAAATGGCTACTTTCCCAGTTATTTATAATGATTTTGTTTATTGGTTCCTTAATTTTATTCTGAATCATATTATTTATTTCTTCTCGCGATAAGAGACCAAAATGGAGGGTGTTTAAACTACAAAAAGTGAATGTCTCTTCGATCTGAATTAGTGTGATGTACAGTTGATTCGCTATATGATTCAATTCGTTTTTTATTTTTATTATCAATGATTTGACTTCTCTCGGGAATTATTTATTACCGACATTTCTTTTATGTTGTTTTAAATATATTTGCTCGGGTAGGTCGATTGTATTCCCGGGTTCTTTAGAATATTTCTCGTTACTTATTTCAATATTTCTTTTAATTTGATTATAAACTTCCTGCATCATTTCTTTATGGTTTTGAATGTAGGAGTCTACGACTATTTCGTCGGTTTGATTAATATTATTTAAATTTAAATGTCCGAATAAAACATTAAGCGGTGTTTGTTTAGTGACCGAATGTATAGAATTATTGTATGCGAATTATGCGTAATTTACTATTTCTTTTAATTTTTGTTCTTTAAATATTTTATTTTGGTTAAGAATTCGAAGATGTTCGATTAAGGTACTATGAAATCTTTTGACGATTCCATTTGATTTAGGGTTGTCAATACTCGTAAAGTTGATTTTAATTTTTCTGATATTCAAATAATTAGTTAATATTTGATTGTTAAATTCTTGGCCGTTATCAGTGATTATTTCTAATGGGATACCATAGTGCGAAAAATATTTCATTAATTTAGAGAAACTGTCTACGATGGTCACGTGGGGGTTAAAATGTTAGGTATCTGAATCGGATTTCTTTCGTATTTATTTAATAGGCAGGTTTCGCATTGATTAATATAATTTTGTATGTTTTTTTTCATGTTTGGCCAATACATTGTTTGTTTTAAATTTTAATAAGTTTCTATGATACCACGATGGTTTGTTTTTCCCTCATGATATTGGCTAATTTTTAGTACTTGTTCGTCCCTGTCTTGTACGTCAGTTATTAAGTTTTTACAAGAGATTAGTTTATATGAATTTGATCTGAACATAATTTGGAGTACGGCGTTAAAGGTTTTGATGAACTGTTCAGGTATTAGGCAGTAGTAATTTATTCCGGGCTGTAGATAATGTTTTATGAATTCCATAATAATTTTATTGCAATTTATTTTTTCTACTCCTGCTTTGAAAATACAATTTTCTGGTTTGTTTTTCATGTTGAAAGTGACTCTTTGCAGCACTAATAAATGTTTGTTGCATTGTTGCTGCCATGAATACGCATCACTTGCGCATCACAAATACAAAATTTGCAATAAATGTCAAATTATGTTTAAAAATAATTTTCTTATTTCTTTATTTTTTATCTTGCAGGAGTAGAAAAAATAGTGTGTATAACACGTGTTGAAAGTCCTTTGTCGAACACAAACGATTGCAACCTTCGCTTCGCTCAGGCTGCAACTTTCGTTTTGGTTCGACAAAGATAGACTTTCAGCACTTGATATACAAATAACTATTATTGATGTATAGGTAAAATCTTTGAATTTTGTTGTTGAATAATTTTTCGATTTTTACGTGATTTTTAGTATTAACTTCTTTTACTACAATTTGATTTCTTCCTACATTCACGGGTGATTCGATATAAGTCAGTCCATTCAAAGGTTTCTCGTCGTCTGTATGTGCTGTTTCTGTACTTGAGAAATTTTGATCGTCTACTTCAACAACGACTGAACTAGCGTAATTTTTAATTTTGATGTCTTTTAGTTCTTGGTAAGTCTATTTAGTTTATGTCATTTTGTATTAAATAGTCCAATAACGTTTAAACAATGCCGAAAATTTTGCGTGGTGAGTTTTTCATGGTATTTATTCTTTGTTAGCAGATGAATTTTCGTCCTGTTGTTATCAGGTTGTATTACAATCTTATCGTTTACACATGTAATTTTGTCTATCTTGTCTTTTGTCTTGTACCGGTGGTTCACTTGGTCAGCAAAAGCTTGAGACATTGCAAAGTTAATTTCGAAACCAGATTTAATTCGTGACAAACAATTAGCTATAATTTTGATTACTTTTCTGATATTCGATATAATAGTTAAATTCTTCCAATTTTAATTTCCACCTAATTAATTTTTGATTTGGTTCTTTAAGGGAATTTAACCAAATAAGCGGTCTATGATCGGTAATAATTTTGAATTTTCTTCCTAAAAGGTATTTCCTGTAATGTTTCGTGGCCCAAACGATTGCCAGTAGCTCTTTCTGAACGGTACTATAATTTTGTTCATGGTTGTTAAGAGTTGGCGATGCATCAGCGACAGGTAAATCTTTGTTGTTAGGTTTTTGTGACAAAACTGCTCCAAGAGCATAATTGCTGGCATCGGTGGTCAATATAAACTCTTTTTCAAAATCCGGATACTGCAGTATCGGATTAATGCTTAATAAGTTTTTACAAATTTTGAAACTTTCCAAATAGTCTTTGTTATGAATATCAATTTTGCTTCCCTTTTACAGACAGAGTGTGAATGGTTTCGTGATTTTAGAAAAATTGTTTATGAATCTACGATAATATCCGAGAAGGCCAAGAAAGAATTTTATTTCTTTTTCTAAATTGTTTTAATTTTTTCAAGATTTGGTTTGATGCCTTGAGTAGTGATTATGTGTCCTAAGTAGCATACTTCTTTCCGGAAGAAATCGCACTTGTTTGGCTGTATTTTTAAATTCGCTTCTCTAAGTTTTTGGAAAATTTTGGTAATATTTTCAGAATGTTCTTGAATGCTAGTGCCCAGTACGATGATGTCGTCTAGGTAGACAAAACAAATCTTATTAATGTAATCACGGAGAACATAGTTCATGAGCCTTTGGAACGTAGAAGGGGCGTTTTTGAGCCCGAAAGGCATGCGGGTGAATTCGTAATGGCCACTGTTGGTGTTAAAACCAGTTTTTTCAATATCCTTCGGGTCCATTTCGGTTTGATAGAACGCGCTCATGAGATCGATTGTTGTGAAATAGCAACTTTTGCCTAGTTTGTCTAGAATATCGGTTGTGTCCGGGATGGGGAATTTGTCGTGTATAAGTTTTCTCATTTAAATGGCGATAGTCTATTACCATTCTATATTTTTGTTGTCCCGACACCACCCAGATCGGGGATGACCATGGGTAATACGATGGTTGGATTATATTATCTGACAGTAATTTAGAAATTTGATTTTCTACTTCCTCTTTATAAATCTCTGGATATTTGTAATTACGAGAATAGACAGGTGTTTCATCACTTGTTCTAATGCGTTGCTTAATTTTACTTGTGAATGTTAATTTTTTATTATCTTTAGGTATTATGTCATTAAATATATTTAATAATTTTATTACTTCTTTCTTTTCTTCGTCGTTTAAATGCTCGATATTAATGTTTGTTCCGTTTATTGTTTCCATATTAAAAACCGTGTGTTTTGAATTTTGATCGAAATATTCGAATTTATGTTTACATTTATTTAAAAATGTTATTACTTCTTTTTGTAAATTTATATGAGCGTTTAATATTTTTAAACCATTAAAATCGAGTAGAATGTGAAAACTGGAATGAAAATTATATAAGTAACATTTTAATTCTTTATCTTTATATTTTATAAACGTATACTCGTCTCCTTTAGATTTACCGTTCATTGTGTTAATAGTGAAGGATTCTTTGAAAATTTTAAACTTGGATTTATTTTTATAGACGTAATCTTTACTGATGAAATTTTGTGAGGATCCGGTGTCAATTAAAATGTATAGGTCTTGCAGTTTTAGATATGGCAAATTGCTAATCATATTGATGGTCATTGATTCAAATTGAGATCGGCTATTTTCGGTAAATTTACGTTTTCGTTATCGTTCTGTTTGTCAACTAATTCAAGATATTCGAGGTCTTCGTAATTTTGCAAGTCTTGTTCTGAGTCAGGCTCGATTTCTGGGTTTTGTTCGATATTATACAGTTCTTCGGCGACAAATGTAGGTCTGGATTGTGTTGTGAATCTATTATTTTAGTTGGGTCGGAACGAGCGAGTACTGATAGACATTGGAGTTGGTTTATACATGGGTTTCTGTTGTGGGGGTTGTCTTGGGAATTGAGGTTGTTGATTTGAGACTGATGGTTTATTAACGAATTGTTGTGTTGTTCGGAAGGCATTAGATGAGACTTGGTATGGTATTGGTTAGTGTACTGTTTGTACAGAGGGTTTAGGCTGGTTTTTAACGTACTGCAAATAATTTGTTATTAAATTTGCTAATTCAGTCAATGATGTTGGGTGCCTGGCACTCACCTGAGATTTGTAAGGTTCTCGACAATTTTTAATAAAGCATTGGGTTGCAAAAATTTGACCAAAGGCGATCATACTTTTTAATTCCTCTCCTACAAGTTTAATTTTAATTTGCTCTTATAAATCAAATATAATTCGAATATTTTTTTATGTTAGTCAAAAATGGATTCATTTAATTGTTTTAAATCACAAATTTCTATCAAAATAGTTGCTTCATATCTTTTATCGGCGTAATTTTGCATTAAAAATGTTTTAAGTTCACCCCAAGTATTTGTTGCTATGCCTGATAATAGTTCTCTTGCTTGGCCGGTAACTTTTTTCCTTATTAATGGCAAAATTAATTTTTTAGTAATTTCTGAAGGGCTCGATTGATTGATAATATTAATAACCTCTTTAGTGGATGTAATGAAATCACTTAGAGTTTTACTGTTACCGTCAAAATTTGGGATTATGTCTAGGAACATAAGTATGTCCTTATTGAGGTGTGTAAAAATGTTTAGTGTGGCTGGAGTTGGAGGTGGAGTCATTTTAAATTAATACAATAATTACAATATTTAAATAACAATTATAGTTTTAGCTTATGAGCTTGTTAAATATTAAATAGATATAATAGTTTGAATAATGGGTTTGCGACTCACAGTAGAAGGATTATGGTGCTGATGGTAATCTTCATTTGCCCTGTTGTGGTTTCGGGGATGGAACGGACTGCGATGCTCTGATGTTCCCTCAGGCTGCTCGTTGTTTCTCGTCCTCCTAGCTGGTGGCTAGTGCTGGCTCTGGCTCGGACTCTGGGCACCAGGAGTTGATAGTTCCCTTGTAGTTGTACTCGGATTGTTGGAGATGGATGCTGGCTTTGACTTGGCGACGGCACGGATCGTCTCGGCAATAATGCGTTTTTCACAAGATTCGGTTTTGCAAATAAACGATTGAAATCGACGGCTTAAGACAGGTTTTTTTGTAAATTTACTCAGTGAAGCCGTTTTCTATCCTACCGACTGCGCCAATTTTATTTTAAAAACGAAGAAATGCTGTAACAATTCAAAATATCTGTATAGCTTCTCAATGAACTTCCCGCTTTTATCCATATCCCATATCCTGTTTTCGAGTCGCGATTTTCAAATGATAGGTAGTTGCTAAGTTAAAAACTGATGGCAGCATGTCTCGGACATACCATTATTTATTTATTGTTAATTAAATTTAAGAAATAAGTACCTGCGAGGTAGAAAGAAGGCGAGAGAATTCTGAGTGCGTCCGATGTACAGGTGATTTTGCCTCCAGTGACGGGTAGTGCACCTTTTTTATGTGACTGGAGATCAATTTATTTATCGATCATCCATTGTGAAGTATCGTGACTCCATCATAAAGCCCTAGAGGCAGATTTAGTGTATAGTGTGTGCCCCACGCCCGTGTTTTGGACTTCGTTCAGGAAGTTGCCGACGCCTTCCACAAGTCATCGCTCCACAACGTATGTGCGAGCCTTCCAGTTATTGCTGGTGGGTAACAACCACCTTTCCATCGATCTCTTCGACGATCACCTACTCTCCTATTCAGCAAAGTACCAATTCCACTTCGATTTGCCAGTTTACATCACGTGGTGCTTAATATAACTGTCTTTTCCCCAACGTTAGTGCACTTCACGCACTGCACCCCTACATTAGTGTACATAAACTGTGAAGTTACCCCGAATTCGGTCGTGTATCTAGAATAACGAAATTAGGATAATATTGAAATTCTTGTACCGCCGCCCATGTGTATGGGTAGAGTTTATGCTCGTTGTGTTGAGAATATTCTCGACTTTTTTTGTTTTTTACCTGTTAAATGTTCTCAATCTCTGAAAACAAATTTAGATAGTTGTTATACCTACAATAACTAGATTTAAGAACCATATATGGATACAAGTATGTTCGCATGTCACGCTGCCATCAGATATGTATATCGACCTATGAGTTAAAATTATAACGCATTGTCAAATTGGGCTTACGAGTTTCATTTCGATTATCCCTCCATAACCTTACTTACACCCGATCTCTTTTCTCGGTTTTAACCCTATCTAAAACCGAGTGGCGCCCCGTTATTCCACTTGCAGGTACTTTGAATTGTGTAACACCGTAAGTATAATACTTTCTCCAAGTGAACCCACAAATTGGTACTTGATTTGCGTACCCCCTCTCCACTGTGTAAGTCGGTTGTCGTGGCGTAAGTATACTTTATGATTGAGCCATATTTGGTACACTCACAAAGAAAAGTGTTTCAATGCGTTTTTAAAAATTTATTTTATTTTACGAAAAACGATTACAAGTTACAAAGTTAACATATGAACTATAACTAACTACAAAAACATTCTCACGTACATTTTATACTAAGTAAACATTACACCCTTGCAACTAAGCATCTTATGAATTATAGGATGGTGTAATGTTCTTACTTATTATATATATATATATATATATATATATATATATATATATATATATATATATTCCTTTTTATTTGATTTTATTTTAGTTGCTCCACAGGTTTTTTTGATGCTTGTATTATTATATGTTTGAAGATTTCCTATGATTCCTCGATACTTTTACCGTCGATATTTATATTTTTCGAATCTATTATTTTTCGTATCTGTTTGCAATATCTTTATTCGTAGCTCATACATTTTATTGGTTTCGTATGCTGTTTCTTGTTTTATTTCGTTGTTTTTAATATGACTTGTTAGTTTGATTTTCGCCTCGACTAAGAAATGGTCAGAAAATATTTCTGGGCTTCGTCTGGCTCTACAATCATTTACTGTATTCCTGTTTTTACTTTCCACGAGTACATAATCTATTATTGATTGATCTTCCTTATTAGGGCCTTGTCTCGCGTACTTGTGTATATCTTTATGTTGGAAAAAGTATTTGTTATTATTAGATCATTCTAATAAACGTAATTCATTGTAACGGGTTTTTCTCGTAGAGAAAATCGTTCACTTACCGTGGCTTTTAGGGTTAGTTCGGCGGCAGGCCGTAGGTTCACTGCTGAAAATTGTTCGGAGAATATATTGGGCGCCAAGCGCCCGAAGTGTGTCGTTCGCGCTGAACGAGGAAAGAAGGGAAGGAAAGAGAATAAAAGGGCTAAGGTTTACGAAAAAAGTTCTGTAAAACATATAATGAGTCTAAGGTTTACAAAAAAATGTTCTGTATATTGAGGCTAAGTTTTACAAAAAAAATTTGAGTAAACGACAGCTACTTAGTGGGTTGGTAAGATCTTCTTTTTCTGCCTGGAGTCCTAGACCGGGACAGCTGGTATCTCCAATAGAGCGGGGAAGCAGGAATTGTCTTCAAGTTGTTGAAGAGTGTAGTGAGCAGCTGGTGGGAATGCTCGCAAGGGTCGTCTTGAACCAAGGTCGTAGACAAGCAGAAATGAGTGGCTACATTAGCTCTTGTCGAACTGCGGCGGAGATGTTAAAAGCTCTCGGTTGCGTGGAAGCTCTGTGAGTCCACAGCTGAAATTGATATTACCGGTCTATTTCTCCAGCAGGAACTAATTTCCTAGTTGTATGCCCTAAAACAGTACACAAGCCAGCACCAACCAACCAAAACAGAAATGAAATAAAAGTAAAAGGAAACATTCACGAAGTTAATAAGCCGCAAAGATGAATTACTCAGAACCTAAATTTCAATAAAAATATTAAATACAAAAATCTTGATAAAGTTGAGCTCAAACAAATGATTTTAAAAAAACATGACGCAAGCACCGACAAGAAAGATAAAAGAAATGTGAGAAGAAAATTAAAGGATGATAACGCAAGCGGTTTCGGCGCAACGAGTCGAAACCGACACTTTTCCCGGGTTCGGTGTAAAAATATACTCAAATCAGCCTTTGACCAACCAAAAACATAACAACCAAATCCCAATATCAAAGGCTGACTTACTTAAACTCTAGACTCAACTTAACTAAAACTAGGAGTGAATTTTACACTTTACTAAAACTGCAAATTGCAAAATGAGCCCGGAATGCGAAAATAAAGAGTCGACGACAGACTATTCATTCACACACTTATTCACTCAGGATAGGGAACGGAAATGATAATGAATGAGATATGAAGTGATAACCAGAATTTTAAAGAGACTTACTTTAACTAAATCGTCCAAAAATACAAAGATTGAGACTGTCTACCCAGACACTAAACATTACAAGCAACTCGAGGTAAGGAGATTGCTTTAGTAACATAGAAATTACTACATAAATGAATGTAAACAAAAATGAAGCACTTGCTCTGCAATATGCGGGGACTGGCGATGAACTCAATCGCGGGAAGGTAAACAGAAATACTACAAAAAAATTGTTAGAAGGCCAGAATTTAGACAAAAATTTTAATTATATACTAATCAAAATAGAGGATGGCCTCTCTACAAAAAAATCATGAGGCACGAAGCTGGAAGGTCGTTGCTGCTGGTAGCCATGATGTGATTCGTCATCTTTTTTTTTGAACACAATCACTAAATCACGACCGGTCTCAATCCCGTCTCTCAGCGAAGAGAGCGATCGTCCGTTCACGTGCTTGTACGCAGCACTTCTCCCATCTCTCGCGGCGTCAGAAAGTACTTTATTACGCGCGAACTTCAAAATCGTTGTTACACCATTATTGATTCTACTGATTTCACCATGTGTTTTAATAATTTTTTCAGTGGTTTCATTACAAATTTCCACTATCCCGTTAAAGTCGGCGATAATGAATATGTCTCCTTTACTGCTTTCTGTTACTATATTTAATTCTTCCCAAAATTTATTCTATGTTTCGACTAGTTCTACTTCATCCGGTCCGTATACTGTTAATATTGTTATTATTTCATTAGCTGATATATTAATTTCAACCTTTAAAATTCTTTCAGAGTAAGCTTCCCAAGACTGTATGTAATTTTTAAATTTTTTGTTTATCAAACATCCAACCCCCTCTGCTTGTCCTTGTCTACATCGCTGTATAATAATATATAATCATTTCCCACTAATAATTCCCCTTTACCTTTTTTCTTAGTTTTCGTTATACCCAATATTGCTATATTTAATTTATCAAACTCATCATATAATTCCATTTCTTTTGCATTCATGGTCCTTACAATCCAAGTAGCTAATTTCTATAAGATTTTCTTATTATTCTTTTCATTTAATGGCCTTGTCGTTACCTTTGTGTCAATCCGTTCCTGCAACTTGTTCTTTAATCGTTTTTTGACTCTTCTACTAGTTTATGTTCCTTGTGATTCCATATCCAAGTTACTTTACAATTTTTCTCAATTGTTTGTCTTCTTCAGTTCGTATTTTAATTTTTCTTTGGTTATTCATTTCACGTTCAGTACGATCATTATCTATGAAAACTTTATTGTATATTGTGTTTTTCAATTTCTGTTTGTTTTTTATAATTTCAATTTTCATTTCGAAATTTTCGATTTCCAGCATACAAATCTTTTCAATAATTTTAATGACTGTATTAATTTTTGTGTTTATTTGTAATTACATGTAGAAAAAATAAATAATCCTTTTAAAATTATTTCATTCTTTTTAATATTTTTTTCGGATTTGGCTATTTTATCTTCCAATATTATAATTCTACTCACTTTATTTTCTAGACTGTCTATTTTCTTTTTCATTTATTTATTTTCATTTTTTAGTTCAATTAAATCATATCGGTATTTTTTATTCTCAGCCCTTATTTCCTTCCATTTAGCTTTTAGCTTTGAAAGCTCTTTTACCCTTTCGAGCGTCGAGATTATTGTTACATTTTATTATATTAAGTTATTTATAAAGACTTTCCATTCTTTTTCGCTTCTTGACAGCTAATTTGGTTCCTAGTTAGTATTTCTTCTATTTGGTTCTGCCATGTCTTTTTTGGTCTTCCTATTTTCTTTTTTTCTTTTATTCTTGCTTTCCACGCTGATTTTGTTTGTCTGTTTTCAGGCATTCTTGTTAGGTGTCGGTACTACTGTTTTGTACAGTGTTATTTTTGTCTTTTTCGATATATTTTTGTTCTTTTGTATTATTTTATTGACGAAGTGATAGTTTTTATCTGCTTGCTGGATTCTCATATTAATATCTTGTTCTATGCTTCCTTTGTTATTTATGGCTGTTCCTAAATATATAAATGTCTCTACTTGTTCAATTATTCTGTTATTCAGTGTAGTTTTACTCATTTCTTCTATTGATATCACCATTGTCCTTGTTCTTTTCTAAATTTATCGTCAACTTGTGTTTGGCTAGTTCATTATTCCAAATATTTAGATTGTATTGCATACCTTCTTCGTTCTTAGCCATCACCGCCAAATCATCAGCAAATGCGCATGGTATCCAATTTCGACTTGTTTTATGTTCTTTTTAATGGTCTTCATGTTATGGTCTAGGAATATAATAAATAATAGGGGACTTAAGGTTTCTCCTTGTCTGAATCCTTGTATTGTTACAAATTATTGCGATGTTTCATTGCCTGTTCTTATGTAATTCGATGTTAATCTATATATACTCTGTATTGCTGTTAAAAGTTCTTTTTCTATTTGATTTTGTCTTAGTATGTCCCATAATATGTCTCTCGGTACTCGGTCAAATGCTTTTTCCAAGTCTATAAATGTAATATATAGTATACTGGCTTTTCTCATTGTTTTCTATTAGCGTTTTTATCGTAAAAATATGGTCTTGTGTGGAGTGCTCCTGTCTAAACCACATTGCGATTTCTCCATTGTCTTTTCTACTGTTTTCCTTAATTTCTTCTTGAGTGTTGTCTTGTAAATTTTTGATGTTGTACATAACAGTGATATTCCTCGGTAATTATTACAGTTTTTATTGTCGCCTTTTTTGTATATCGGGAATATGACAGATTTCTCTCAATCGGAGGGTATATTCGCTACTGATCAGATTCTATTTAATAACAATAATAACAAGTTTTCTCCTTCTTCTTCCATATAATTCAATTTTTCTGCTTTAATATTGTCATGGCCGCATGTTATCCCATTTTTATGTACTTCTTGTAGTTCTGTTTCTGTGATATTTTCTAAAGTTTTGTTTTCTCTAATATTTATTAATTGTTTACTGTCTTCTGTTTTACTTTTATTAATTATTTGGTCTCTATCCAGTATGTCTTTAAAGTGTTCTTTTCATCTTGTCATTATTTTATTAGTTTCGAACAATATCTTGCCTTGTTTATCTTTTATTTGTTTTAGATTAATTTGCTTTTCTTTTTTGAATTTTTTAAGTGTGGTATAGGATCATTTTTGGTTTCCTTTGAAGTCTTTTTCCAATGTTACTCCAGATGCTTCCTATGTTTTGACTTTAGCTTTTTTATAATTTCTTTAACTATTTACCGCTGTGTTTTGTATTCTTGATAGATTTCTCTGTTCTTTGTTTTTAGATTGTTATTCCATTTGTGTTTCTTCTTTTTAACTTCCTGTTTAACTTCTTGGTTCCACCAATGCGTATGTTTCTTATTAATCCATGTTCTTATTATCCCACACGCTCTTTTAGTTGCATCTTGTATTATTGATTTAAACATATCCCACATTTCTTCTATATTACTCAATTCTGGTTTTAGAGTATTCATTATTAGTTCTTTTATGATGTTCTGGTATTTTTTTCTTGTTTGTTCATCTTTTAGTTTATATATTCTAAATTTTGATACTTTTCAGTCTTTTCTTTTAATATTCTGTTGAGGCTGTAATTCTTTCACCTATACTTTTATTTTTGCTACTGTCAGAAAATGGTCATTTGTGATCTCGCTACCAATATTCACTCTAGCATCTCTTATCCTCTTTCTTCGCATCCTGTTTACTAAAAAATAATCGATCACAGATTTTTCGTTCATGTTTTTTACTTCTCTAGTAAACTTATGTATTTCCTTATGCGTGTATAGTGTATTTAATAATTTATTGTAGGCCGTTGATGAGACAAAAATATACAAGTCTATTCCCATTATTGTTTTTAACATTTTTTCCGTTTATTCCTAAGATTTCTTCTAAACACTTATTTTGGTTACCGACCCTAGGGTTTCAGTCGCCCATTATAAATATTGGTTCTTCTAGTTTTTCGTACGCTAACTGTCGAGTGTCTCAAAAATAGTCTTTGATTATTTTATTATCATTTTCTAGTTTTGCTATCAGTATCTTTTCGTTAACGTAATCACATTCTTTAAGTAACTGTTGTAATTCTTTTTTAATTATACAACCGACTCCCGCCTCTGCTCTAGCATTTTCTTCGATTCCACTTTATATTAATATGCGACCGTTTCTCATTCTTTTTATTTTCTTTCCCTCCTTTTTTGTTTGTGTTATACCAAGAAATTTCAAATTTACTTTCTCGAATTCCTCAATTATCCCTTCTTCTCTTCCGTTTAGACTATTAATGTTCCAAGTTCATAATTGCATTATCCTATTTATTTGCCTGTCCGTCTTGTTTTGTTTCATGTCTAGCATTTTGCTTTCTACAAGTTATTTGAATGTCCTTCTTTTTGTTTTAAGGTAACCCTATTGTCTTGTTTATCCCAAACGTATGTTTCGTTATCTATTGTTAATTTCTGAAACCTGATTTTTACTTTTTTCCCTTCTCTTTCTCTACTCTCGCTATACTTCTTATCTCTTTTTGAATTTTCCTCTCTTCCCAAGTCAGGTCGTTTTTCAATATACCTATATGTTAGTATTTCTTAATTTATTTTTTGCCACCATTACCTTGTGTTTCTTCTCCCAGTTTCCCATTTCCAATAGTATGACTTCGTTTGTTAGCGTTATTATCTTATTTACTTCTACTTTCACTTGCAGTTGTTCCTCAAATAATGTTTTAACTTTTTTTCTAGATTCTGATTGATTTTTATCCCTGTTATTATTATGTTGTTCTTCTTCCTTTGTTTTTCATATATCTCGAGTTTCTTTTCTAACTTTTGTATTCTATCTTTTAGTACTTCTTTTTCTTTTTTCCAAGTTTCTTCCTTTTTTCTTCATTTTGTTTTTAGGTCCTGTATTTCCTATTTATTTCATTCAGATTTTCATTCATTTTTGACATCATTATTTGCATAATTTCTTTCAATTTCTCCATATTTCTTGTATTTAAATTTGTGGGCCCTTTTTGCTTGACTATCCTACTGGTTGTTTGCTAATTCTTCTTCTTTCTTTTTTTGTTTCAGCGATCTCAATATTTTTTTGCTTTTGTTAAATATTTTATGCATTTTTCTCAATCACTTTGTTATATTAGCATATGATATGTTTATATCGCTGAATTCAGAAAAAAATACTCTATCGAATAACCTAAAAATAAACATATGTTCCCATTTAAAATAAGAAAGTTGTGTCCCGTATTTTGAGAACCACTGGCCGAAGAAAAAATGTTTTTTGTTCATTGTATTAGTGTTGTAAAATGGTGGTTCTTTGCTACCAACTTCGTAGCTCTTATAGTTCTCGAGAAAGCAATGGTGGCACACTTAAATGGAACACCCTGTATATTGATGGGCGGGAGGTAAAAACGACATTTCCTAGACAAGGCTTTGACATACGTATGAACTGTTTACAAATCATTAACGGATTAAGATAAAGAAGTTATCATGCAGTCAAGTTAGATGGAATATTAAAAATTTTGTAGAAGCTTCTATGATAACGAGCTCGGATCATGGACTACTACCAAACCACCGTAGTTCTGAAAGAGTGAAAAGGGATATTTTTTCATATAACCCGAGTCAAAATCTGTGTCCGAGGATTCGAATCCAGGATCCTAGTCTCCTTGACTCTACATTTTTAGCTCGAGGCTGCTGTCGGGCACCTAGATAACTTAGTGTACCCTCTACGCCGTTGTCGTGAGTAGTCCTAGGCTGATGTCTGGAACCTCGTTGGATATTTCTCCCTACTGAGACCGTCCAAGCGTAGCTCGAGGCTGATATGTGGCACCTAAACGACCTAGTGAACCGGTGTCATGAGTAGCTCTAGGCTGATGTCTGACATGTCGATGGATATCCCTCTCCGCTAGAACCGTCTATGAGTAGCTCAATGCTTATGTTTGACACCTCGATGACCTAGTACACCCTCTGAATCTGCTAACTTGAGTAGCTCTAGGGTCAAGTCTAGCACCTAGATTGATATTCCTAGACGACCAAGTGTATTCTCTGAAACCGTCTCCGGTTTTCCAAATTCTATTAAAATTCCTCCATCTTCTCGGACGAGCTAGATATGTGTTTACTATATTTTTATACAAATATTGTTTTATGGTTGTTATAATGTTATCACGTATTAATTAGATATAACCAATGTGATATTGACTGTATAAAAATTATAAATCTGGGTGTCTGCCCCATATCAAACTATCAATAATTATTTCTGATCGCTTTGACTGTGATCTCGCCGTACCCAGTTCGTTTGACCGAGTGCTATTGTGACCGGGAGAACCGTTGACTCAAGGGCTGGACATTGCGATTCAGACCATATGAAACATAAACAATGGCCCAGTAAACGAACCAACAAACAAATATAATTTATACAAACCACCAAACTGCATGTCATTCATATAATTGTATCAAATATGTCTATATTATATTATTGGGACAACCAATATGAATCAAATGCAAGCTTTATATATTTGTAAATTTGTCTCTGTACTTGATTTTATTTTGGCTGTGGTTTTCCTCAGGTTAGTAAAGTAAATACTGAAAAGTTTAATTTTCCACAGCATTTTATGATTATTTTTAATTACGAATAAATGCACAAGATAGAAATTTTATTCCTCTATTCTTGACCGCTACTCTGTATAACGGTGATGAAGAGTTACTTATTTAAATAAAAGCAACGTAGGGTAAGTTAAAACAGAAGAGATAGGTACCATTACCATCAATCATTTTTTTTTTTGCGTAAAATGGAATATGAATATATACATTGCACCTATTGCTTCGATTTTATTTTAAGTAAAATTTGTGTAAAATTTAGACAACGACCTATAAACCTCCTATTAAAATTGTGTTCCTAAAGTATAACCAAACAACAAAAAAAACTTTCTTCGTTTTCAATGGTTGCAAAATTTATAATTTATAAATCTCAAATGAGTAGTAAGTATTACTTATACTCGTTCGAAATACAACTTATTGTAATTTTGGCATTGTATTATTGTAGTTGTCCTGATGAAGAAATAAATTTTTCCGAAAGCTAGCTAGACAGTAATTTAAAAGAGTATTATTTTCAAAATTTAACACCATCAAGCTCCGACTGCATAACCCGTGATACACCTACTACTTAACTGATCAGTCGTGATCACATTCAAAATTATATATATATATATATATATATATATATATATATATATATATATATATATATATATATATACATATTTACAAATAATTCCAATGCCAACAGCACCTAAGTAAACCAAATTTTATACTAGTGAAATAACAAAAATAATGCAAATTATAAACACAATATGTATATGTTGTAAAATTGATAAGTGCAGTGTAGGAATTTATCGGGATTAAGTTTGTCCAATATGTAAAATATCTACAGGTTGTTAAATGCTAATCTCCTTCTTGGAAGATAACGCATGATATAATCGAGGAAGCGTCGTATGTCTGTAATTAATTGCGCTGAAGATTGGAACATGATTTTCAATCTTCCAAAGGGAAAGTAAATACGTCTTTGCCCCAACTTACAACATCAACAAAATGCATTACATAAATCTCTCTCATAATTTTAGTTTGCAATATTATTCTTATAAAATTATATGCTCAGTCAATACTTCTTGCTTCACAAATATCAAAATCATTTCATTTTAATCAAGTCTTATTTATTAGGTATAACAAGAAGTTGAAATTAAAATATTTACCTTCCTTAACATTGAAACCGTTTCTGTACTCCGAAAAAGGTGTTCGAATCAATGAATTGTTACAACAGAAAATGAATCTATTTTACGCGTAATTAAATAAAGCAAATAGTGAGAAAAAATAAAGCAAAAATTAGGAACAATAAAATTAATTAACAATAAAAATAACATTGAGAAATAAAGAAAAAAAAAGTGATAGTGATGTGGGACAATAGATCAGAAAATAGATAAACGGGAAAAAATTCTCTAAAAGATAACTAGAGTCATTATAGTCTATTTCTATTATTAAACTTTTATTTTGCATCAAAAGCAATGAAATATTTTATACTATATAGAAAAAATAATAATACTATTCGATAAGCAATTATAAAGATTACACCTTACATAAGTGGGAGTTTTGTACAGAACATTGCAATTATGACTTAGAACATAAAAGCTTACATTGCAAGGAGAAGAATAAATAGGAACATAAAAATTAAGTTTAGCTAATGCATCTAGACAATCAATTTTATTTCGAATCATATTACTCAAATAATTTAAAGTTAGAATCTTAAATTTACTTCTAACAGAGTCGATATTAAATGTCTAGTAACGTATCAGCTATCTGCTGTCTGCGTATAACCAACGACAAGAATGAAATAGAAACCGCGATAACGGATTTTCAAATTTAAAAAAATCGATGTGTAATTAATGTCATTTATTATTTTTTTATTTTATATTGACTTCGACAATTTTTGCTTCATCGTGTGTTGTTAGTTTCGTTAGTTTAATCTACAACTATTTTTCTGTTTCATCCATTATTATATTTGTTTATAATACTGCAAATTTTGATACTAATTTACTTACGGAAACTATATGATTTCACCCGACAAGGCCAAATATAATTTAAGACACATAACAAATTCTGAAAAATTCCATCTCAATTATTCCAACTTGTTTCGAGAACACCCAAATATAAGTTTAAAGTATCTGCTAACTTTCCTTGATGAAACTATGGTAAAACAGAATTTCGGTTAGCCACAAGTCCCTTTATTCGACCACAACAATATTAATTACTATTCGTATTCAATTAAAAGCAATGTTCAAGTAAATATTAGAGAGGTGACATGTGTTATCAGTTCCACATATTGCAGGAATTGTACCGAATAAAGTACGATCTAATGCATTTTAAATGAAATAGCAAACATGTGATTACAATGATTATTTAGTCGCTTATGTTAATATAATCGTTATAAATAACTTATAATTTGCTACTTGCATTATTTAGCAAAGAATTATGATTGATTCGAATATGTATTATTGTACTTACAAATAAATTGCTCATTTATTATTAATAGATAAGGAAGATATATTCGTATAAATTTTTTATATTATTTCTTAATGATTTTTCTATCTTTACTTCTTCAGTTTGAATATATTTCAACAAGAGTTTTTAATCTGCAAGGAATGTAAGTACATTATATCTTTCGAATTGGTATGAACTCAGGCGGAGCTTGGGTAATGCAAGAGACTAGTTGAGATTTTAATTGTTGTCAGCTCCGTATATTGTGAAAGGTACAACACATTTTTGCCAATGTCAACGCCATATACTCTTCATTGTATTTTTTGTAGTTTATTGTTAGTGGCGCTGTCGCTAGCGAATTTTGTTGGTTTTAAAAATTTGTACAAGTACAAGTCTGTTCGGTTCCGGCGTTGCTGCGCCAAAGTTGTTTTGTATCGGTCCGCAACAATCCATTGTTGTACTGCTTTTATATCTGTTATTTGTATAGTTTTGGTTGTGCTTTGCTGTGTGTAAATAAATAAGTGTTTTTCGCGTGGTTGTGTGAAAGTGAGATTTACAACCTCACCAACTGTTCCATCATCCATACTCGATATTCTGGGTATCCATCCCTGTTATCCCGCACACTTAGGTACATACATTTCGAGTCGCTTATTATATTTTTCGTGCCACCAGCAACCTTTAACTTCAAATAATGTTATTTATTAGCAATTTTATATGAATAGAATTATTCTGATTTTTATATTTGCTCTGCTAATAAGACCTTTATTTTTTATATGACTCCATTGACAACCAAATAACAAATGTTAATAAATTTACGACTTATGTTGCTACGATAGTAAGTAAAATAAAACATTTTTATGTCCATATCCTAAGCTCTAATATGTTTGTCTCATGATCATTTTGTTGTAAATTCTATAATATAATGTGTTCCTGTATCTCCCAAGCGGAGCATAGGGCAAGCGAACCCACCGAACCGCAGACTAAACTACTAGTAGAGTGCTCAGCGCCACGAAAAGCGTAAAAAAATGCGTTTTGTAGGGGAATCATTGTTAAAAGCTGAAATTTTCACACATGATACTTAATGACCTAACAAATCAAAATTTCGAATTTGTAAAAATTTGAACCAGACAAATGGGCACTAGAATCAAAATTTTAGTTAGGCACATACCGTTAAAGAGAAGAAAATTCTGAATATTTTCATATAAAAAAACTGTTAACTTTCGTGGCGGGTCTATTTTTAATATTTTTTTTAGATTTACTCAATACATTGTGACTTACGGGTTTAATAAATTTTAAATTGATATATTTCGCGAAGAATGTTGGAAAAAATCAAGCAAAATTAACAAGTTTTTATGTTTACATTGTATTATCTCCAAAACTAAAGCTTAAATAAAAAAAAAGTATTCTTTATAAAAGTTTCTTTGGTCTTTTAGGAACATGGTGGTCTATATTTTATTGTGCTATTACATATGGTAATCGAATTACTTTATTAATTATAAAATAACACATTTTTATGCCTTCCCGACGAGAGTCTGGCCCAGCGTCCCCACCCTTACAACAATGTTGTCTATCCTTACAATCTCCATAGCACCATCTCACTCCCTTGCATTGTACAGTTGCCAGCGCGAATTTATTTCTGATTTTGTAAGAAATAAAAAGTTATTAGAAATGGAATTAACATTTATATTTATTAAGATTTGTAAAATAATTTGAGGAAACATTCAGAGTAAGATTTTTTTATAAAATAACTCTGTAACAAATAGTATTTTTTCGAGATTGTCCAAATTAATAACAGTTCAGGCATAATAAATCTTTATTACCACAACTTTGCCATGTGTTTTTAAGAAGTGAATAATAAATAATACAAATGTAGCAATAGATAATCTTTAAAATTCGATGACTTTATTTTTAACTCCATTTGTATTGCTTTTTCTCAGTACGCAATATTATTATTAATTAAATTAGAATGGGCAAATAAAATGTACTTGTATTCTTAAACATTTATTTAAAAAATAAAACACAGGTGTCCAATGACTTAAAAATTCTTCGTCAGAGGTTTCTGAATTGGTTTCAGCAATATTTAACATCTGTAGTGTTTCAGCAACAGATGAGTATCTATTTTTTATAATTAGATCCATTTCTTTATAATCTACTTATTGTGGTATTTTATCTAGTTCTTCTCCAATATCTAAACAAATTTTCAAAATTTGAGATAACTCCGATGGTCACAGACAAAAGATTGTATTTTTTTCTGAAGTCGTAGAAGCAGCTTCAATGTAATTGTGTACAGTGTGAGATTTTGAGATGGATGGCATAAATATTGATGACTGATTTGGCTGCATCGGCTGTACTATTTCTATTTTAGAACCAAACTAATTTTTGATAAAATCTATAAAAAATTGTTTTGATCTAGTTCCACCTAATTCTAAATATCTTTCAAATACTGATGTTACAGCAAATCCTTTTCCTTTACCTAATCCATTTTGTATTTCATGTATTATACATTTTAGAGCATCATGCTTTTCTCTTTCGTTTTCTGACAAAAATGAATCTACAGCTTGGTTTATTTGTGGTTTTGATTATGACGATATATTTTATTTGTATTTCTCATCTCAAATTCAATAACTAAACATCCCGGATGATACTTAACTTCCATTGCAATTAAATCATTGGCCCCAATTCTTTTTAAAATATCCATCTTCATATTAGCTATGTCACGAATTTTTTTTAAATATTTTTGGACATAACTTGGCATAAAAGTTTTCCAACTACATTTTTCTGAGAAAAAAAACATCTATTAATATTAAAATTGTCTTTTTTCAACGTTCTTCCAACAGAAAGAGGTAACGTAATACCAAGTTCTTTATATTTTTACTGCGCTTTCGTTCTATTTCGCAAATTTAGAATATAATGCTTACTTGTGTAACATGCATAGTATTTGTTATGCCATTTCAAATTATGCCAATTTGCCAATTGTATTTTTGACACTATTTCTTTAAATTCTGGCAAGATTCTTGTTGTATATCAAGTTTTAACATCGATTCAAGTTCACTGCTAGAACTTGTACTTTCAGTTATTTCCATATCTGTTAAATTAAAACAGTAAAATTAAATTAAAGTATAAGTATTAAATAAAAATAATAATTACCTTATTGAGGTATATTTAAATAATGTATAGTAATATTTGTCTTCACTTACTAGAAAATTATGTTCACACAGTCTCACTGTTACAAAAACACTATTCATATGAACAGTAAATAAATACATAGATCCCAATGATTTTAGCCTGCTTGCAATTTAAAGAGATATCATAAATATTATCTCTGGAGAATAATACATACGTATCAGAAATAAGTGAGATGGTGCTATGGAGATTGTAAGGATAGACAACGTCGTTGTAAGGGTGGGGACGCTGGGCCAGACTCTCGTCGAGAAGGCATTAAAATGTGTTATTTTATAATTAATAAAATAATTCGATTACCATATGTAATAGCACAATAAAATATAGGCCACCATGTTCCTAAAAGAGCAAAGAAACTTTTATAAAGAATACTTTTTTTTCATTTAAGCTTTAGTTATGGAGATAATACAGTGTAAACATAAAAACTGGTTCATTTTGCTTGATTTTTTCCAATATTATTTGCGAAATATTTCAATTTAAAATTTCTTAAGCCCGTAAGCCACAATGTATTGAATAAAATTTTAAAAAATATTATAAATAGACCCACCACGAAAGTTGACAGTATTTTTATGTGAAAAAATTCAGAATTTTCTTCTCTTAAACGGTATGTGCCTAACTCAAATTATGATTCTAGTGCCCATTTGTCTGGTTCAAATTTTTACAAATTCGAAATTTAGATTTGTTAGGTCATTAAGTATCATGTGTGAAAATTTCAGCTTTTAACAATGATTCCCCCACAAAAATGATAATTTTAATTCTCTGGCACTCTACTATACCGTACTGTCGGTTGTTTCATGCCAGCGCTACTTCTATTAAAGATTTATAGATGGCAAGTCTATAGCATCCGAGTGTGATACACAAGTAGCTGTGTATTTTATTTTACGACAAATCACACATTGTCGGTCGCTGTGATTTGAACCTACGATCTCACGTTCGAATGACGTCACATGAGTTAGAGGTGTGCGCTAGTTCGCTCAGTCATCCAGCCAACATTTTTATGTCCATATCCTAAACTCTAATATGTTTGTCTCATAACCATTTTGTTGTAAATTACATCTACAATAAATTTACAAATGCTGATATTTTCTCTCTCTAAATAAAAAAGTGTCATTCATTTCGTAAATTTTGTAAATTATTGTGTTATTTTTTCATGATATTTCTATTCTCTCTCTCTTTCTTTACTTAAATTATTCATATTTTTATCAAGATGTATATGATTTAGAACAAATTTTTCAAAATAAATCGTAGAAATATGGGAAAGAAAATAGATAATTTCAGAATAAAAATATTATAATGAATAAAAAGATTTTTATAAAAATTAAATTATTATCGTAAATTATTGTCAAATTGAAATATATTCTAATAAAAAATCGTACAAAGATGGGAAAGAAAATAGATAATTTCAGAATAAAAAAAATTATAATGCATAAAAAGATTTTTACAAAAATTAAATTTTGTTACAAATGTGTTCCGATATTGTTATTCAAGAAATTATTATCGTAAATTATTGTCAAATTGAAATATATTCTAATAAAAAAATGTTTTAAATATAATAAAATTGTGGAATAGTAACATAATTTGCTAAATAAAAGACTACAAATTTACAAAATTATTTGTATTTAATATTCATTTTTAAAAGCTTTGTTAGGTTAAATTAAACTTTAATGTTCAATTTTAATGTGACTTTATAAATAATGTCTATAATATTGCTTTTATTATTATTAGATATACTATTAATTCTAATGAATATTATATCATGTTAGACGTGTATAAGGTAATCTTTAAAGTAGGTAATAATGGCATTTAACCGCATTAATGCTTTAGAGACTCTAATACTCGTCTATAAGGCTTTATGATGAAAAGGGACGAAGAAATAAATTACTCGGACGATTAAGAGAGTTTGGAATTGGGTATCGTTTTTCCTACAAGTAAGAATATTAAAAAAACTTAGTTGTTGACATATTGAAATAAAATTTTTTTTATTAATAAATAGTGTAAAAAAATTTTCATGTAATTTCATTGAAAATATTTTTTTAAATCGTCAATAATAATGGGTTATGGAACGTAAACAATTAAGAGGCCTCCCTGAAAAGTCTTCAGCTACTGAAGAGCGTAACGTGGTCGATAACATGCTGGCTAATTTAGTTGCTGATACAGAATCATGTAATTATAACTTACATCGATTAGGTAAAAAACCAGAAAGCAACAAACCTCGCATTTTAAAATTGTCGTTTCATGACACAAAATACGTCAAAGAAATATTAAAAAATATTCGTAAGTTGAAAGAACTTCCCTTATTTAAAAATGTAATCATTACCAACGACAAAATACTCAAGCAGCGTGAACATCTTGCCCTGTTAAAAGAAGAAATTAATAGACTTAATAGTGATGGCAATATAAATTTTACCATTAAGTATATGAAAGGTGTCCCCCAGATTGTTAAGGCAGAAAACTAAACACAAGCACATTGAGAAGTCCTGATCAAAAATTGCTTTCGGTATACTATCAGAATGTGCGTGGTCTTAATACCAAGCTTACTCAATTTTATAATAATGTACTTCTAAATAATTTTGACTTGTTTGTTCTCACGGAAACATGGTTGAAAGACAATATTCACAGTTCTGAGTTGTTTGACAGCCGATATGTGGTGTTTCGTTGTGATAGAGACCTTGATCGGACAGGTAAAATCTGTGGTGGTGGTGTGCTCACTGCGGCCAAGGAGGAACTTAACCCAATGTATGTCCCCTTTTCGTGCAATGTTGATAGTGTGGAATCCATTTGTGTGAAACTGACTGCCGACAATATCAATTTTTACATCATTGCAGTGTACTTTGCCCCTACTACCCATGTTTCAACATATGAACTATTTTTTGATGCATTATTAGCCCTTCCTTTGATATTTTCGTCCAATATTATTGTTATTGGTGATTTGAACCTAACTAATTTAAGTCAATTTTCTTATTATACTTATTGTAATGATTTAAAATTAATTAAATTTGTTAATTATTTAAATCTTTTGCAAATGGATCAATTTAATAATATAAATAATATAAATGGCAGACTTTTAGATATTGTTGCTTTAAATTATAAATGTACTGTTTCCAAAAATCACGATCCTTTTGTAAATGAAGATGGTCATCATCCATCATTAATTGTAGAATTTGTCCGTCCTGTAAACACTACAGCTAAGTCGTGTGGAAATAATGATTCGTATTACCAGTTTAAAAAGGGTAACTATGAATTATTGTATCGCTTATTGAGTGAAGTTGATTGGTCGTGGATTTCAGAATGTAATGACGTGAATTTAGCTGTTGATAAATTTTATGAAATTATATTTAATGGTTTTGATCAGTGCAAACCAAAAATTCAACGGTCTAAACGTAAATACCCTATATGGTTCAATAATAACCTTATTAAATTGATTAAAATGAAGGACAAATTTAGAAAATTGTTTCACAAAACTGGTAGTTTATCTTCTTTATCTAAATTCAAGGATACTAGGTCGAAATGTAAAACTCTCGCTGACAATTTATATAAGCAATATACAATTGATTTGCAGGCTAATGTTGAATTAAACAATGATGTACACAGTCTTTATAATTTTTTAAATAGTAAAAAAGAGGGAAAGGGTATTCCTTCTCAAATGTTTAACTGTGATGTTACGTATGAAGGTGGAGATCAGATTTGTAATGTGTTTGCTAATTATTTTATGAGTACATCTTCCATCTTCATCTGATAACAATTACATCTCGTTAGATGCAACAACTGTCTCAATAGTTGCTGACGCAATTAAAGCTCACAGTAACAGTAAATCCCTCGGTCCTGACAACATTCCTGTTTACATAATAAAAGGTTGTACCCAATTTTTTTCTGAAGCTCTGTGTTTAATTTATAATTTATGTATTAAATTGAAATCATTTCCAGATAAATTTAAAGAAGCTAGAATTCGACCTATTCATAAATCCGGTACAAAAAACCAATTCAAGAATTACCGGCCAATTTCTTGCCCTAGCTAAAATTTTTGAATACATAATGTTTCAGTCAATTAAAAGTCAGACTTAATTTATTATATCTGAATATCAACATGGTTTTGTGTCTGGCCGCTCTACAGTCACTAATTTGCTTTGTTTTACCCAATTTGTTTCTAATGCTTTTTCGAATAATAAACAAGTTGATTGTATATATACTGACTTTGCAAAAGCATTCGACAGTGTCTGTCATAAAATTTCAATTAGTAAATGGGATGCTATTGGATTTTCTAATAATACACTATCTTTAATTAATTCATATTTACTAAATAGAAAGCAGTATGTTTTCATAGACGGTTTTCAGTCTACTCCTTTTATTGCAACTTCAGGTGTACCGCAGGGCAGTATTTTAGGCCCGTTACTTTTCATCTTCTTTATTAACGATTTAGTTCGTAACTTATCTTTTTGTAACTGTTTACTTTACGCAGATGTGTAACAGTGGGGGTTGACGACGATGAAGGCGATGAATGTTGTCTTTTTTACTTCGAGGAGGACATGATGATACTGATGACCACTTACTGCTGATGACGGTTGAACCAGGATAACGACAACATGGCACACGCAAATTTTCTTTAACTAACTTTAAATTTATTTACATTATTTACAATAAGAACACTAAAATAAAACCAAAACAAATACTACAGAGCTAGTCACTCTGGACTAAAGTCAGTCTGAACCATGTCAGATGACTGCTACTGAATCGTTGACTACATTGCGACATCAACTTACCACATAAGACTCTACTCTGCTTAAACGACTCTACTGACGCTGACTGCTTCTTGACTGCCTATCTCTACTAAATTAAATCCTATTTATATCCTAAAAAGTGCTAGGGTTGGCAATGTAACTATTACGCACATCGCACGTGGATAAGTTACAAAACGTTAATAGGTTATTAAACTTCACGAAATATAACTTGTCCACGGTGCATTTTTGTTACCGCGCAATTTATGTTATGAAATTTATCAAACAATAATAATTTGGAATAATTAGTCAATTACTGTTACATTACCACCCCTTAAAGATTTAATTATATCTTCGCAGAAGATATAATTAAATCCAATGTTCTGAATCTATGACTCGTGTTCTGGACGGTATTATCATAGTCTGCTTACTCAGCAAAGACGACCGTTGCTATTTGCTGAAGTCAGCATTTTGCTGACCTACCAACACCAGAGTCATAGACCTCAGAACTATGACAAGCCGTAACAAGATGAAAAGCCTTGTCATTTTTCATCTTGTTACAGATGATTTTAAGATGTTTGCCACGATCGAAGGCATTGATGACTGTACCAATCTACAAAATGATCTTAATAAAATTTTTGAATGGTCTATAAACAATAAATTATATTTCAATTTAAATAAATGTGAAATAATAAGTTACACCAGAAAAACTACAATTATTGAATATAATTACACAATGAATGACACGTCTTTAATTCGCAAACAACATAAGAATGATCTCGGTGTATTATTTGATACGAAATTAAGTTTTCATTCGCATATTAACACTATTATTAATGCTGCTTGTCGTACTTTAGGCTTTGTCTTACGAATGACTTATACATTCAAAAATATAAAATGCTTAAAAATATTATTTGACACACTGGTAAGAAGCAAATTGGAGTATGCAAGTATAATTTGGTCTCCTTCTTATAAATGCTATATTCTATCTTTAGAAAATGTACAAAAGAAATTTTTTAAACATTGTCACTTTAGATTAAATTCTGAATGGCCTGATTCTGATTATGACCTCCTATTATTGAGTTTCAAAGCTGAATACTTTGAAATTAGACGAAATAAACATCAAATTCTATTTTTATACAAAATTATTAATAATAAATTCTCAGTACCTGATATTCTAGTTCAACTTAATTATTACATACGACCGTTTAATTCTCGTTCAACAGTAATGTTCGCTTGTGGTGTTGTCAAAACTAACTATATTGAAAATTCTCCGATTTATTCAATGTGTTGCACTTATAATAAATACTTTTAAGAAACTGTTAAATAATATTAGCTAATTAAGCCATTTTTCTTTTTCTGTTGTATTAGCTATTTTGTTATGTTAATAATTGAGGTTTTTCTCATTATTTATTTACTTGTAATGTTTTGTGATATACTCTGTTTTTTTTCTTTTTTGTATTTATTCTGTAATTGGGGTGTTAGCCCTGTTGAATAAATGAATAAAATAAATAAATAATTATATCAGTAATTATTAATTGTAATTTATGTTCTGTAAAATATTTTATTAATTTAAATAATTATATCCTATCTAAATCCGAGTCAAATATAATAATTAATTCATTCAGTTTAAATAATTGACATGAAGTATTAAGACTTTTGGTGATGAATAATAAATATATTCTCATCTTTGTTTAGAAACAGGTATATAAATACCCAAATAATATTATGAAAATAGTCTATCAAAATGGAGCAGCAGTTTACTTCAAAATTGCTTTTAAAAAACTCTTTATTATTATTAAAATTATTCAGTTTTTGGTACCCTCAAAGTAAGTCTCCTGTCAAATACAATTTATATAAAATGTATATCTTTTTTATGCGATATTGTATTATGATACCATTCGTCATTTCATTAATTATAAATACGTATTTGGTTTTTGGTGATTTGGAAAAATTTGCTGAAGGGACTTACGTTTTATTGACAATGATATTGGAACAAATAAAGGCTTATTCGCTTTGTTTGAAACAAAATACACTGAGGCAATTGATAGCAGAATTAGATGAAGATAGCTTCGCACCAAGGAATATGAAAGAAAGAAAAATATATTCTGCAACTTACAAGCAAAATAAAACTTTGTTTTGGATAACTTTTTGCTCGTATAATTCCGTGAGTGTGATGTTCGGCTTGATTCCTAAATTCGCAAGTGAAAGTTACAGTCTACCCATGTCTGCGTGGTACCCATTCCCAACAAACGCGAGTCCTGTTTATGAACTTGTATACATTCATCAGTGTATATTGCTTATCCTGTTTTCAATGTTCGATGTCGCACTCGACACAATACCTATCTTCCTCCTTGCTCTTATTTCTGTACGTGTCGATGTTCTCATTCAAAGGATATTAGGAGGATTTAAAGGATATATGATTTTTCGCAACGCAAAAGAAAATATAGAAGTACAACAAATGCAATTTTTGAAGGAAATTGCTACTGAACATGAATTAATCATTCAGTAAGTTTTTTTTACAAATCTATAACCAATAATTTTTTTTTTGTTTTGTTTATTCCACACCTCATTTTTACTTCAATTTTAGTGATTTTTTTCTCACATATCATTTTCATCGAATCAGAACACTTCATTTGATGAAAATATGCAATTTTTTTCTTATAATCCCTGCAAAGTAACGATAATTCGCTATCCTAATTGAAATGTTATTGTTGACCCTCGTTTCCGATAAATTTTATCATATTTATAGATATGAATCTTACCCTACTTACATTTATTTATTATAATCAGGAATGGCCAAAAAAACCACTAACCTATATTTTTTTCGGACATCAGATTATTTTCTGAAGTAATATGAAGCATTTTCAATAAAATCTAAGTTTTGTTGCTAAAATGCTTTAAATAAATGTTTCAGAGAATTAAATTCCTCATATAAATCTGCAAATAACATGCGATTTTTTATTTTTTAATGACGATGTCAAAAGAAATTATTATTTATCATTGTCTATTTTCACGGTACAATGACAACATTAAAAATTAATTTATTTTGTATTTATTGATTCACGTAATAATAGTAATTATTATATTCGTAACGAAAAACTACTCTCATCAAGAAAAACTTCAAGTTATAAAGTAGTACTACTTAAGAGAAAGTGTCAATAGCATTTGTGTTTTAATAGTGTTTTGTAGAGCCATTTCCAAATACCCAGTAAATCTTCTATCCTGAGATTTATGCAGAAATTTGAAACTTCACGAAGATTTGTAAATATTATCGAACAGGAAATAAACATTACACATACGAATGAAGAATTGGTATTAACTAAATACAAGTCACGCAGCTGTGCATAACATTTTAAAGATATATAAGTATAATTCATTCAAGTAACATTGCCACCAAAAATTATCCCAGGATTTTGAAAATCATATTCATTTTAAAGAAAAAATAATGGGAATTGCAAATAATGACAGAGAATTAAAAAAAAGATTTATGGCCGAATTTAATTCCCATAACCACAGGAATTGGGTTTAACAAAATCCGCATTTAAATGTAATCGGAAAAACCCAGAGTCCAGAAAGGTTGAATGTGTGGGCTGGAATTTTAGGTTCGTTGCCCGTAATTCTCCTGTAGAAGGGATTACCTAGAAAGTGCCTTTCCAAACAGTTGGATTGGACGGAGACGGAGAGGACCTATAAGATCATTGGATTTATCTCCCCGTGATCTTTTTTTGCGGGTTCATTTAAAAAATGTCGTAAATAGGCAAATTTTTAATAATGCTAAAGAAATGAAAAATTGTTTACAAATTGAACGCAGAAATAGGTATAAATGTCCGTCAATGTTAGGGAGGCTTTCTATAGTAGTTTGGATTACTGGTTAGTCCAAATTGGTGGTATTTTTAGACATTTAATTTAATTTTTTTTTGTTGTGTTATTGTTTCATTTTGATATTTAAATAAACTGTATATCCTAATGTAAGCTGTAGTTAATTTATTATTTAAGATTTAATTAAGTACTTATCCTTTTCATTATTTACTGCATTTGTTCGTTCACCTTAAATTAATTTGCCAATTTGACACCTAAAATTATGTAATAATTATAATTATTGATTGAAATTCATGGCTAATTCTTAAAAAAATTCAGAGATAATAAAATTTATAAAATTTTGAGTGTCTACCAGTAAAGAAGTGAATAACAAGTGTTAAAAAAAGAGCTCCGTAATATAATATAAATTTTAGACTATTATGAGCAAAAGTTAAACTGAAATCTATTCAAGAAACACGAGGACGAATTCTGCAGTGAGTTAAATAAAATAAATATCCATTTAATATTTCAGATAGTAGAAAAAAATTAAAACAACAAAAGAAACACAATAGGTCTCTCGCCTCCGAAAAATTGATTCGGGCTAGTGACCTTGCGATTGCACATACGGTTCCAAACAAAGACAGGGCAGTATGGGCCCAAGTGAATATCTACAAAACAGTGTGTCTGAGAAAGGAAAAGAAAGACAAGAGAAAAACGATAACATATTTGCTAAAAGTAGAACTAATGAGAACTCCAGACAAACAAGGTGGACAAATGGAAGAAAATGAAGTAATAAAAAAAAATGTTGAAAGAAATTATAAAAGAAAATAAAAACAAGGTTGAAGAAATGGGTGAGTTGAAATACATTATGAGTGAGATAATAAAAGAGCCCAAATAAAGACAGGGCAGTATGGGCCCAAGTGAACATCTACAAAAATGTTTTCCAACAGTGTAGGAAGGAAAAAAAGGCAAGAGAAAAACGATATCATATTTGCCAAAAGTAGAAGACTAATGAGAACACCAGATAAACAAGGAGGACAAACAGAAAAAAATGAGGGAAATGAAGTAATAAAAAAATGTTGATGGAAATTATAAAAGAAAATAAAAACAAGGTTGAAGAAATTGGTGAGGTGAAATACATTATGAGTGAGATAGTAAAAGAGTTAAAGGAAATGAGAAAGGAAAACAAGTAATATGCCGAAAAAATTAATGTACTACAAATAGAAAATGAGGAACTTAAAACAGAATTAAATCAAATAAAACAAAACAGGAATGAAATGAAAGTAGAAATATAAAAATTACGAAAAGAAATAAAAAATAAAAATTAAATCGTACCGGGATTAAAAATTGAAAGCGAAGACAAAGAACAAATCAAAACTAACATCAAAAATTTTCTACAGATAACACTAAATACAGACGCAAAAATAACTACGGCTTAGAAACTAAGAGAAACAGTTTACATAATGCAAATGGTCGAGTTTGAAGAAAAAACAAATATTCTAAAAAATAAAAGTAAACTGAAGAATAATAAATTAGAAAAAAAATATTGCTATGAAAAAACAATAGTTTTTGTTATAACAAAAAGTAGCGATCTGATATATCGTTCCTTGAAAAACATAAACGTGAAATGTAATAAATAATTCAAAATAAAAAATATGTATAGTGAATCAGCGCAAGTTATTGCTACTCGCATCATTTTAGTCCTTCGAACTAGATATACATCATCAAAGTGCAGCGTATGGAATGATAACAACTATCGTCCCACATCCACCACGAGACATCAGCATCGGGGAACGTCCTCGGAGCATTGAATCAGGTTGTAGAGCTTTCCTTTCCTTTATTTAAGTTTTTAAATACGAAATCCTATTCTCTAAATTCCATTTTTCAAATTTGTGCAAAAGGTGAATAATTTTTAAATAGATTATTTGATAATATTCTTATATATTATAGTAATTTAAATATTTTTAAATTTATATAATTGTAAGATGGGCGAGAATTTGAAAAAGGCTAATGCAAAGAGAGGATCGTATAAACGGCAAATGACAATGTTTGCTGAATTTGTAAACACGTGTGGAGATAATGATTATTCTCAATTACAAGAAGAAATATGAACGCATTCCACAAGTATGGCAAGAATTTAAAGAAATAAGTATCGAAATAGAATGTTTAATACAAGAGAAAGAAGATCAAACGGTATTAGATGACCTAGTTGAAAATTATCAGACCTATGAAATGAAATATTTTGAAGCACTGGGAATAGCAAGAAGCAAATTGAAGAAATTTGAGTCACCTGCAATAATACAATCGAAACAAGAATATTCCAATACTCAAGCTACAATGTCGAACAACACTGTCAAAGTGAATTTACCTGCTTTGACAATACACTCATTTTCAGGGGGTTATGATCAATGGATGCTTTTCTCACAGCTGTACACAATGAGAACCACATTCCATCAATTCAAAAATTTCAAATTCTTCGTGGACTTTTAAGGGATGACTCGCTGAGAGTAATATCTGTTTTAGAAGCGACAGATGTCAATTACGTAAAAGCTTGGGAACTACTTGAAAAAAGATACGAGAACAGTAAGATCATTATTAACACACATATGCGAGCCTTGTTTGATCTCCCTATGATTCATAAGCCCAACCACACAAGTCTTCGACGAATAGTTTATGACGTTCGCATTCATTGACGGTCACTCGCATCACTGAAGCAGCCCGTAGAACATTGGGACACAGTGATGATCTATTTAGTTACTCAAAAGTTAGATAATTCTACACGAGAAGAATGGGAACAAGAAGTAAGTAAAGAACACCAAGAAGGTATGCCGGGCCTAAAGGATCTATTGGAGTTCCTGGAAAAACGATGTACAACATTGGAGATGACTAAAAAAGTAAAATCCAAACATGATGTAACACTACCAACTCAATCAAGAAGGATTTCCTTGTCAATAGTGTCATCAAAGAATTGTTATTTATGTAACGGCGCTCATTTATTGTACAAATGCGAGCAATTTCTAAAATTACCTCAAAAGGGCCGATTTAACGAAGTTAAAAGATTACATTTGTATACCAATTGTTTGAAGCCAGGACATTCGAATCAAGAATGCAAGTCTTTGTTCTGTCGAAAATGCAAGTCAAGACATAACACGTTACTGTACGATTATGATTTTGCTACAAATCGAAAAAATTACAATGACCGAAACTCAGTCATTCAAGAACCAAGTAAAACACAACAATGTCAAGTCGCTACGGTGCAACGGGTAGTAACTCATTGCATGCCGGGACGAGCGACTCATGTAATATTACCCACAGTACAAGTCTACATACAGGACGGAGATGGCAAGCTACAAAAATGCCGCGCTCTTCTTGACCCTGGATCTCAATCAAGCATTTTAACAGAAGAATTCGCAAGAAAATTGAAAATCCCATTTGACAGCGTCAATATTCCTTTAAGTAGAGTTAACAAATCTAGATCATTAATTAGGAAAACAGCTACAATCAATTCAAGCTCAACTACTTCTCATTACTCAACGCAACAAGAGTGTTTAATTTTACCATTCATTACAGGAAACTTACCACAAAGGAATTTAAATTTGCAACAATTGCACATCCCTGATGAAATCGAGTTAGCAGATCCAGAATTCAATATTCCTGCTCCAATAAATCTTCTTCTTAATGCTGGATTATTTTGGAAAGTGCTACATGGAGAATGCATATCAAATAAGAATCAGCCGATATTTCAGAATACTCAGAGGTTGGATAATACTAGGAGATTGGTTAATTCCAGAAAATAAATCACCTGTATCGACCTGCCATTTGGCCACTACGTTGGAGAATCAAATGAAGAAGTTCTGGGAAATCGAGGAGTTGGATATAAAACAAAAGCATAACGAAGACCAGGACTTTGTAGAGACACACTTTCAACGCACATATAGTAGAGATGCAGAGGGTAGATTTCAAGTTGAACTTCCAATGAGATCAGATATCAAATTAGGAAACTCCTTTGACGTAGCTTTTCGAAGATTGGGGTACTTGGAAAATAAACTTAATAAAAAACCGAAAATCAAAGAAGAATACCACAAATTTTTATCAGAATATGAGTCATCAGGCCACATGTCACAATGCAGCGATAATGGAGACGAGGAACATTATTATATTCCGCACCACCCAGTTGTCCGGGAGTCAAGTCTCACAACGAAGCTTATAGTTGTTTTTGACGCTTTAGCCAAGACAAGTACTGGAGCCTCGTTGAACGACAAATTGTTAATTGGTCCAAATTTACAAAATGATTTGTTTCACATATTGTTGCGCTTTCGTTGTTACGAATACGTACTAAATGCGGATGTTACTCAAATGTTCCGACAGATACAGGTGAAGGATAAGGACAGACAACTACAACGCATTCTATGGCGTGAGAATTCTGACCAACCTGTCAAAATTTACACATTGAACTGTTACCTATGAAACTGGGTGTGCACCATTCTTAGCGATAAGATGTATGCGTCAATTAACTGAAGATGGGAAAGATAAATATCCATTAGCAGCCCAAGCGATCAATGAAGATTGTTACATGGATTATGTACTTACAGGAACAAATTATATTATTGAGATAATTGAAGTACAAAGTCAATTGTCGGAATTGTGTGAGTCTGGTAAGTTTCACTTAAGAAAATGGAGAGCAAATGACAATAGAATTTTACAACTAATTGCAAATCAAAGTAAGAATGAAGAATTATTTATTATTGACTCAAATGATTCATTAAAGACACTAGGGTTACGGTGGAATAACAAATCGGAATTTCTACAGTTTTCCATTAATATACCAGTAAATAGTAAGATGTCAAAGCGTAAAATTCTATCTATAATCTCTCAGATTTATGACCCATTGGGGATCATAGATCCTCTAATCATAACCGCAAAAATATTCATTCAAGAGTTATGGAGATTACATATAAATTGGGACGATGCAGTTCCGCAAGATTTGGAAACAAATTGGATAAATTTTTGGAACTCACTTCAAGTAGTCAAGATATTGAACATCACCAGAAATGTCAACGCTAGGAATATTTCACATCAGATCATTTTACATGGATTTAGTGATGCTTCAGAGAAGGCGTATGGAGCATGCGTATACGTTTTATCAAGAAATGAGGACGGTGAATTACAATCACATCTACTATGCTCAAAATCAAGAGTTGCACCACTGAAATCCGTTTCGTTGCCTCGCCTAGAATTGAATGCTGCGTTGATACTTGCACGGCTCATTTCTCTTGTCCAACGAGTATTAAAACAAGAGATTTCAGAAGTTCACTGCTGGAGTGATTCTACAATTACGTTGTACTGGATAAGAACTTCCCCAAGTAATCTCAAAACGTACGTAGCAAACAGAGTAGCTGAGATACAGGAGCTGACCTTAAGCTCTAGTTGGCATCATATTCCAACGAAAAATAATCCAGCTGATTATCTTTCAAGAGGAGTTTCTCCTGATAAACTTTTGACATTAGATTCTTGGTGGCACGGCCCTGACTAGCTAGTAACAGGCGAATGGCCATCTCAAGTCATACCACCGCTGGATGAAATTTCTGAACAGAAACAAGTGGTTCATTTACCAAACTGCAAAGAGTAGTGGATTATTGCTACCGTGTTTATGACAAAGCTAAGAATATAATGAAATTAGGACCGTTGTCAATTGAAGAACTCGAAAGATCTCATACGAAAATTCTTCAATGGACTCAAGAAGAAGTCTTCCCTCAAGAAATTAAAAGATTACGTTCGGGAAAACCAATCAGTACCAAAAGTCCGCTTTTACCACTGAAACCATTTTTAGATAATAGCTCTGTTCGATGAGATGTGCTTAAAGTACTGACAGAAAAGTGCAGTGTGGTGTAGTGTACACTAGTACAGTTTAGTTCTTGTGTTTTCATAAAACAATTTAGTGTACGTTTGGGCAACGGCCACATTGATCAGCTGAGTATTGTATAGGTGGCGTAGTAGAAATGTCTGCTTTAAATACAACAATATTTGAATTAATAAATGATTCTGACGATCAATCGTGTCTCGAATCTTCGTCAGATTCAGAAACCGAAATACAATTAACTTGTTTAAAACAAAACAAAAGAACGTGCATTACAAATTATTTTGAAGAGATTGTGTCATCGTATACTGATGAAGAGTCATAGTCGTGTTCTAAATATAATGCTTCCTCTGAATTCATTGTATTTAAAAAAAAAATCTCTGAAAGTTTAGGAGGTTATATTAAATGTCAACTACCGACCGAATACTACATAAATTTACCCCCACTCCTACTCTGCCCTTTCTACACCACCTCGCGAGTCAGGTCAGGAACGTATGCACTAGTTCTTAAAATTTTTCTCATCGAATAGCCTGCCACAAGCTGCCTTGTTCTCATAAAACATGTTAGTGCAAGAAAGTTAACACTAGGACAGTCTAGTACACTTCATCGAATAGAGCTAATGATGACCTCATAAGGGTAGGTGGACGTTTGCAGAATGCGGACGTTCCAGTCGAACAGAAGCATCCCATTGTATTGCCTTCAAGAAATCACATAACAGAGATCATCATACGCGCGGAACATATTCGACTTCTTCATTGTGGACGTCAACAACTTCTTTGTTCGATACGGCTCAAATATTGGACATTATCTGGAGAATGGGAAGTTAGAAAACTCATGACAGGCTGTATTCCGTGCTTTCACTACAGACCAAAAGTCCCTGAGGTTATTATGGCAGATTTACCTGAATCAAGAGTAACCACTTCAGTTCATCCATTCGAGACGGTTGGTATAGACTTCGCAGGACCATTTCAGGTACGCGAAAACAGAAGACGAGGTAGAATTCCAACCACAAAAGGATATGTCGCCGTTTTCGTCTGCTTCTCTACCAAAGCTGTACATCTGGAGATGGTGAGCGACCTAACAGTAGAGTTATTTTTAGCGGCTTTGCCAGAAGCATCTCGAGGAGCCATGCTGAAAGCACATCAGCATCCCCAGGGCCAGTTCGAGAACCAGTAGACGATTTCAGAGCACATGAAGGCCGCACTACTTATATTTTCGTGAGTATCACATGTCGTATAGAGATATTCCAATTACCTTGTCAGACAGTTCACACGTAGACTCAGATCAAGACATTGAAATTAATAATTCTAAATTCAAATCAAATACCAATTTTAACATTGTATTAAAAACCCCACGACTCAACATGGCAGTATTAAAAAAAGAATATTTAGATATGCTGCCAGAGTTCCACTGGGAACGTGAACTATTACCTAGATTTATTAGCGTTAGCGAGAAATTAGTTAGCACATTTTACAATACCACAAATTCAAATGACTTCCAAAACGAATATTTAATGAATAGTATAGTAAGTAAAATAAAAGGCGAAGCAGCAATTAATATCGCAAGCTGCACCATTACTAAATGGGAAGAACTAAAAACAGCGTTAAAAAATGCCTATTCCGATAAACGGGACTGGTTCACTTTAAACATGGAAATTACAGAACTCAAGCAAAATTCTAACGAAAACGTTTTTGATTTTTACGGAAGATTACAACACCTTTTAAATTTACAAATTTCGTTTATTTCAACAAACGCCACAACTGAAGCAGCCGCTGTCATGGTAGATTGTTTTCGAAATTATGCTTTTCGGGTTCTATTAAAAGGACTAAAAGAACCTATCGGACAATTAATGAGAGCTAAAAATCCAACTGATTTAAATACAGCACTAAGCATGCTTCCAATTTGAATATTATTCAAAATCCAAACTTGCTAATCCAAACACAAACAAAACTATTCAAAAATCACCCAGGCACAACATTCCAAAACCTGTACAGTATACGAATTTCACACACAGTAATTTCTACAGACCACCTCATTCTCAACAACCTGTACAACAAAAACACAGATAATATACACCGCAAACACAACCAGCAAGGCAAGGTGCTTCTCATAATCAAAATTATCCAAAACCTACACCAATGAGCATATCAACCCGAAGTACTACAACACAATAGCGTCCAAGACCCGGTCAAAATCAGTTTACACAAAATCGTGTGACAACGCAACACTACATGGCAGAAGAATTGCTAAACATAAACGACACAGCTGTTGATGATAACTCATTCGAATACTATATCGAATCACCCGATCAAGTTACAAGCGATAACACTGAACTTGATATGCAAACATTAGAAAACGCTGACGACCCTTTTTTAGAAACAATAGGCTCATCAACCATTTTTTTTTAATTTTTTTTTTTTATAAATCTGCATAAAGAAATAAGTTGATAAGTGCAAATCCGGTTTGAAAATTCTTAGTATTAAGGGAGAAAATAATTATTTAATGTATAGCGCTGCAATTTGACGTCATCAGTACTAAATAGTGGTACTCAACCAGTAAGTTTTCATGTGATTTGCATTTCCTTCATTTTATATTTGATAAAAAATTAAACATGTATTAAATGTTATCTTTGTTCAATAATTTTCCCTAAAAAGATTAACAAATATAATTTTATAGAAAGTAGGTAAATATTGTTGTACCTTTTGACAACTTTTTTCACTTTGACATTTCTGTGGCGCTAGTGGGCTTGAGTCATGTGTTTGAACTACAAAAAAATTTTAAAACTTCGTGTTGTATACTACAGTTTCGAGTTTTTGTAATTCGTTTTTAGATAAAATGGATCCAGGTTTTATTAAAGCCGATTCAGGCAATTTAACTGCTGTAGATTTATCTATGCTATTGAGTTATTTATCTCAAAATCCAATGTATGTATCTGCACACACGAAAAATATAAAAACATTAAGGTATGTAAACACTTTATATTATTGTTATTACTTTATATGAAACTAGACTTGATTTTAGAAATGCATATAAATTTGTATCCATTATGTTGCCTGCCTGAGTTAATGGCGAGCAGCGGGCTTTCATTTTTTAGCCAATCAGAAGCTTCATTTTAAAACTAGTACCGATGACGCGATGAATTTTATAAACCTTAATATCCCGGAACTGAATAAATTTTTAATAATTTTTTTTATGTTAATCATACTTGCTAAATATATAAATATTATTTACACCACATATTTACCATAATTTGATTATGGTTGATGAGCCTATTGCCTCGGAAACCCATTTCTCACAATCAAATTAATGAACTTAACTAATAAAAGCAAATTACTCTATGTCTTGTTCCCTGAAAATAATTTAAAAATGGTAATAGATACTGGTAGCACAAAATCTTTTATAAAACCTCATATAGCAAAAAAAAAATCTATCATAAAAGACTCCTTCCAAATTTCAACTGCACACGGCACATCAATAGAAAATTCGATAATTTGAAATCACTAAAAGTAACCATAGATTTGAACAAAAATTTAATTATAACACATACTTGCAAAATTAAAATTTAACATCAAAACTCTCAAGTTAATATAAATACTATTAATCATAAAGACATTACTGTTACAATATAACCAAAAACAGAAAGGGTTATTAAAGTCGAAGTTAACCAACGAAATGGGACTGACTTACTACCACAACGATGTACAAACAATTTAATCTTCCCTGAAACATTTAAACAAGTAAAACCAGTCAATATAGAAAGTATATTCAATTATATAACATACATCAAAAAAAAATTGATACTTCCAAATTTAGAAAAGAACACATGAATCAGGAAGAAAAAACAGCTATTTCTAAATTAATCAATGACTTTCCCAACATCTTTCACTCAGATGACAAAAAATTAACCTTTACCAATCAAGTTAAGCATTCGATTAAAAAAAAAGACGAATTACCTACTTATATTTAGGAAATCGTATAGGTACCCTGAAATTCATCGCGCGGAAGTACGTTCTCAAATAAAAAAGATGCTGGACCAGAATATTATTCGACCATCATGTTCACCATGGTCATCGCCAATTTGGGTTGTACCGAAAAAATTGAATGCACCGCGAAACATAAATGGCGCATCGTAGTTGACTATAGGAAACTGAACGAGAAGACTATTGACGATAAGTATTCAGTACCCAACATTACTGACTTACTCGACAAACTAGGACGCTGCCACTATTTCACTACCCTAGACCTTGCATCTGGCTTTCACCAGATAGAAATGGACCCACAAGACATACAAAAAACTGCACTCAATACTGAGGACGGACACTATGAATTTACGCGAATGCCATTTGGTCTAAAAAATGCACCAGCAACATTCCAGCGTGTTATGAATAATGTTCTGAGAGGATTAATAAACGATAAATGCCTCGTTTACCTCGATGACATTATAGTATTAAGCACTAGTCTACAGAAACACATTCAAAATTTAAAATTGGTTTTTGAACGATTACAAAATTTTAACTTTAAAATACAATTAGACAAATGCGAATTTCTAAAAAAGGAAGTAGCGTTTCTTGGACACATAGTAACTCCAGACGGCGTGAAACCAAACCCTGACAAAATTTCGGCAATTCTAAATTATCCTATTCCAAAAACAACTAAACAAATTAAAGAATTTCTTGGTGTGTTAGGCTATTATAGGAAATTTATCAAAGATTTCACAAAAATTACAAAACCATTGACTAAGTGTTTGAAGAAAGATGCAGTCATAGACCCCAACAATCCCGAATACCGACAATGTTTCGAAACGTGCAAAATCTGTTGACTAACGAACCCTTGCTACAATACCCCGACTTCGAGAAAGAATTCAACCTGACATGTGACGCTAGTGACGTGGCAATAGAAGCTGTGTTGTCTCAAGGCAGCCTAAGCAATTCAAAATTTATACCGACCATCAACCCTTGTAGTATATGATTTCGTTAAAACAATGCAGCCAAAAATTAATAATTAGAAGAATTTGACTATGAAATCATTCATAAGAAAGGAAAACTCAATACGAACGCCGATGCTTTAAGTCGTATACCATCTGGAAATAATAACGAAATTCAAAATTCTTACTCACCACCCTTAATAGACGAAACACCATTAATTATCTATCAGGATTATTTAGATCACAAACAACATCAAAATTCTAACCACAGCAATATCATAGAAGTAACAAGTGATCTGTTTGACGTACCTCCTGATTATAGTCTCGCTCACTGCGTGAGCAAAGATTTAACAATGTCACTAGGTATCGCTAAACAATTCAGATTAAAATTCAATTATGTCGACAAATTAAAAGCCCAAAATCCAAAACTTCATAATATCGTCTACCTCAAGTTCGCAAAAAGATATCTGTTGTACTTAATAACAAAAGAACTACATTATAATAAACTCACTAAACAAGATATTTTCTACACCCTCCTAAATTAGAGAAATTCTGTTTACTCCACAAAATAAAAAGATTGGGCATACCAAAATTGGGTTGCGGTCACGATAATCAAAATTGGCACGAAATCAAATCAATGCTAAATTACATTTTTAACGACTCCGACATACTAGTGACAGTCTTTAATAATTCACCAATACCTCAAATTGAACTTAACATAAAGGAATCGAAAAACATTAAACATTTTAATAACTATATGGAAGACTTTTACAAACAATTAAAAAAAAAGATAAAGACAATGACACAATCCTTATTAGTTGAGGTAGGTGACGCACAGAAAGATGAGGACGCGATAATAATAGACGACTCAGCAAGCGATAAAGCTATCACAATACACTCTAGCAGTCAAGACTCTATTGTTGGAATTTCTATAATCGAAAACCCAGTGAATTACGGAAAAACCAAATTATCATACGCGAATGTGAATACAACCCTAAACCTGTCGATATTTCAAAATTATATGAAATCAAAAAGATACGACTTTCCGTCGAATTTTCAAAATGCAATTACGAAACCGAAATGATATCTTTTATTAAACAATACGTTGTTCCAAATGTAAAATATTACATATTTTTCAAAAATGAACGCATCACGCTGGAACAAGCTAAATTTTTAACCATCAAAGATTCATTTTCCAAATATGCGCAAGCATACAAATTAAATTCGGGACAGGGCATAGAAGTCGTTAATAACCTTATAAAATATTTTACTCACCACGGAATCCCTAAACATATTATTTCGGGCAACGGGCTCGAATTTAAAAATTTACTTGTAAAAGAACTGCTAGCCTTGCACAAAATTGATATACACTTCATAAGCTCCCAACACCCAGAATCTAACGACCTAATAGAACGTTTCCATTCGACACTTATTGAACACATTAGATTATTTAACAATCAGAAAGAATTCAACACAGAACCCATAGAATCAAAAATAAATTACGCCCTATTAGCCTATAACAACACAATTCATTCGGTCACCAAATCAAAGCCAAGTTAAATTATTACAGGACACTTGGATTTGAATTCACCATTTAACATTGATATCGAAAAACAACTCATAAACAATTACATAGAAACCCATAAAAATAAAACAAAATTATTGTACGAAAATATTAAAGATAGAATACAACAAAACAAAGAAAAAGTTAAAGTCAAATGTAATCAAACCAGAGAAGAATTACCCGATATCCCTAAGAAAGTATATGTTAAAAACAAACAAAAACAACAAAAAACTAAGCAGTGGCGGATCCAGAAACTTTCCTAAGGGGGGGCGAATTCCAGCTTTCTTTTATTTTAAGTAATCATAAAAAAATAAAATATATAATAATATTAACCACAAAATTTATTAATTAATACAAAATCATTGAATTAGAAAAAAATATTAAAAATTAAAATTATACGTACAAAACAACTAAACTTATAATCAGGGCATGTAACCGGTTAAAAAAACCGGTTAATAAAAACCGGTAACCGATATTTTGAACGAAAATTGCGAACTTTAACCGATATTTTTCAGGCCAAAAATACCGGTAACCGATAACCAAAAAAAAAATAACATTTAGCGAGAAAAAATTTTAATATTTTTTTTTATATCTGTGTTTTCTATTTGTATTTGAATATGAGTCAAGACAGTTTTTACAATTAACAATTTTATTGGAGAGTCATAAATGTAGGTAATCTCTTTGGCCGGTAAGGTTACTTAAAAAGTCCCAAATAAATACGGCCTTTGTCAACACAGGCAAGTTTAAAATTAAAAAGTGACCTGCGTTTTTATGAAGATATTACGGGAATTTTTGTGAATATTCATTAATAAATTACTTTTTTTTAATTGTTATATTATTCTCAGATGGTATTTTTTTTTTAAAAAATATAATTAATTATTCTGTAATTTTTTTTAATCAAATTTTTATAATTATTTTTTTTTAATTAATTTTAATTATTTTTTTAACCGATATATTAACCGGTTTAAACCGGTTTCCAATTTTCAAAAACCGGTTTTCGAACTAAAACCGTTATTATTATAACGTTCTCTATAAGGGTTAACCGTTAACCAGTATTTTTTTCGGTTACATGCCCTGCTTATAATCATAAGGGCATGTAACTGTTTCAAAAACCGGTTAATAAAAACCGATATCCGATATTTTCAACGAAAATTGCGAACTTTAACCGCAATTTTAATCAATATATTTAAGGTCGAAAATACCGGTAACCGTTAACCACAAAATAAATAAACTGGTTTCAGCAAACATTATCCATTATTTTAATATCATTTACCGCGAAAAATATTTAATATTTTTTATATCTGTGTAATCTATTTGTATTTGAATATGAGTCATGGCAGTTTTTCCAATTTACATTTTATTGGAGAGTCTTAGAAGTGGGTAATCTCTTTGTTAGCATTAGGAAAATTTACAAATAAAATGTGAGCCGCGTTTTTTTGAAGTGAAGTTTTGTAAATATTCGTTAGTTACAGTGCATTCTTTTATTTGTTGTATTTTTGTAAGTACTTTTTTATTATTGTTTTTTAATTTACTTTTTTATTTTTTAATTAAAGATTTATATTTTTTAATTAACTCTTTTTACTATTTTTTTAACCGACTTATTAACCGGTTTAAACCGGTATCCAATTTTTAAAAACCTGTTTTCCAACTAAAACCGTTATCATAACGTTCTCTATAATGGTTAACCGTTAACCAGTATTTTTTTTGGTTACGTGCCTTGTATATAATCAGTATAATTTTTTTTCGTCGATGCGAATCGGGTCAAAACTTTTTTCGGATCCAACTCGTTTTAGGAGTTTCTTAATATAGAAAAGCTTCGTTCAGCCGCAGTCATACTTGTAGGTAGTGTTATTAATATTGTTAATAATTTATTTTCTAATAAATAAATATCAGCACCAAATTGTTTCAGAACTTCATTTGCATTGACTGGATTATCAGATTCAATAAAAGTTAGGCAGTTTTTCCACAACAATATTTCGGCAAATAGTTTTTGTCGTTAACATTTCTGCTCCAAGTCAAACAAATGTTTATTATGTCTGTGTGTGAGACGCCTTTGCGCTTCATATTTATTTATTATTATTTTTCAAATTTAAAAAGCTGGACTGTCTAAGGGGGGGCGATCGCCCCTCCGCCCCTCCCTCAAATCCGCCACTGAAACTAAGAATAAATATAAACCCGAAATTATCACAAAACTTAACAAAAATTTGAAAACAGGAAAAATTAAAACCACCCATGGCAATACGACTAAAAATATATACATTTGTAACCTTAAGCGCCCTAGACAAAATACTTAAAAATCTAATCGGTTCCAGGTTGCTAACATTGGGGCAAGGAACAATCATTAAGAATGTAACGGAAAATTTCGGGATACTCCCCATCAATCTTGGACCTACAAAACTGAAAAAAAACTCACACATTCATACATTATTACAACCTCACACCCATCTTCAATCAATACAACAGTTTAAATACACAATACACCACTTTAAAAACAACCATAGCAAGAAACCCTGAATATCTTAGCGAACTCAGTAACTATGACAAAATATTAGAATTTATCCGGACAAATATAGACTCTAAAATTAATAACATCGGAATTCATTTAAATCATCATAAAACTAAACGAGGGTTAATCGATGGATTAGGAACAATATTCAAATCAATCACCGGAAATTTGGACGCAGAAGACGGAAAGAGATACAATGAAATATTAGCACATATGCAAGAAAACGAGCATAATTTGGAAAGTCAACTTAGACAGGCATATTCAGTAAATCACCAAATTATTCAAAATTTTAATAATACAATTTCAGACATTCAACAAAATGAAGAAATATTAAAATTAAAGATTCTGAAACTTTTCGAGATTATTAACAATAGGCACTTCCAAGACACTTTGTATGAAAAAAATATTTACGACCAGTTAATTATATTATACAACTCTATACTGAACGTCCTACAAGACATTGAAAATTCTGTCACTTTCTGTAAACTAAGAACATTACATCCTAGCGTAATACACCCCGCGGAACTTCTGGCCGAATTACAAAAAATATCTAGTCTCTACCATTTAGAACTACCATTCAAACTAAGACAAGAAAATTTATTAAATACTGAGTCCTTATTAAAAATAAATTGCAAAATTGAAACAACACAAATAATTTACTTTATATCAACCCCAATAAACTTTGAAAAAAGTTTCGATCTTTATTATTCCAAACACTAAATATTTACTAAAGTCTGATAAGGAGATTATACCTCTATATGATATGTGTGTCCACTCGAAAATATTCCAATCTCCAAATAAATACCATAGGCACTTCCCTACACTTGTGAAGACGAAATCTTTAACCAGCAAACGGCAAAACATTGCCACTACACGAAAATAAACCTTATTGATAACCACGTCGAAGTAATCCCAGAAATCAACAAATATCTGACCGTGTTTCCCAGGGAGGAAAAAATAACCATTAAATGCAAGGAGGAAATGAAAATTCTGCCATTAAAAGGAATCTACTTAATCAATAACCAAGAAAACTGCGAGATCCACTTCAGAGAGCAAATTCTGGTTTTCCAAAGCAAAACCCATGGCCAACCCTTACTACTCCTAAAACTAAACTCAAAAATCCCAGCACATAAAATCTCCATCAATCTAAACCCCATTAAACTGAATGATATTTCCTTTAACCCTGTTGTACCTATAACAAATGAGCAAGTCACTATACATATCCCGAGCCACAGAAAAACAGCAAGCAATCAGAACGGGCACCTAATGTAAATACTTTAACCTTCCTTTCTACTTCGTTCATGTGGCAAAAGATGTCCCGGCAAGCAGTCCACCGCCGAAGGAATAAAGGTTGTCAAAGATCCATCACAATATTGCAAAGTAATACCCAAAACTATTTTCCATAGTAGCCCGATTGCCGGAAGATACCGAATACATACGAACCTATTCATGATTCATTTGAACTTCATGAATGACAACGTAACATTAATAATAATAATAATACAAGTTTTATTCCAATTGAAAATGTTTACATTTTATAGGAAGCGTCAAAAGAATAATTACAACTGATGACACTGTGGTTAAATATAAAAATTCATCATTTTTGTTTAAATTTATTTGTTAATTTAAGATGGTATTGAATTCTGTGCGTTGGTCATTATTTTTACAAAAATAGCCCGAAAAATATTTTTTTTCAATATGTCATTTACCTATGAAATTTTTATGTGCAACAAAAATTAATTTGTTATGAAATATTTTATTATTATATAACTTGTATATAAATCAAGTAAAATTATTTAACGCTAACGTATAAGTAAAAATTGTAATACAAAGTGTCACGTTATAATTATTTTGGGGATAACCAGAATTCCTCTGTCCGTGAAATTATTTATACCAGAGGTAAATAGTAGCCAAAGATGGCGATATATCACTAAAAACTAAATTTCAACTATCCATACTTTCATAAGTACTTTTAAAAAATATTTAAGTTAAAGAAACTTCATGTTTCGAAAATATTCCTTTTCTTTAGTTATTTCCAAATTTTAAGTAACTATACTTTCAATATTTAATAAACCTGTTGAAAGAAGAAAATTTAGATTTTTGTAAATTAAAAAATTCTGTTCGCCACTTTTGTATCATTTTAAATACATGGACATGGATTATTAAAAACTGAAATAGAAAAAATAGCGTTTTTAACGGCAAACAAATATATATATATATATATATATATATATATATATATATATATATATATATATATATATACAGGGTGAATACTGAAAACCTTGACATAGGGAAATAACATGGGAAAACAGTTTTTTGCTGTTTCCATCTGTCCCGCTAAATAAAATCGGGTGTATATGGTATCGTTAGTTAGATTACTTAATTTTGCATCTAATAAAATCAAATGTTGTGTAATATGGCCTTTTCTAACTGAAGTATTTGATAAAATAAATTGTATACTGAAGGTTGTCATTCATATTTTTGAATAAGAAACGTCAAAAACAAAATGCTCCATAGCCGAGTGGATACGAGGGCTGTTTCATAACATAAATAATCTACAAGACCTGGTTCGAGACCACCTCGGCCCTATTTTTTTTTTAATTAAATTATACTTAAAATATCATGTTTCGAAACATGAAATACAAAATTATACACCAAAAACTAAATTCGAATTAATTGTTAAGTTTGACAGACAGCAAATAATAATTCTATTAAATATTTGGATTTTTTTATTTATAAAAATATGAATATTGCTATTTTATTAAAAAAGACTGATATAATAAAGATATTTTAAGCATAATTTAATTAAAAAAAGTAGGGCTGAGGTGGTCTCGAATCAGGTCTTGTAGATTATTTATGTTATGAATCAGCCCTCGTATCCACTCGGCTATGGAGCATTTTGTTTTAGACGTTTCTTATTCGAAAATATGAAGGATAAACTTCAAAATACAATTTATTTTATCAAATATTTCAGTTAGGAAAGGTCTTATTACACAACATTTAGTTTTATTAGATGCAAAATTAAGTAATCTAACTAACGATACCATATACACCCGATTTTATTTAGCGGGACAGATGGAAACAGCAAAAAACTGTTTTCCCATGTTATTTCCCTATGTCAAGGTGTTCAGTATTCACCCATATACAGAGTGTCCCATTTAAGATACGAACGCATTGGTATCTCGAGAACCGTAAGAGCTACGAGGTTGGTTAAATTAGACAAAAGTTGCCCCGTTAGGAGGCTATTTTAATAGTGTTTTGTTATTTGCGAAAAAATGCATAGATCACTAGATATAGGGGAAAATGTAAATTTAGTGATTTTCTTTTTTTGCTTATAACTTTGTTATATGAAATAATACGAGATTCTGGTTTGCACTTTCTTAAGGCACTTTTGTAGGGTGAATTTGCAGAAGTACTCATTTTTTTTTATATCTAACCATTTACGAGTTACTGATAGCAACTTTTATTTTTCATATGGAGGTCATATTAAGTTATGGTATTTTTAAATAGAGATTTTTTTTAGCTTTACAATGATATAAAACAGTAATAATTTATTTCTATAATTAACAGAAAAATTGTTATTTATACTAAAATTGCATTGAAAAAAGTAAATCGAAGGCTGCTGTGGAAGAAAAAAACTATTTCATAACATATATTGCAACAAGTTTATTTAATTAAAGTTAAAAATACAAAAATAATTTGCGAAAATTTAACAATAAATTTAGTTAGAAAAAAGTAAATCGAAGGCGGCTGTGGAAGAAAATAACTAAATTTATTGTAAAGTTTTCGCAAATTATTTTTGTATTTTTAACTTTAATTAAATAAACTTGTTGCCATATATGTTATGAAATAGTTTTTTTCTTCCACAGCAGTCTTCAATTTACTTTTTTCAATGCAATTTTAGTATAAATAACAATTTTTTTAAATTTTTCTGTTAATTATAAAAATAAATTATTACTGTTTTATATCATTGCAAAGCTAAAAAAAATGTCTATTTAAAAATACCATAGCTTAATATGACCTCCATATGAAAAATAAAAGTTGCTAGCAGTACGTCGTAAATGGGTAGATATAAAAAAAAAATAGTTTTTCTGCAAATTCACCCTACAAAAGTGCCTTAAGAAAGTGCAAACCAGAATCTCGTATTATTTCATATAACAAAGTTATAAGCAAAAAAGAAAATCGCTAAATTTACATTTTCCCCTATATCTAGTGATCTATGCATTTTTTCGCAAATAACAAAACACTGGGACACCCGGTATATATATATATATATATATATATATATATATATATATATATATATATATATATATATATATATATGTATATTTTTGTATATTAGATAAAAAAATGATTGTTCATTTGTATATGAATTTATTTTTTGTATGTATTATATACATTATGTATTGAGGGTTAGGTGGAAGAACAGCTTTTAGCTGAACCTCGCCTTTGAGTGGATCTCAATAAAGTTACTTATTATTATTATTATTATCTACAGGGTGTGCAACGAAATGCGGAACATAGGACTTTAACATGGGATTTCAAACAATTGCGAATACTCTCTCTCGTGATAAATTTTGAACAAAACTACAAGAGAACAAAGTTGTTCAAAATTAAATTCTACGTCAGATAAGATCAAAATTGTTTCAATAGCAGGACTGTAATACGAGATATATTAAATATAATATATAATACTTTCGTTAAAAATCAAATAGCCATGGAAATAAATGAAAATATCTATCTGTCAGTTTAGAGAAGTTTCACTAATTATAATACTTATTGTCTATATTTTAATATTAATTAAGTTGAATTTATATTCATTTCTTTAGCAATATGCTAATATTAAAAAAATAGGAATGATTTAAAAATATTCTTTAACTTGCGTGTGACACTACTTTTATCTTATCCAGATTTTTATTTTTGTTTTTAATATTGTCGCATGTCCATTTACATTCTTTAAATAATTTTACTTTGTATATTATTTGCAGCAGATATTCTTTATGAATTTGACAATGTACGAACTAATTTGGAAACTTTTTTTCTGTTTCCACTTTGGCTATCTCAAACAAAATTTGTCTGTTTCGATAAACCTTTTTTTCTTTTAAATGTTTACAAAATATTTGTAATTGAAATTTTACAACTTATCTATTATATTACAAAAATATATTAGTAGATATTCTTTCAATTACATGTGTTGTTTAAAGCGAGAAATAAATATTCTTTAATGAGCCGGAGACAAATTTAAAATTTGTCTCCACCTATCCCCCTTTAAAGCGAAGAGAAGGCTAGTTTTGACCTTGAATCAATTCTAGAAGAAAGATGAAATATATGAGTTGAACAGAGAGAAAACATAGCAAGGGAGGCATAACCTCCGATCATTAGCAACTCTCGGTGTCTCGGTAACGGTGCAGCGACTCTTCTAAGAATGTTTAGATTGGGGGTCTGGCTATAATATATAATAATTTAATTTTTTAACAAACTGAAGTGATTTTTCCATTTTACAAAGCAGAAATACAGATATTACATAAGCAAAAGAACTTTAAGTTCGTTAACAAAAAAAATTAGAAATGTTTCGAAATGACGAGAGTTTTTTTAAGACATATTTGGAAGAATATATTTTGAAACAGATCCAATTCATAAAAAAAAACTACTTTTGATATTTTAGATTTAAAACAACAACACCGACAAATTTTTATTGAAATGACAATAATTGGCCAAATTCAAGTTAGATTTTCTGATTTAGGCAACTTAGTCTTTTTGATCTTTTGACCACCGAAAAATATCCAGATTATTTAAAAGAATTTCTTGAAAATTCGTATAAAAATTTGCTAGAACATTATTCTTTTTTTGACTCTATTAAATTAAAAAATGAGCTTTCTGTTATTTATAACGACATATCATTATTTAATGGAAACAAGGAACCAACTGATATGTTAACTTAAATGTTTAAAAACGATTTATATTTTTGCATGCCAGAATTTTATAAGTTTTTAAACATCATTGTAACTATTGCAATCAGTTCAGTATCTGTGGAAAGGAGTTTTACAATTTAAAATCACTTAAAAACTTATCTGCGCAATTCTATGGATCAAAATCGACTTAGCGGTATTGCATTAATTTTAATCGAAAAAGATTTTATTTTAGCGATCAAAAAAGAAGATAAATTTTATAAAACTGTAATAGATTTATGCGGTTCAAAAAAAATAGACGTTTTCCACTAATTTTTAAAAATGATTAATTTTCAGTATATTAATTTTTTTGTTAAGTTTTGTATTTTCAAAGTTTATGTTAGCTTAGGCAGTTAATTATTTTTTTTATTACATATAGTGTTTATTTTTTTTTAATTTAATCAAAACTACCTCTTTCTTTAATTCCTAATCTATCCTATCCTGGTAAGAAATACTTTACACCTACTCGATGATACGTTCTTGCTGGACAATAAATTATGAAATAATAACAGCGGAGCTACTAGCTAGCAATATATTCCATGATTTTTTGACTAAGCAGAGTTTATAGTTTTAAGTAAATAATTTGCCTCTTCATTCCTTCAGTACCTGCACTGCAATGGGGAAGTTTAGTGTATTTTTTATTTTATTTTAACAAGATTGCTCTCAAAAATGATATTCTATATTTTATTTCACCCAAAGATGTTTATGATTTATGAATTAAAACAAAATATAGTGTACGAATCTAACAGAATGTATTATGATCATTGGGTAGGTACATACGGCCCACATCGTTGTCTCGCGGTTATGATGTTCAGCTAATGCTTCAACATGAGTAAGCAGTATACAACTGGGCTGATGTATTTAGTTCTGTGGGCTGCACAGAGACACCGACACTCAAAAAACCCACATATTAGTAGAGTAAATTCCGCCCGTAAGGTGACCATTCTGTTTGCTTGCTGTTTTTCTGTGCCCTAGCATATGGTCAATCATTTTGTACGCCATTATCATAATCGCCTGCGGATATGCCCTGCGACGACACATGAAAAAACGAATAACGAGAAAACCGACTTCGAGGAACACAATTTCCAATCATCCAGAAGAGGTCGAGCTCCAACTACCCCGAGAAGCTCGACTCTGAGGAGGGAGGAGTTATATATAGTTATATTCCTTAGTTTAAGAACTATATAAGCTTGTAGAATTAGAATAATTAGTTAGTCTTACGTTTATATACTGAATTGCTGTTACTATGTATCAACATTATATTGTACTCGTAAATAAAATACTTTTTTTAAAAACGCGTTCAACCAATAAAGAAATTTAAATTACATATAAATCTGACATGCATTTTTCTCAGTTATTTTGTTATATTACTATATGATACTAGCGAAGGCTCAGCTATCCTGAGCTTCCCTATGCCTCCGGCATCAATGAAGTATTTACAGTTGACGTCTAATTTCATTCTTGTACACCAGCTCTCGACGAGACCTTTCATATGAAACCAAACACGACATACTTCTGGCAACTTGTCGCTAAAAACAAAAGCCGATCGACATGGAACTATTTTATAATTTTTGCAAGTTAAGCCCTTGTCAAGTGCTTTGAATTAATAACAAATACGGTAAACCTCAAACAAATTTTTCATTGCTATAAACAAATATTTATTATGTAAATCTTAATTACAAGTTCATTTTTGTTAAAAAAAGGATTAATTAAAGTACGCCTTGTAATTGATATAATTAAAATTAAAATTTTATAAAATTTGATTACATTTTCTTCTATTATCTTACTCGAAATTTTCACTTCGTATTAGACTATTGCATTTAACGAACAAACCTTTTGAATGGATAATTTTGGAGAACAAATTATAATAACTTGAAGAAGAATTTGTAATATTTACCAACATACCTCCTTAATAAAACAGTTATTATTCAACAAAGTAAATTACTTGCTTACTGAAAGTAATTTTGGGTAGGTACATTTGAGGAAGTTACTACAAGTTTTTTAGTTGATATAATCAAATGTGTTGTTTGTAAACCTTAATGGGATATATGACCTAATTTATTTTCTTTCATTTTATTGTTCTGTACAAAAAATGAAATATCCGTATTTCTTTAAATCGCTCTATTATTGATAATTCCGGAGAAAAACAATAATAAAATTTTGGAGAGGGGATATGTGACGTCACGTAGGAAATTTTAAGGATTTGAATTCATTCGATAAAAATCATTTATCATAGAGTAATGTACATTTGGCAAATTACCCCGGTTCCATTTTTAAAACGATGTACATATGTAAACACTAAACAGCCTTACATCATTGATAATGTTAACAGATGAGTACAGACATTTCAATGTCAACCAAATTTGATTCCATGTTTTCTAGCTGTTGTAAATAAAAGTTGAATCCACAAAACATTAACATAACGAGAAGCGTAACCCAATGGATCAAGTGTGCAGCACGGAACTGCTGCCATCTGATGTTCTCGGGGTAGAGTTACTCTAAGCCTACTTGATTATTAAATTTTGTATATGTCACATAAACATCAAATGCAGCTGTCAATTTTCATTTGTTCATTTATTACTACTGGATATTTTAAATAAAATATATACATTTGTTATCATTATATTTATTATTTATTTATACATTTAAAATAAACATATATGATAAATGATGTTCTCTTGGTGCCATTTGTCGAAGCGATGTTCTCTCATCAAAAGTTTTGGAGAGATATTCTCTCTGTGTCATTTGTGGAAGAGATGTTTTCTAGATGAAATTTTTGGAGCGATGTTCTCCCATCAAAAGTTTTGGACAGATGTTTTCAACTGCGATTTAATGAACATGGAAGGAATTTTATTAACTCGTTTTACAATATTTTCTACCAATTGATTAGATACTATTTGACTTATATATTTTTTAGCATAATTCATTTTTGAAAGCTTGTTCTTCAATTTTATAACTTTTATTTTCTCTTGCCTATAAAATTTATATAATATTCTTTCTTTTCCAGATAAATTTGTAACACACAAACCTCTACTTTTATTTCTAGAATCACATGCCGAAACTGCGGTATTAGAAGAAATTTGATTTAAATCAATTTGACGTATAACGTTACACCTAGATCCTAATTCGGTTCTGGAAAACTCTATCCTATCATTGAGACATGACAGATCTGCATTTGTATCGGAATTTAAAAGTGTCTGGTAGCTAGAATGAATGCATTTTTAGTAAACGGTGTTTCGATATGTTATAAAAAGAATTAACATCAAAATGATATTCACAAAGATAAGAATATGATAAATTTTTACCTACTTTAATTTTACAAAAATTTATCCACACGTCACAACTTGTTTGAGGAATATTAAAAAATGTTTATTCTGTGTGCCGCGGACATTCACACATCTTTTATTCTTGCAGTTGGGGTATTTACATCGGTACTTATATGCTGAACTGTAAATAAAAAAAATATTTTCTAATACATAGATAAAAAATTTCCGAAAATATTTTTTACGATGTCGACATTATAATTTTTTTATATTATTGCCTTTGTGGTAATTATTTATGTTTACTGTAATACTTTTTTCTTTTAATATTTCATTGTCAATTGACATTGTTTAATATTGTTTACCCAGTTAACTTAATTTTAAATTAAAATTAAAATCAGAAGTTACTAAATTTTCCCCCAGATATGAAAGCACTGGAATATAAGTAGTTCAAAAATTAAAAAGGCGTCCTATAAAGTCAAATTACTTTCATAAATATTCTTATTTAACGATATATTAATTAAATAAAATTCAAGGTTTTTTAGAAAATGAATTAAGTTTGCCTTGATAAATAAAACAGTTTTTTGAATAAATTATCTATTAACACTTTCTGCTCATCGATTAGTTATTATTTTATTTAAAATTATAGTATTTTTTGTATTAAAAATAACTTTGTTGATAAATTTAATTACTATACAATAATATTTTTAATTTAATAAATCTATATTTTTAAATAATATATACACATAATTTTTATACTTGAATCTCCCGTGTAAATCTAAAGGGCTTTCATAATAATTTATTATTGAAAATAATATAATGAAATATATGATCAAAATGCATAAAAATTTAATACTATGCACAAAAATTTATTACTATACCCATTATTTCATGCGTTGATAACATAAATATACAATTAAAACTTACTCAAAACAATCTGAATAAAATATTTGAAAAAAATAGTCGTGAATCTTTGGAATTAAGGTAAATATAAACTTCTCTTTTCTTTCTACGAATAATGAAATGGCAAACGGTAATATAAAGTATGTTATTTGAAAAGTGGACTTGTGGGTAATATTTGTCAGATTTCTTGAGTTTAACGTTACTATTTTCATCGAATTCTAAACCATTTACAGCTGACTTCTTATTTTGTAAATCTACAATGAATTTGTTTTGACCAGAACTTCAAATCCGTTTTATGTTTTAATAAAACCATCATCACTACATGCTAAGTATGATTGGCTAGATAATATTACAACACAACAAGTCTAATTTCATGTATAACATATTAGTTGAAGCTTGAAATACTGATCTCGCTTTACTTTCGGTTTCCAAACCATAACGCATAGCTTGATTACAATAAAAATTGTAGCCATTGATTCTTATCAATAACATCTTCATTATAATAATCATTGTCATATTTTCTCTGTACCAATGTAATTCTACTGGTACATATGTACATCTACAATGCAAGAGTTCACTGCAGAATAGGTAGAATTATTGCGAATTTATTGATCGTATAAAATTTTTATTACGGTTTTTATTTATTTGACTTCTATTTTCTACTCATTCTTTCTCTACACTTTCAGCCCTATATAATTTGATTTCACTATAAATATAATAATTTATGCACTCGTTTCAGACAGAATTTCTTTGCTTATGTTATGAAAATGTAAAAAAGAGTATCAAGACAATTTCCAGACGTATTTATGTAAAATGATTTTATTCAAACTTTGTGATATTTTTCTAACTGCGCTTGTAAAGGCTTGTTCCAAATCATAGACTGATTAGTTTTGGACTGTATTTTAGACATCTTATTTAAATGTGACTACACTACACAGTGATAATTGAAGGTAAAATTATAGAAATAACACATATGTAAATAAATACTTTGTTTATTGCAGTAATTTCATTTGTACAAGTTGTGATATACAATAAATTGCTAACTTCTTTACATTTCTTAATAAAATGAAGTCCCTTTATGATAATACAGCAAAATGAATATCTAGTCTTATTTATTTTTAATGTATAATACAGTCTAATACTTATATTTCCAACAATGACAAAATGACAAGATAATATGAAAACTTTATTTTGGATGCGTTCAAACATGTTATACAGTCAGATTACTAAATGTGACCATTAAGTGTAAATTTTAAAATTCAAGGACACTTGTTAATAAATTTAATAAGTACACAATACATTTTTTAATAAAAATATTATAAATATACCTTAACAATTAACAATGGGCCTTTAGGGTCCTGAAAATTTACAAAAAGAGCAGCTAACAATCAAAGACGGCCGTTTTCTTTTAAATTTTCGGGAATGATAGGCTCATTGTTAAATGTTAAATATTTTTGGTTTCTAAATAAATCCCTATAAAATATATCTTATCATTTTAATAGGTACAATTCGTTTATGAAAATGAATTTTTAGATGTCAGATTGACAAATTTTAATTGAATAAAATAAGTAAACTACCTATAGGAAATAATAATCCAATATCCAATGAATATAAAAGAATAATAATATATTTTGAAATGATATATGTTTATAACTACAGAACAATAATTAAAACTAACTGGGAGAACTTGCAAACCCTGCTCGCAACTTTCATCATGCAATATTTACCTTAAACTAATTTTCATGCAATCCATTCACAGTCACATTCGACTGAGAGCATATGTCATCAAACGCATTTCTCGATTAATATTTGATTTCAGAAAGTGTTTATTGTTTGAAATATCAATTATAAATGAATAATTGGATAGATACTTTCTTTTTGTAAATGTTTTCATCTAAAAAATCATCTCATTCCATAACAAAATACAATAGAATTTTTAAAAATCTAATCTTTGTTGTAATCAAATAATTTCTTCTGAAATTTGATAAAATGCATAAAGAATGTATAAAAAGTAGTTATTTACAGTTTAATATAATTCAGATACATAATTCAAAATAATTATTGTACAATAAATTGTTAAAGATTTCTTCCAAAAGGGTATGAAGGAAAGGTTTGTCAGTATTTTTAAATAAATGTGTTTATGACTGAATGCGACGCGCCTTGTTTGATTTCCAGAATTTAATTTTTTGTCAATAGTATTATTATCCCTAATTTTATGATATTTATTTTTATAAATATATTCTTGTTTGGATAACTTACCAAATAAAAACTGTAACTGAAATGAAAACACATAACTAAATACAGCCAAGAAAATATAAAATTACATACTTACATTACAAAATGTAGTGTAATTTTACTTTTAAACTAATTTTACTATATATGTATTTCTCCAGCCAAATACAAGACTTGCATTATGATTGGTTGATTAGAGCTGACGTTTTGAAAAACATCATATATCATGATAATTTTAATAATGTAAATAAGGTTTGCCGTAAATTATTATGTACAATGCACTTTTATGATAATCAGTTACACTTCAGTAGTGTTATTATCAGTAATTTTATGTTATTTCTTCTTGTAAACATAGTTTACTTTATATTTTTGTATATTTCTCTTTGAAAATATAAAACTTGTGTAACGAATTTCTGAATTATAGATCAACGGATGATAAACGTCAGATGTCATAAAATTAAATATTTTAAATACACCACACTTAACATTCAGTGTATTTGTATATAATTCGCTCACTATTATAATGTATAAAAATACAATTACATTTACAATATCTCTTTTCATTTTCAAAATAAATCAATTAAATGTTTCTTATTGAATTTTTAAATTTGACGGATGGCAAACGTGATTCTTCTTAAATTTAGGCATGGCCTCCGAGATCTATTATTTGAAGGCATCAATTTTGCACAGTTTGTATTTTTTAAACAAAAACGACTCAGTAAAAATATGAGACCCCCAAAAGGAACTCCGATACATTAGACCCTACAAATTACAGCAATTACTTGAATGGTCTAAGAGTTTGAGCTGGATAAACAACGCCCAATCGTCGTGATGAATCCAAATATAGATAGATAGATATATAGATAGTGAATCAACCAAAATAGTATAGGATACTTATATTATATACTAATTTTTAACAAAAGAAAAACTTAAAAATTTTCTTACAACTGAATAATGAAATGTTTCATCTTCTGTCATACTGTTTCAATAACATATTGGTGAGAACTGCTTGAAAGCCAATTCAATACATTCAAATCAGGATCTTAAAACCATTTTAGTTGATTTTGCAGTATGGCAAGATGCGCCATCCTGCTGAATTATAAAATTGTTTTTGTACTCAGTTCTTGGACGGAATTGTCCGATATTTTTAAGTATTAACGATTACATGTATGAAATGTAGTGTTCCCAATTCCTTTGCTGACAATCAGCTTCATTACACCTGGTGAAAATTTAATTTATTTATTAAACAAACCCTACAGAACACGAAGTTTCAATTACAGGATGTTATATAATAATAACAAATATTAAGCCTTGCAAAATACAGGTAAACAAAGAATTTAGCGGAAGAACAATAAACATATAAAAAGTACATTAATTAGGTAAATATTAAAAGTAAGAATAATAATAATAATAATAATAATAATAATAATAAATGCTCTACTGCTAATACACGATAATATCAAAAACAAGATTTATACACATGAACGAATATATACAACACCTAAGATTTAAGAAGAAACAAAATATTTAACTAAATTGAACCTAAATACATACAATGAAGAAGCAAATACATCAATGTTAATTGGAATATTGTTGTAGATTGTACACATTTGCCGGATAGGAGATTTCATTTCGTAATTTCTTCTAGCGATATTACAATAAAAAGTTAACTTATTTCTGGATGTTATACGGGGAACATTTATCGGGAGATGGCCAAGTATAAAACTGTCATTAATGGCATTGTTCAAATTGTATAAAAATAAATATGACTGTATTTTTCTACGACTATCTAATGAAACTATATTTTGTTCGGACAATAATGATTCGTAATAAATATCAAAACTGTGATAATGATTATACTTTTTATAGTAACAAAATTTAATAAACCGTTTTTGTACTGATTCAACCCGAAGAATATATTTGTTATATATAGGGTTCCATACTTGTAAACAATATTCCAGTTTTGATCTTACTAACGAAAAATAAAGTCTTTTCAAAGTCAACAAATTATAGAATGATTTACATGAGCAAATAACGAATCCCAGAATTTTAATAGACGAATTTGTGATGTAATCAATGTGCGAATGAAAATGAAGTTTTTTGTCAAAAATGACACCAAGATCCTTATACTGTATAAGCCGCTCAAGATATGAGTTATCCATTACATAAGGATAAGTATAAACAATTTTTTTCACTAGATAGCTCATAATCTTACATTTACTGAAATTAAAAAATAATTTTGAGTTTAGAGACCAAGCTAATAAACTATCTATATCATTTTGTAGTAGTATACAGTCTTCTAAAGAATTAATAGTTTTGAAATTTTTTAGATCATTTGTGTAAAGCAACACTTTAGAATTTTTAACAACATCTACAATATCATTTATGAATAAAAGAGGACCAAGGTTTGAACCTTGGGGAACACCGGAAGTGGCAATAAATGTATTGGAATTGTAGTTGTTAAGTTGTACTGACATTTTACGACAATGTAAATAGGAACTAAGAAAAGAAATTAAATTAGCAGAAAAATTGAAATTATTATTTAGTTTATGGAGAAGAACAGAGTGATCAACAGTATCGAAAGCTTTTTTAAAGTCAGTGTAAATAACATCGACTTGAGAATTAGCATGAAGAGAGTTTAATGCATACTCGGTGTAATTGATAAGATTAGTGGTTGTAGATTTACCTTTAACGAAACCATGTTGCTGAACAGATATTAAATTATGAATATTAGTGTAAATGTGTTTATGAATAATAGACTATAGACTCAAAAATTTTAGAAATGTTTGATAAAATTGCGTTAGGGCGGTAATTGGAAATGTCGGTAATATCGCCAGATTTAAATATAGGACAGATATATGATGATTTGAGAGTGGTAGGAAAGACATTAGTTTTTATTGACAAATTAAACAAATAGTGAAGAGGTTGAAGAAAAAAGTGACTGCATGCTTTTATAATAAAGGATGGGAGATTATCTGGGCCAGGATTACGCGTGTTTTTCAGAAGTTTAATTGCTGCTAAAATATCATCTTCCGAAATATTTGGTATATTAATTGAACTGTACATACAACAATCGGGATTAGGAGAAGAAATTTCATTTACATTATTTGGAGGAACATAGACACTTGAAAAGAAATCGGCAAAGCCTTGTACAATATCGGGAGTTGAATTATAAAAATGGTTGTTGAGATGCATGGAGCCAGGAATTCGTGAAGTACGTTTCTTGTTATTTACGTATGTCCAAAACCTGCTGGGATCTGAGGATAATGTATTTTCAATATTTTCCAAATAATTTTTTTGTTGAAATTTTATGTGTTTTTTAATAAGGGAACGTAAACGATTGAATTCTGATAAATAATGGTCATTTTGGTGAAGTTTATGCAGTTTATGAAATTTATTTTTTTGTTTAAGTAGATTAATAATAGTAGAATTAAACCACGGGGATATTTTGGCGAACATCTTGTATGAAATGGAACACATTTATCTAAGATATTATAAATTATTTGGTGAAATTTTTTAAAAGCACTGTTTACGTCATCATACTGTTTAAGAATATCCCAATCTACCTGAGAGAGCAAACTATATAGTAAATCATAATTAGCTGCAGAAAAATTGTATGATAATGAAGTAATGTTACAAGAGGAATTTGAAATTTTGTTGTTAGTATTTAATGAAATTGAAAGTGCGGGATGATGTTTATCTTCAACAACAATTGGGTCTATATTTTTATCAACAGTGCAAGGTAAATTTGACACAACCACATCTAATAATCTTCCGTAAGAATTCGCTACATGATTATATTGTGATGCATTTAAAAATAAGGAAAAGTTTAAAAATTTTGACTTATAAATATTTACAGTTAACTGTTGATCACAATGTACAAGTTTATTTATATTTAAGTCACCAACAATTATAAAATTAGTATTTACAGTATATAGAAAAGTTTCTAGAGAATCGAAAAGATAACTTTGTTGCTCTAGAGAGACAGTTGGAGGTAAATAAAAAACAATAATATATATGAAAATATTAGATGATAGAAACACTTTAGTACATACAATATCGGAAATAGAAGAAGAGTGCAATGGAATATTAACTGGAGAAGATTTATATTTATTATTAACAGCGCACAAAACACCACCACCACGTTTTTTGCCACTCCTTAGTGTGTCCCTGTCTTTTCTATAAACATCATATTGTGATGGAAAAAATTCGGAAGTGTGTACACTATTATTGAGCCATGTCTCAGTTAAGCAAACTATATCTAACTCACAAGTGGCAAGATTTATATAGAAAGTATCTAACTTGGTATTCAGTCCTCTGACATTTTGATAATATAAGTTAATTATTGACATGAAAGTGTAAAATAGAAATATAAAAATAAAGTAATAGGTTTTTTTAGCAGTGTATAGATCTTAGGTGTGACAGGTGACAACAGTTTACTGAAAGCGGTTATTGACCCACGTTATAAATTGACAAATAGTAGCAGAAACTGAGAGTTTAATTAAAATAAAAATAATAAACAGAAGTTTTAAAAAGTTTAACTTTTAACAGTAGAGATTTGATTTTTATTTGAGATTTACCCAAATATAAGAAAACACGCACAAAAGAAAAAGAAAATTTCAAATACTAATGTATATATGTATATTTGAATGCTCGTATATATAGTAATATAAACAGATGCAAGTGACGTTCCATAAGAAATAATTATAAAGTTACTTCCTGAAAATCCAATAAATCAAGATGATTCACCCTTTTAATAATACCACCAAGTTTATAAAAAATAATTCCATCTTTCGACCAAACGTTCTTAAAACCAAATTTCTTCGATGCTAACTTTAATTGTTCTAGTCTGGTTTTGGTCAAGTCCTCTTTGATGCTAATATCACTACCGCGTAGTTTTTTACGATTACCAATAACTAGTGATCTATGTTTATAAGAGGTAAATTTGATACTAATAGGGTGGGGAGTAGATTTAGTGTTCAAAGTTTAATTGGCCGTTTGTGGTATTCTTTATGAAGTGTCCCGGTTTTACTTCTTATAACTCGTCTTTAATAATTTTCCACACAGACATCAAACTTTTGACTAATCACTGAAAATGGATAGAAATATCAGACTTCTACTAACCAGGTAGCTTTTTTCTGCCCACTCCAGCCATTTCTGGTTTGGAACGTCAGAAAGAATAGTTATTTGTGCTGCTAGGTAGGAAAGTTGTTCTTTTCTGGTCCGAAGGATATGTATACGGCCGAGACACAGTCGAGGCTGGATACTTCTTGAGGACCAGAAAACAACTTTACTACCAGCACACACTATTTTTTATCCTACACAACAACACAACAAAATAAAATAATATAAACATCTTACGAATACTATGTAATTTGATTTTTAAATTAACCTCAAAGAAATTTCTGAAATTGAATACCAACATAATAAGAACAAAAAACAAACATTTTATTTTGACATATAAATAAGGTTAACTACTATTATTACAGAATATATAATAAAAATACCTTGAATCTAACGTAAGTATCAAAATTATCTAAAGTTACAATATTTTAAAAGCATGTTCACAACGCCATCTGTTTGTCCGCACACGAACTGTTTTTTTTTCTTCCCTAGGGAATAGTGAGATTTTGTAGGTCTAGACCGGCAAATGTCTACTTTCTTGCGCACGCACACGCAGGAAAATCTTACTTTCAATATGTGTAGGATAAAAATTACTTTTCTTTAGTCAAAAATTAAATTAAAGTATAAATAACCATGTATTATCATATAAAAATTAAGCCCAGAGTTTTGAATCCATTTCCTACAACATACTGGAAAAATATTTAATACTGCTTCCTTGTTCCAACAAGCAGTGACGTTGTGTAAAGTGGATCGTTTTCCACGTTTACCAATTTTTACGAGAAGTCGACTCTATCTCGAGGATAACCTTTGGGTCGCTCTGGAATTTTCCCAGCAATATTAAGTTTGTCCGGTTCGCTAGATTTTTCCAAAATATATACTTAGCTACATTAAGATTTTCACTTATAATCTCTCCAGCGCATTGATTCTTACCGGAATTTTTTTCCGAGTGTACTCCAACAACGTACTGATTACGTTATTGGAATGCACGATAATTTTTTTTCCAGATTTGAATTACTGGCTCGAGGGTAGATTCGGTAAGAAAATCGTAACGACATCAACACAAAAAGTAAAATAAATTTAGGTTTTGTATTTTCCTTAAAGTATTTAAGTTATGATAAATAAAATAATAAAACGAATTATTTATTGTTTCTATGTCTTTTTGATACTATGACAGCTTAATAAAATTTTTGAATTTTGACAACGATTTTCAACGATATTTCTAATTTCATATCCTGCACAATATATTTTTTAATAATTTACTTATTTTTACTTTAGCACGAGCAGTTATTATTTGCGAAAATCATCTTAAATGACTAAATAAGTAACAAATAACAATGTCAATTAATTTGGTTATTTCACATTAAATCGAATTTAAATACTTGGTGTCCGAACATTTATATGTTAGTATATTTGTGAGTTTTTTTTTTATAATTAATTTATAAACTAATTATGTCAGTAAATATATTATTTCTTCTCTAAGATAGCTTGATCATAAAGTTATCTTTAGGAATATGTAACAACAGTTGATAGTATAATATGACATGTTTAATGTAAGCAGCCATTTATAATATGACTGAGTATCCGAACATATAGATGTTAGGACTCCTATTTCTTATGAAAAATATTTTTTAGGTATGTCCGAAGAGTAATTAAAATTCTAAGATACATAATTGTTTCCCAATTCATATGTGGTTGTGTAATAATATGCATTACACTGTTTCAGGTATCAGTTGTATGTATAAATATCTAAATTAATAATGAAATTATTAATAATAATAAATTTTAGCTAAATCCAGTAAGCGTGGTTTTCTTTTCAACATTTTTATACCAGATCTGTATGATCATGCAGATATTCATCTATTCGTGGTACGGGAACGAACTGTCATTGAAGGTATGAATTATATTAGCAATAAGGATCAAGTGAAATTACAATGAGCTTTAAAGTAAAAAGTAGTTATAAACATTTCTCGAGTATTACATTTTTAATATGGACAGGCAATAAAATAGTTATTTATGGAACTAGTGTATAAAGTAAGTGTTTTTTAGTCGAGTGTGAGTTAAATTATAGCACGAGATAAAAAAATCACTATGTTACACATATGTTATATACAAAATTTTTCCTACAACCGAAATATTAATAAAAATTAATTTCAAACCATAGTTAAATATGTTTAAGATGTCTAGCAACGGTTAATTTTCAAGCACTAGTGCGTGAAAAAAAACTTCACAAACTCCAAAGAGGGCATAAAATATATGTCATTCTCGGTTGTAGAAAAAAGAAATAAAAACCTATTCTAAAACTGTTTCCTTGTCGTCAGAGTGAATAAAAATTATTTTTTTTCAGTGCGCAAAGATTCCTCAAGCCGCATACTTTTCCGACTGGTATGAACAAGGAAGCAGTTATTGCCGCACGCTTAGATTCATCATGATGAGAGCGAGCGATGATGTCAAAATTAGTAGCGGATACTTTTTCATCTTGTCCATCGCTAACTTCACATCGGTACGTTCTATATTAAATAATAAATATAAAATCACCTTGTTTAAAAGATAAATTGAGCATCGTCATCCCCCCTCCCCCATTAAACTGGTATTGTTTTTAAATTCCGAAAATAATAATAAAACTAAAACTAATTCGTTGATTATTCTTTGTGACTAGATACACAAGACTAATATCTACATAATTCATCTATATATAGTTAAAATTATACATCGTTCGAAACTATATGACACATATAATTGTATTTAATTTCATTGGCTTTTAATCCCTGATGAAGGCCTAAGAGAGGCAGAAACCGGTTGAAGTAGAAATAACTGACTAAATTTCAAAAATTTTATCCTTTCCATCAACCAATTCTACAATGAAGAAGAATGACTTCCATTATTAGCTAATAGCATATACCAAAAAAAAAACCTTCTGAGCGATTATTGTTTTAATGTTTAACCATGGTTACAATTTGACCAGTACCATGGTTAAGAAAAGGAACGTTGCTCTATTGACATTTTGAAAATTGTTAAAAGTTCAAAACTTGGTTATTAGATTAGTTAATGTTCTTGAAAGATTATGGAGCCGAAATATTTTTAATATAATTTTATACTAACTGATAGTAGCTCAGGAAGAATTTATTAGACAAGATAATTTATTATTATAAATTGCGCTATTGCGTATACATGAATAGTATTTTATAATAATTTACCTTACAGAATTGCACCCAAATAGTATTTTATTACAAATTATTAATAAAACATTGTAATTTATTTATATTTTTGATCATCAAACTTTATATATACATAGGAAGATTAGGATTATTAACTTAAAAATATACTGACGAACAAATAACTTCACACCACTTGACGTTCTAAACAACAACCTACCCCTTAGAGATGAAACTTCAGTATATTTTTTCTCCAGAATACCTCTCAACATGAACTTTGCGCTTCAAGATAATAATAAATAATTAATTTCTAGATTATGCGTACATCATGGTCTTACTATGCCTTACTTCGGCGAGTCCACAGCCAAGATTAAATAAATAATTAACAACAATTTCACAAATTGTAACAATGCTTTCATACTGGAAATGATTTATTAAACTATATATATATATATATATATATATATATATATATATATATATATATATATATATATATATATATATATATGTTACCTGCCCAGGAGTTGCAACCATCAGCAGTTCCCGACATCCTGTTATCATATTATCATATTATATTACTCTGTATCAAAAACACATGTAAAAGATTGTAAAGAAATATTATATTCAGTCTGGACTTGTATCTTGCTTTGAAAACATTAAATTTAATATTTGTGAATAAAATAATTATTTTTAAAAGCTCATAAACCAGAACCACGAAAATAATTGGCGCAGTCGGTAGGATACTGAGAGGTAATTCATCGTGAAAAAATCTGCAGTATCAACTGTTAACTCGCGACGGACCGAAATTCTACAAGATTCATCGAGAATCCAAGGAATCACCCTCCGACCCAGCAGATCTCCATCGAGGAAATCAGCCAGGAATGCGACTCTTCATCAAATTGGTTGTGTGAGTTGTTTTCATTTTTATGTCCGACTCCTCGCTTTCATCTTACCCTTCCACCGCTGAAAACAGTGAGAACGAGTTAGATTTAGACTTAGATTTTACGAATTCTTACAGAAATCAAAAAGTAGATTTAACAATAATTAATTCAGTTCTTTCTAATTTATCTATAAGCGAAAATATGTCACAAATACCCAAATTTGAAACTAAATTACTTGAGATCGTTCCAAACTTCAATGGAAATCCAGCAGAATTAGCGGGATTCCTAGAAATTGCAAATGCCCTAATAAAATCTTATTGGGACCCGAAACCTGAAAATTTACATTGCGTTCAAAATATTACAGTAGTATACGGAATATATGCAAAAGCAGCCCGCGAAGTATACACTACTTGTATATATATGCATCTAGGCTAAAACCAGGAACTCAGTCTCAAACCATAGCAAATCATCTTCGATCTCTTTTTCCTGAAGTGACTGTGGAAGAGCTTAATTCCAAGTTCCCTGAACATTATACATCCTTTAAAATTACTGTTAATTTAATGAACTTTGAACAAGCTATGAATGCAAACATATGGCCGCAAGGAGCATACGTCTCAAGGTTTTTTCAGCCACGGACCCTGAAGAAGAAGACGTCGTAGTATCTAGTTCTGTGCAAAATAATGACAATTTGAGCATTTACGACATAGTTTTCCTGAACTGTCAATCCTTAAACTCTGACACACTTGATTTAGTTCATTGCAACTTTATTCTTAATCCAGAACTGAATATCAAATTTTTTTGTTTTTCAGAAACCTGGTGCAACCCAGTTTCTATTAATAGTTTAATTTTTCCAAACTATACATGCATCGCAAATTATTGTCGCACCAATAACACAGGTGGTGGTGTTGGAATTTGGTGTAATTCAAAACTTAATGTACAGCACATCAATTTAGATGATTTCTGTGTAGATAAAGTGTTTGAAATTTGTGGTGCTAAATGGTGTGCAAACTCTAACACCACTGTCATAATAATGTGTTTTTACAGAACACCCGGCTACTTAAATTCAGTAGAATCCGACAATCTATTTAAATCATTTAATCAGATTTTAGACAAAGTAATGAAACCGGGTTATAAACTTATTTTAGGAGGCGATTTTAATCTCGATCCCGATAGAGATACTACAATCCTAAAGATGATTTCGGACTTACTTTTAAGTTATAACTGTCAGAGTCTTGTTAAAAGTCCTACTAGAGGCAACAATATATTAGATCACATTTTTAGTAACACTAGTAGTAGATTTGCCACTCTAGACAACGTTATATCAGATCATAAAGCTCTTCTCACTAGCACAAATCTAAACAATAATGACGTTTGCATGGAAAAAATCTCACGCAGAAATTTTGATGAATCGCAAATAAATTGTTTCATTCACGATTTAAATTCGGAAGATTGGTTCTCTGTGTATAACACACAAGATTTAAATATTTCATTTCAATATTTCTTTAAAACTTTTATATTTTATTTTAATAAACATTTTCCTTTATATACTAGCCTTAAAAAAACTAAAAAAAAAAATGGCACAATGATGAAATTCATAAATCTAGTAGTAATTTATTTAATTTGTTTCAGCTTCAAAAAACACATAATGAATTTACACCACTTTACAAAGAAATGAAACGTAATCATAAAAACCTGATATCCAAAACTAAGAAACAATATTACCAAAATTATATCTTCAATTCCGATAATATTTCCAAATCCACATGGAATGTTATAACAGAAATCACAGGCAATAAACCGTCTAGTCAAAATTTGAGTATCAGACTTGACAACAATATTCTAACAAACCCAGTAGATGTTGCAAATGAATTTAATACTTTTTTTAGAGACGCACCTAAGAAGATAGTAGATCAATTACCCACATCTAATGCAGAACCGCAAGATGTCATGGTTGCACAATCAAATAGCCTGTTTCTGCTACCTTTTGATGAATCTGAACTTTTAAATTTAATTAAAACAAAAATAAAAAACAAAAGATCATTTGGTCCAGATAACATTCCAAATTTCCTAATTAAAATTATAGCAGTTACCATAATTAAACCCATATTGCATTTAGTAAACCTATCGTTTCAGAAAGGAAACTTTCCATGTATCCTTAAAGTTAATAAAGTCAGTCCGATTCATAAAGGAAAAGATGCATATAATATAAATAACTATAGGACAGTGGCACTTTCATCCGTCTTCTCAAAAATTTTCGAGCATGCTTTTTTAAATAGGTTGGAATCTTTTTTGTATAAATACAAAATAATCAGTCCACACCAATTCGGGTTTCGACCCACATATTCTACTTTAAATGCAATACAATTTACGCTCGAAAATATTTTAAGCAAACTAGAAAATGGAGAGCAGCCGGTCGGAATTTTTTGTGATTTGACAAAAGCTTTTGATTGTGTAAACTATGATAGATTGCGCTTTAAGTTGGAAAAGCACGGTATAAGGGGCACGCCTCTTAATTGGATATCATCTTTTTTAGAAAACAGGGAGCAATACGTTTCAATTAAACATATAGATAACAATATCACAAAAAAAATAGATTCAGAACGTACTGTAGTGAATATTGGAGTTCCACAAGGCAGCGTAATTTCAGCTATACTTTTTTTATTGTACATTAACGATCTGAGCTCTATTTTTAGTAAAGAATGTGTAATCACGATGTATGCTGATGATATTTCGCTAATCATTTTAGATCCAAATAGTGATACACTTAAAGCTAAGTGTCAGAATTGTGTAGATCGCCTAGCTAACTGGTTTAGTAGCAACAACCTTTTCTTTAACTGTCTTGATAATCATCACATTTCTAGGATTTATAAAAATAAATTTCTAGGAGTGTCTCTTGATGAAACTTTTATTTGGAGCTCGCAGGTAGATTCTGTTACTGCTAAACTTAGTGTGATTTGTTATCAGTTTAGACATTTAAGTAATATTCTTACGGAAAAACAGCTCTTAATATTTTATTATGCTAAGGTAGAATCAGTTATTCGCTACGGTATTTGTTTTTGGGGTGTATCAACTTCAGTATCAAATGAGTTTATTTGTCAAAAAAGAATTTTACGAAGTATTGCCAAAGTATCGCGTGATTTCTCATGTAAAAGTCTTTTCAAAAAGTATAATATTTTAACAGTAACTTCTCTTTATAGCTTTATGCAGATTCATCTATGCAAAGATATCATCATTTAACCTAAATTCAACCTATCACAAATTTGACACAGGTCAAAAAAACGACTTTCGGGTACCTTTAGCCAGATATGATTTTTCAAAAAAGGCTCCACATATACAAGGTTTACTGATTTTTAATAAATTATCAGCTGAAATCAAATCTTGTAAAAATCTAAAACTGTTTTCATTCAAATTAAAATCTTTTCTTTTAGAACACTGTTTCTATAACTTAAAAGAGTATTATGATCTGACAAATTAACTTCTTTTCACAAGACTGCCTTTTATGTCGCTCATAGTTGCTTTCTCTCTCGGGATCTACTGTACCTTTTTTATTATATTATTTAGTAGCAAATAAGTAATCTTACTGTTTTATAACTTTATACGTGTTTGTATAATTGTCATAATTTTATTGTATTTTTGACGTTTTCCATACATGTAAACCATATCAATGAAATAAAGATTATTATTATTATTATTATTATAACCAAAGACTGGAAAACAGTAAAAGAAACATTAGTTGCCCATTTCGGCGACCAGCGAGATGAAAATGGCTTATTATTTGATTTAGATCAACTGAGACCAAAAGATGAATCAGCACTTCAATTTTACACAAAAGTAATGCAAAATTTAAGCTTTCTTCATAATTATGTTGAAATTCATGAATCAGAAGAGACAATTAAAACAGCAAAGAAAAATTTTTATAATACACATGCGTTGAAAATATTTTTAGCTGGATTAAAAGAACCACTTGGTTCAACAATTCGCGCAATGAAACCCACTAGTTTAGCAGAAAGTAGACAATATATAGTAGCGGAAAATAACATCAGACATTTACAAAGACCCGCTTTCAATAATAAAATTACTCAAAAACCTCCGCCTAATATGCACATTCAAAGACAAATCCCAATGCAATTTCCTAGATATCAATCTCCAACAACCTATAATTCTCCGCAACAACAATTTTATAATCAACCCCGACCATTTCCCAGTGCTCCAATTCAACCTCAAAGAACCTTTACAAACCAACAAGTATTTGGAAGACCTCAACTTAGACCCAATCCTACAAATGTGTGGAAACCACAAGGTTCTGCCACCCGTCAACAATTTCCCAAACCAACACCCATGAGTGGAATATCACATGGTATTGTATCAAAATTCCAAAATAACGGACAACAAAAATTTGTATCCGAGGAACTATTTAATGTAGAGCCGACCGAATTTTACGAACCAGTAGAATATTATTACGATAATTATAATGAAGTGGAAAATTACGAACAATACGGACAAAACACTTCGGTCGACACAAATGAAACCGAATACGACGTGTACGAACCCGACTCTTATGAAGATAATCAAAACTTTTGCGAAACGAGCCAGTCTCAGAACCAAACATAGAAATTCATTCATCTATGATAAAAAAGATTTACCCTTTATAAAAATTTCGAATCCACCTTTAAAATTGTTAATAGACACCGGAGCGACAAAATCATTTTTAAATCCAGATCTTGCAGAAAAATATTTTAAACCATTAATTAAAAAGGAAAATTTTACAACTAGTTCAATATTTCAAACTACTAAACGCGATTCTTGTATTGAAATTCCAGCATTCCCCGACAAAAACATAAAATTCTATTTGTTTAAATATTATCACTTTTTCGATGGATTAATTGGATATGACACGTTAATAGTTATTTAATGACCAAGGATATTAATGCAAGCGATTAATGATTGAGATATTTTAACGTTCGAGCGAAGCGAGGGCGTTAATATTTGACATCATTAATCGCTTATTAACATCCGAGGTAATTACAATACTTTTCCGTCCTTCTTGTTAAATTACAATTTTATTCATTGCTATTTTTTTTAGGTTAGGGTAAGTAACACATTTGACATTTGACTGACCTACCTTGATACGTCAAAAATCAACAAATTTGTCAATTGTTTTCAGTGAATGCGTTGAGTTTACTGAACGCTACGTAGCACAAATACTTTTTTAATTTTATTTGACAAGTATTATGGGTTCAAATTAATTTTAAATGTATGTTACGTGAATATACCTAGCTAGTAATTGTAAAAATCATATCTTTTAATTTTATCTAGCATTTTCGGCAACTATATTCCGTGTATCGAACGCACCAAAAATTGGTCATTAATAAAAATCAGGGCATTAATGGATGTTATTAATGACCAATTTTTGGTACGTTCGAGGCACGTAATATAACCTATTCATAACCGGTGGGCGAAAAAAGACTTAAACGTCGAACTAAATATAAAACATTCTATCTTGAAAACCCCAAACACGAGTTTAAAACTATCACACTACAAATCGAAAGAAAAATTATTGTTTTTTGCTCGAATAGAACCAAACACTCTCGAAACCGTAAAAATTCCAGTACATGCACCCGACGGCGATGTATTAATACCACCCACAAACATTTCGAATTGTTTAATCAGAAATTGTTTATCAAATTGTCAAAACGGTTATGCCCCTGTAGATATTTATAATAATACATATGAACCACAAGAAATTTATTTGTACGAACCAATTAATGCCAACCCATTTAATAATTCTGAATTCGAATTATTAAATGTCACAGTCAATGACGATGTAAATAATATCCAATATCAAGACAAATCAGACTTAACTAAATTAATTAGAACCGACCACATGAATACGGAAGAAACACATCAAATTTCAAAATTAGTCAAATCATTTTCTGATATATTTTATCGAGAAGGAACTCCACTAACTTTTACAAACAAGATCAAACATCAAATAATCACAAAAGATGAAATTCCAGTATACTCAAAATCCTATAGATATCCATTCATTCACAAACCCGAAGTCGAGAAACAAATTAACAACATGTTAGAACAGGGAATCATACGACCCAGTGATTCGCCTTGGTCATCACCTATTTGGATCGTTCCAAAAAAAGTTGATGCTTCTGGCAAACAAAAATGGCGTATAGTCGTCGATAATCGCAAGATAAACGAGAAGACTGTAGATGACCGTTACCCTATCCCGAATATATCCGACATTCTAGACCGACTTGGACGATCAAAATACTTTTCAACATTAGACTTCGCAAGTGGATTTCATCAGATTGAAATGCACCCGGACGACATACAGAAAACCGCTTTTAACGTAGAACACGGACACTATGAATTTTTACGAACACCTTTTAGCTTAAAGAACGCACCAGCCACTTTTCAGCGAGTTATGGATAACATATTACGAGAATATCTAAATAAAATTTGTTTTGTTTTTATGGACGATATAATAGTATTTTCTGCATGTCTTCAAGAGCATATTTCAAATTTAAAAAATATTTTCCAAAAATTACACGAAAGTAACCTTAACTCGATAAGTCCGAATTTCTAAAAACAGAAGTCACATTTTTAGGTCACTTAATTACATCAGACGGCATAAAACCTAACCCCGAGAAGATCAAAGCAATTAGAAATTACCCCTTACCAAAAACTACGCGAGAAATAAAAACATTTTTGGGATTACTCGGATATTATCGCAAATTCATAAAAAATTTCTCAAATCTAACAAAACCTTTAACTTCATGCTTGAAAAAAGACGCCAAAATCGATACACAAAATCCAAATTACATAAATTTTTTCAATACCTGTAAAAATTTGTTAGCTAATGAACCTATTTTGCAACACCCTGATTTCGAGAAACCTTTCATTTTAACGACAGACGCGAGCAATTTCGCGATTGGTGCCGTACTGTCACAAGGAAAAGTAGGATCAGATCTGCCTATATCTTATGCCAGCCGTACGTTAAATGATTCAGAGACTAAATACTCCACAATTGAAAAGAAGCTACTAGCCATAGTATGGGCAGTGAAACATTTCAGGCCTTATCTATTTGGTCGTAAATTTGTCATCTATACGGACCACAGACCTTTACAATGGTTGTTTTCATTAAAAGAACCCAATTCGAAACTCGTGAGACGGCGACCTAAACTAGAAGAATATGATTACCAAATTATTTATAAAAAAGGTTCACTAAATTTAAACGCAGACGCATTATCTCGTATTCAATTAAATGCCAACGAAACAAATGAGAACTCCGAAGGAATATTCCAATACATACAAAATTTTAACAAAAATTTTTCTAACACTAATAAACAAGAGAATGAAAATAATTTAGATAATGTCTTTTTAGTAGTTCAAACCGATAATGAAAATCAAGATGAAATTATTTCAGACGATGAAATAGTTCACACAAACACAGAAAATCCGATCGTAGGAATACCTATTTGTGATAAACCAGTTAATTTCGGAACAAACCAAATTATTATATCAGAAGTAAATTTTGATCCCCAAAAACCAAAAATTATAAAATTATTTGAAAACACATAATGTTTCCTTGTACAAATTTCGAAAAACAATTTTGCTAGAGATATAATTAATTTCATAAAAGAATACATCATCCCGAAAGTTAAATATTGCTTATACTTTGAAGATCCAATATATGAAAAATTCAGTTCAATTATTCAAAAATATTTCAAAAACTCACAAATAAATTTAGTAAGATATACTCAAAAATTATTAGATGTCGTAGACTCAGAAGATATTAAAGAAACTATTCAAAATTATCACGAAAGCAAAACTAATCATAGAGGAATCGATGAAACAGAGAAAGAAATTAGAAAGAAATACTACTGGCCTAATTTGAGGAAATCAGTTCAAACTTATATTAATGAATGTGAAGTATGTTTAAGAGTCGAAATTCCTATGCGACAACACAAATCTCCTTCCAATGGAAAAAGATGAAGAATGTCTAACTTCAATATTAACTACCGATAGCACAGCCAATAATTGCCAATATGTGCCAGTAAAAATTAGACAAAAAATTGTATTAGAAATAAAATGAAGCACATTACATTGGAATATTTCCTACACCGCAACAAATAAAAACAACGTGCAGTAGAAATACCATCGCTTCCCTTCAAGGAACCTATCTATTCATTATACCACCAAACTGCTCAATCAAAATCTCATCCTATGTGTATTCCAATAAAATAAACTCCATACCTGGTCATCCAATCAACTTAGAAAAAATCAACATAAGAATTCCTACAAGCCTACAAGTTGAAAAACTAAAACTGGACAAGACACCACTGGACAATCTACATCAACTCCAACTACAGGAAATTGAAGAAATCGACATCGATCCGATGAAGACAGAATACAAATACTCCGTGGCTGCAATAATAGGAGTCATCTGCCTGTCATTGGTGATCGCAACATATTTTTTGTTCAAAATAAAAAATAAATTTTTCCATACAATTCCCAGGACTCCCACGCAGATTGACGAAACTCAAGTCGTTCCGCCCTAGAGTTTCTTCTTAAGGAGGAAGGTGTTACCTGCCCAAGAGTTGCAACCATCAGCAGTTCCCGACATCCTGTTATCATGTTATCATATTATATTACTCTGTATCAAAAACATATGTAAAAGATTGTAAATAAATATTATATTCAGTCTGGACTTGTATGTTGCTTTGAAAACATTAAATTTAATATTTGTGAATAAAATAATTACTCATAAACCAGAACCACGAAAAGTCAAGGGGGGGGGGTTTGGGTTTACGGGTCCGGACCCGCTCCTTGACGAATTTAAAATAAAATATTCAATAGTTATATCACAAGTGCATGGCAAATACCCGAATATTTTTTCGAGTGCACGAATGTGCACGAGAAAAAATATTCTGATGTATTTGCCATGCACGAGTGATATATTCGTAGAATATTTCTCGAGAAAAATGTCCCACTGCATATATTTTTCTAAATATTTAATATTTATTTTAAACTGTCATATAAACGTCATTTATGTCATTAAAATACCTACTTGATAAATGTCAATGCAATTTTTTGATATCAAGAAGTGTGAGAAAACAAAATAATCGTCTTGTCACCAACGTTATTAAACAATTCAGTTTTTTGTGACCACGTGGTGTCAAACTTCATATATTTAAAATGAGTCATCTGCGTTTTGGAAGCAATTCTTTTGAAGAAATTGGTGAAAGAATTCTAGATATTACTCCTGTTAATACTAGAAAATCAAATGATTTCACATGCAAGTTGTTTGAAGATTTTTGTTGTGCAAGAGGATACGAGATGAATAAAACTACATCTTTATCAAAGCTAGCAGAAATATTAATGGATTTTGGATTTAATATGAAGAAACATGACGGTTCCGACTATAAAGAGGGGGTAATTAAAACTGGAACAGGGTTGCTAAATTATTGCAATCAAAATTTTATAATGAGTTCAATATTTCGTTTGATCCCTTCAAAGACATAATATTTCAAAATGCCCGCAATGCACGAGATGCTAAAAGAAAACAATCACAGATATTTACTGAAAAAAGAAAAATTAGTTCTGAGGCGCTAAGTGTGGAAGAATACGAAAAAATTATAAACTTATGGGACGAAAATACTCCAGAGGGATTGCAACGCAAGTTTTATCATATTGCATCTTATGAGTTAGCCTGGCGAGGAGGTGAAGCCGCCAGTTGCTTAACGACGTTCTTTGAACAAGAAAATGATAATTTTGGCAAACCAACAGGACGAATTATTTATAATCCGGTGTTCAGCAAAACAACTCAGGGAGGAGCACGGCCATTGTGTGCAAAAAAATGGCTAGTAGAAAATAAAAACAATCCTAATCGATGTCCCGTTAGGTGTGTACATTAAGCTACATAATAATACAATATTTGAAAATGTTTGCTTTTTAGATTGTTTCATAAACTTATGGAAAAAAGGGGAAAAATATAACTATTAATCGTTCTTTCCCAACTGTTAACCCATCATGGAAGGATAAGAAATCAGTTGGTTTCTTCAAAAATACGCCCATTGAAAGAAACATTATTTCAAAGTGGACTTCAGATGCAGCAGAACAAACAGGATTAGACGTTAAATGATGCAAAATCACAAATCATTCTATTCGTTCCACTGCTGTATCAAATTTAGCCAAAAGTGGAGTCGGTGAACATCAAATAACAAAAATAACTGGACATAGTAATAGCAGTTCTATCAGTTCTTATATAAAAATAGATTCTGAACATCACGAAGCTCTAATTACAAATTTGCGAAATCCAGAAATAGGAAACGAACTAAGAAGGAATGACACAAATTCAGATTCTAAAAATGTAGTTTATAGCAATTGTATTTTCCATTGCACGAATTGTAATTTTAATAAATAAATAATTTTTGTTGATACTTTATATTTATTTTAAACTGTCATATAAACGTCAATTATGACATAAAAATACTCGAAAAATATACTCAGTTTATGCACATGTGCGTATATTCACTGATATTCAATTTTCATTGGCTCAAATTAAAAAAATGCTCTTACCTGATTGGTCAACATTTTTCTAGGGAAATATTCATATATATCTATTTATGTGAATAAATTACTGAAAATATTTGTAACATTATCAGTAACAACTAGTACTGCAGAGCGTACATTTTCAACGCTAAAGAGAATTAAAACATATTTACGGAATTCAATGTCAGAAAATAGACTAAATGGTCTGACAATGTTAAATATACATCGTGAAATTCCAATTTCGGCTGACGAAGTGCTGAGTAGTTTAACAAAAAACACCAGAAGACTTAAATTTAAAATATAATTTTTTTTATAACATAACTATTTGCTATTTATTTAAAACTATGAAAATTATTGTTTTTTTTGTATAGATAAGAGGTCTAAATTATTTTATTTGTAAAAATGTTTTCTTAATAAATAAATAGATATACATACCTATGTATTAAGTAACCTAATCTAATTTTGAACCCCCCCCCCCCCCCTTCCAAAATTCCTGGCTACACCACTTTATATATATATATATATATATTATATATATATATATATATATATATATATATATATATATATATATATACCGGGTGTCCCAGCTCGACCGACACATGGGAGTTTTACATGGGAAATAATTAATGTCTTCAATAATTACCAAGAATTTGATAAAGTTACTGATTATGGTTCCTTTAATATTATAAATATATAAGTATTTGTAATTTACGTTCATATTATTAATATTACAAATAATTGCATTAAAATAGATAATACAAATATTTTTTCAGATATGAAAGTGGTTATGGTGTTATTTTTATTTACTTCGACAAGACAATAAGAGACCTGAATGCTAGAAAATTTATATTTCAAATTACGAATATGATAAACTGAGTTTTTATATATGACAGTATAGAAAATAGTTTGTCCAGTTGAGGTACAAATAGAGTGGAATATTTTCATTAGTACGTATTATAATTCAATTGTATAATTTATACTTTTAAATTGCAGAATTTAAATTAACATATACTCTGACCTGACGACAGGATTTTGTTTTAACTATCGTCACATTTTTCCTCTGAAACTTAGCACTCTTCAGCCTGTGTTTTGTGTAAACTTTCTTTATAATTTCGAGGTATGTTTATTGTACAGTATAAATATTTATTTCAACTAAAATTGTATAACTTTCAATTGTTCTGATTTACTGTAATTATTTGCTTGATATTTGTTAACCACATGTTTTAATGTTTATGTCCGCCGACAAGTATTGTGACCTTGTACGTGACGTTCGACCGTAACGCCGCCTGCATGTAGAAAATTGAGATATTTTGAAGTTTAATATTCAAAATTGTAACAGCATTTATTAAAAGTATTATTTTATTATATAAAATATGTATTATGATACAGAAATGCTGACAAAATTTCGGTTTGGATTTGTTAGACAAAATTGATGGAATGTTATAGAAGTTTTTACTGATTTTGTCTTAAGACATGTGCTTTAGGCATGTTATTAAGTTTTTCGAGTACAAATATCTGTGCTCACTCGACTTCTAGTCAGTGAGTTTCGAGTTGGTCTTCCGTTCTCGAGATACCAATGCATTCGTACCTTAAATGGGACACCTGTATATATATATATATATATATATATATATATATATATATATATATATATATATATATATATATGTAATAAATTTTCTATGTTTATTTTTATGTCACTATAATAGTGGCATATAAAAGGAAACCCAATTGAGATTGCTCTGAAATAAGAGTTTTATTAACACTACTTATAAGCTATTTACAATATTTACAATACCTGAAATAAGAGAAAACAACAATTAAAGCTTTTATTCCCTTATTCTATGCTTATTTAACACCTTAGTGACAATTTTATTATAAACAGTAGTATTTTGTTTGCGACACGTGTTTTTCTTCTTTTAGGTTATATCTTTTTATGCCTTCCGTCTTTCTCCGTCGAGATTCCGTGCTCCGTCGGCAACGCGGGGAAATTCAAATTTTAAATAAACTCCGACACTTGTATTGTGTCGTGATTTTCTTTACATATATATATATATATATATATATATATATATATATATATATATATATATATATATATATCTTGCACTGGGGAGATACTATTCATAATTAACTGATTTCCCATGTAAAACTCCCATGTGTCGGTCGAGCTGGGACACCCGGTATATATATATATATATATATATATATATATATATATATATATATATATACAGGGTGAATACTGAAAACCTTGACATAGGGAATTAACATGGGAAAACAGTTTTTTGCTGTTTCCATCTGTCCCGCTAAATAAAATCGGATGTACAGGCTGAGCATGCGAGAATGAACCAGCTATTATCTCCGTTATTAAGGGAGATAGCGATTATCTTCTTATAAGCTAATTTACTATAGATAACATGGGCTATAAGATGCGGTAGTTAAAAGTGTTCTATTACTTCCGGTTCCGGAGTATCTGATATCAATTTTGAAATTTCAAATGGCACATACTACTTTGTATTATATTTTTGAAAAGTACACAAAATTTTGTTTACAGTGGTGGTAAATAAGTAGTATGTTATATTATTAAAAAATAAATTGGCGGGCGTTTAAAATATTTTATTAAATAAGTGTTTACTGTTTGAGATTTGGATGTTTCTAGTTCATGGATGATGTGATATTTAATTTTTTTTTTTTTGTATCTCCTAAGAATTTTACAATCTATCTAAATATAAGATAATAAGTAAAAATATAACAGCAAATGAATTACATGAGGAGCATTTGTCCACTGACAAAAACTCGAAATATTAACTATATAATGTTAGCTAAATCTATCTACTAAATCTAATGGTTTAAAACGTTTTAATCGTCGTATGTCCTCACTGCTGTCTAACAATTTCACTGCACTTGTGTTTGGGTGGGCTTCAAGTCTTTTAAGATATTTGGTACTAAATTGTTCGATTGTTTCTTTCACTGTACACATGTTGAGGTCTCTGTGGATGTTTACATTTGGCACATACCAAGGAGCATTTGTAATTGTTCGGAGGCACTTAGATTGAAAGCGTTGAAGTATTTCAATATTGGAGTTGCTTGCTGTTCCCCAGAGTTGTATTCCATACGTCCAGACTGGTTTAAAGATGCTTTTATATATCAGTAGTTTGTTTTCCAGTGACAGTTTGGAAGTTCTACCTAATAGCCAATAGTGCTGCCTGAATTTTAGTCCCAGTTGTTTTCTTTTTGAGAAGATGTGTTTACGCCATGTTAGTCTTCTATCAAGATGTATTCCTAGATATCTTGTTTCTTCAGTTTGCGGTAGCGGTTGGTTATTGAGTGTTACCACAGGACACGTACTTTTATTCAAGGTAAAGGTTACATGGACTGATTTGGTTTCGTTGGCTTTTATTCTCCAGAATTTAAAATTAATTTCATTTATTTAGCGTTAAATTCTTCTAAATATGGATATACTTGATTGAATAAGAAGAATAGGGAATTCATGGTGCAAGATATTAATAACGGAGATAATAGCTGGTTCATTCTCGCATGATCACCCTGTATATGGTATCGTTAGTTAGATTACTTAATTTTACATATAATAAAACCAAATGTTGTGTAATATGGCCTTTTCTAACTGAAATATTTGATAAAATAAATTGTATTTTGAAGGTTATCCTTCATATTTTCGAATAAGAAACGTCAAAAACAAAATGCTCCATAGCCGAGTGGATAAGAGGGCGGATTCATAATATAAATAATCTACAAGACCTGGTTCGAGACCACATCGGCCCAATTTTTTTTAAATTGAATTGTACTTAAAATATTTTTATTATATTATATATCAGAATGCTCAAATTTTTATACTAGGTTACGAATATCAGCAAAAATATTTTGAATATCTCTTTAACTTTTGCGCTAATAATAAAGTTTTATAATATTTATTATATCTTCTAATACCTACTAAATCCATTTCGAAACATGAAATACAAAATTATACACCAAAAACTAAATTCGAATTAATTTGGATTTTTTTTTTATTTATAAAAATATGAATATAGCTATTTTATTAAAATAGTCTGATATAATAAAGATATTTTAAGCATAATTTAATTAAAAAAAGTAGGGCCGAGGTGGTCTCGAACCAGGTCTTGTAGATTATTTATATTATGAATCCGCCCTCTTATCCACTCGGCTATGGAGCATTTTGTTTTTGCCGTTTCTTATTCGGAAATATGAAGGATAACCTTCAAAATACAATTTATTTTATCAAATATTTCAGTTAGAAAAGGCCATATTACACAACATTTGGTTTTATTAGATGCAAAATTAAGTAATCTAACTAACGATACCACATACACCCGATTTTATTTAGCGGGACAGATGGAAACAGCAAAACACTGTTTTCCCATGTTATTTTCCTATGTCAAGGTTTTCAGTATTCAACCTGTATATATATATATATATATATATATATATATATATATATATATATATATATATATATATATATACAGGTGTCCCATTTAAGGTACGAATGCATTGGTATCTCGAGAACGGAAGACCAACTCGAAACTCACTGACTAGAAGTCGAGTGAGCACAGATATTTGTACTCGAAAAACTTAATAACATGCCTAAAGCACATGTCTTAAGACAAAATCAGTAAAAACTTCTATAACATTCCATCAATTTTGTCTAACAAATCCAAACCGAAATTTTGTCAGCATTTCTGTATCATAATACATATTTTATATAATAAAATAATACATATATATATATATATATATATATATATATATATATATATATATATATATATATATATTGAAACGATTTCATTCGTTTCGCGGTTTTTTATTTAAATCTTTTATATTTAATTAAACATACGACATCTCTAGTGCGGCTGACTGCTTGAGAGGCGAGCGCGGTCGGTAGAGCAGTTGAGTTTCTGCAAGCTGAGACAACGGACGTATTTTGATAGCAATTTTGTTTGTTCTAAAAAATTTTATCTAAAGTTATTTTTAAAATCTTCAAGATTTTATTTAAAATATTCTTACTCCGGATATTTTATTTCACTGATTTTGGTGAGTAAGGTGATATTTTTTATTTTATTCGAACCTTTTGTTTTAAATAAATATTTAGATAACCACGTGTTGTCAAAGCTTGCGAGGAAACCTCCTCAACTTTTTGTTATTATTATTTTCCAAATTTCTCGTGTATCTTTCACAGGAAAGATTCATTTTTTTATTAGTTTGCTTAATATTTTTCTTTTGAATACGATTTAGGTTATTTTTTATACTGTGGGATTTAGACAGAGCTCACGCTGATTTACTGTCGTAAGTAGAATTTTTATCGTTCCAATTTTATTTTTCTCTTTGTTTTTGGATGCCATTAGTTACCTTTTTACCGTTTATTATTTTTTTGGCAGCCAAAAAGTAAGTAAAAACTTTACAAGTCCCGCAGTAAAAACGTTAGTTTTTGAAAACCTTTCGAGTCTTGTTATATTCTTTCTTTCTCTATTTTCTAGTCTTTTACAGCCTGGCCAGCTGATAATTTTTTTGTAAAATTATTTGGAGTTTTTTTTGTGCACAAATTTTTGTGAATAAAAATTTTTGCATTTATTTATTGTTAAATAAATTATTTGTTCATTTTTATTATAAAGATTTTTTTTTGTATTTTTTTTGCCACGGCAAGTTATTTTTTGGGATCAATTATCTGCTCAAATTTTTATGTTTTATATTTCCTCCTGGTCCTGGATGGTCGAGGTTTGTTGGTAGTGGAGTGTGGAGTTCCAATCCAAGCTGAATAGTACTGCGACACGTGCACACGTACACAGTACCAACTTACACACAGTACTCAGGCATCACGCACAAACAAACAGCAGTTTGCAAACACAAGAATAACTCACGCAACCGCCAGACACGCTTAGTCCGGTGACACCACGCATTATCCTGTATCCTGCTTTACGCTACTACACTGCTTGTGTCCGACATCCTGCGGTGCTGCTTAAACTAACACGAACAGTACATATTCCGTCGACAAGCCGAACCTCGGTACCAAGACGTCCAGGGACTCACTCCAACGACCTAGCCATTCCAGACCCATCGATATTCTGTTACCCCACAAAAGGTATTTTTCTTATTTTTTGTAATAGGCAATAATTGTCCCAGTTAACTTCCTTATTGTATTTACTTGCCGTAAATAAAATTAGTTTTATTTTCAATTTGTTATTTTCGGTGTTGTTGTGTCCACCATTTTTCCTTTCGGCACAACTGGCGCCCTTCCCTATTATTGTTATTACAAAGATCTTAGTGACCCACGACCTAGCGATACCACGACCAATTCTGAGCTGTCGAGGTAAGTGTGTGCAGGGCCGTAGCCAGCTTCAATTTCCAGGGGGGGCCAGAAAATATTTAGGGTGTAAATAAAAGAGCAAGTAAATAATATAATATAATTAATATAAAAAAAATCCGGTTTATAAATAATAATACACAGAAAATAATATAGGCGATTACAACAATTACAACTGTAATTTTCTATTTTTCGTACTATTAAATTTTTGCAAAAAAAAATCTAAATTTATTTCTTTTGTACTCGTTTGTTCGAATGCTAATAGCGCAAGATTAGCCATTCTTTGGTGGCACATAGAGAGTCTCTGTGGCCTGTTCACTCTAGTAAGTGTAGAAAACGAAGATTCTCACAATGCAGTGCTACACCCAAAAGTCCGGCAAATTGCAATTAAATTGTAGGTAGTAGAAAAGGCTTCCTTGTGTTGATATAATATCTCAAATATATCTTTATCTTTATTTGTTTGTTTTTGTTGTGAAATAATTTTCTTGACAACAGTTATTTCTTCTGTAGATGGTAACTGAATGCCAAGAGTTGATAAATAGTGCATATTTTCCAAGTCTAAATCAGTTTCAGCACTTATTATTGCTGAAAATAGTTCACTATTAGTTTCAAATCTTCGTTGAAGTTCACTTAATATAGTATCTATGACTTCAAAATAAATTAAATTTAGGTTTGGATTTACGTTGTTATTAAATTCTAGATTAATATTTTCAGTAATAATATAATCATTTAAAAAACATTAGTTTTTCGTATTCTTTTATTTATAGGACTGGAGACGCTTTCATCATTTTTCAGTTTCTCAGATTATTTTAGAATTTTTTCATATTCCTCAGTACAACGATGATGTTTAAAAGTTTCTATAATAGCTTGTATTACATTGTGGTATTCTTTTAAATTCGATTTTCTTGACTGTAATATTTTATCGGCAGATTCAATAATTTCTAGAAACGTTTTCATGGATATTAAAATAAATTTAAAAATATTTTTCGACATAATGGCTTTTAAACCCAAACTTTCTGCTATAACATCTCCAGTGAAGCTTTGCGAGTTGCATACTGTATTCAAGGTATCAAATATTTTATTGAAATTGTTTAATATTAATTTGATTACACGTAAATGACCTGATCAGCGTTGTTCTAATAAACGTGCTAGAGGCTGTCCTTCATAAAACTTAACTACAGATCCACGTCTTAAAAATTTATACAGCATGGAACACTGTTCAAAAAATTGTTTAATTGTTTATTATTTATAAATTTTTTCAGTAAATTCATGGCTCTTATTATATTACTTATAAAATGAAATCATATTGGAGAACATTTATTAATTTTTTTGCAGCTATGCCAGTATATTTTTAGTTTTCTATTTTGTTTCGTTATTTTTTATTATTAATAATTTATATATTTGTTATTTTCTGTACATATGTATATATAAATAAATATATAAGTACTAAACTAATTAAATGTTTAAATTTTTAAATTTAAATTAGTAATAAATATACGTATATTTTTAATATTTCCATACGGCACCGCAAGATAGCGCATCTATGAATAAACGTCCACATCTAACTTTAAATTTTCCTAACATGGTACTGACCAGTCTTTGGTCGTAACGCAAGCGCATACACATACACACTAGCCAAATAGTAATACATGTATTGCCATGTGACAATGAAAAGCTAATTTATATTGTTTTATATTTTTTTTAACATTTATTTCAAATTTTATAATAAAAATTAAATATTAAAATTTAATTTACATTTATGTACTGTTATTGTTAGGGGGGGCTCAAAAAATTACAGGGGGGGCTCAGCCTGGCCCCCTCCTGGCTACGGCCCTGAGTGTATGACGCGTGATTTCTCTTTGAGAAATCACGGTAATTTTTTGAACATTATTTTTAAATTTCTGGCACACGTCACACAAATAATTTTGGCACCCGCAACGTGGGGCCCGTGGTTAATATTTTGTTGGTCATATTTTTAAATTTAAAGTTATTTTTCGTGGTTTTGCTTGGTCTTTTCAACATCTCTCTTTACTCTTTTATTTCTATCTTTCTCTTTGCTTTTCTCTTTACATTATTTTTACATTTATTATTTGGCACTAATATTATTTTTTTTCAAAAATGTCACTTACCGTGGAACACATCCAATATCTACGAGGAGAGGAAATCAGTTACGAGCTCAAAATTCGAAATTGTTTCTATCCCGGATCAAATGAGGAAAATTTAAACATATTATGTGGATTAATCGAGATGGAAAGTATTGGGCAAACTACAGTTAATGCTGATTATTTTCCGGATCCCATCAATGACTCTCGAACATGTCTGGAAACACTTAAAGAGATGTCAGGTATGATTCAAAATTTTAATAGTAGAAATCGTTCTCATATAGAGCAATTTCAAGTTGAAATAAATTCTCGTTTAGTTGCCTTGTATCTTCGCATTTCTCGTTTGCCTCAACATTTAAGTGGCGAGCTTTTGAGATTGCTCTCTATGATAAAATCTGCCCTTTCTTCCATGTCCCGTGTAGTTGATACTAACCAGGTAGTAAATTTAATTGATTTTGATGAAATACCTTCCACTAATTCTTTTCCAACTACTCTATCTATTCCTATTGCCATGCTAAGTTCGTTCGATGATAGTTGCCAGAGCTTTTTGCAAAAATTGAATGCTATTAGATTTAGTAACGTAAATATTACCCCTACAGTATCTAATGTACATTCTGAAATTCCACCGACACCGCTACCACATCATCTACCAAGCAGTACTGTTTTACCTCGTTCCGCGGCTTGCGATCATAAAAATTTAGTTGCCAAATGGAATATTACATTCGATGGAAATACCGGCCTTAATAGTTTTCTCGAAAATATCGACAGCACAGCTTATTCTCGTGGAGTTTCTCACGAACAATTATTTCGCCAAGCTGGTGATCTCTTTACCGGCCATGCTCTCGTTTGGTATCGCATGATACGCAACTCTATATCTTCTTGGTCGGAACTTGTTTCTAAACTTCGTTCTACCTTTTTACCTGCTAATTATGATCTAGCTCTTATGGATGAGATTCGGAATCGAACTCAAGCTTCTTGTGAGAAGGTAGAGATTTTTATTGCCATCATGGAAAACTTATTCTGTCGTTTAACTAAAACTCCTGACGAACAAACCAGGGTTAGTTACATTATTCGTAATTTACAACCGCATTTTCAGAGATTTTGTTCACTTCAAAATATTAACTCTCTGTCAGAATTGATTACTATTTGCAAGAGACTTGAAGACACTGAACTTAATGTCTCGCAGTTTAAAAATCCACCAACTCGTTCCTCACATACTCTAGAACCCGATCTTTCATTTCAAAGTAGTTCTAAATCATCCTGTAAATTGGATAGAAATTTTTCTCGTTCAGCCGTTGCAGCTGTAGGTCAAGGGCGTGTTCTTAGTTGCTGGAACTGTAATAGTACGGAACATCTTTATCCAAAATGTCCAAAGCCTCGTAATCTCTTTTGCTTTTCTTGTGGTAAAAGAAACGTTACCAAACTTAAATGCCCCAATTGTTCAAAAAACGTGTGCGGCGCCTCGGTCTTGCCAGCTGTCGAGGAAAACGCCACCCGAACGCTGGTAAAGTCGTTAGAAAAACCGACAGAGAAGAGTGGTCTCAATGGTTAAACCAAGTCTCTAACTTTTTCACGAATAATGTCATTTCACCTATTTTTAATAAATCAAGTGATGATAACCAACCTTTCGTTACTATCTTCATTCACGGAGTACCTATGACAGCCTTAGTTGATTCGGGTGCTAATATTTCTATTGTAGGTGGTCGAGGCTATTTAATGCTAAAACATCTATTTTCTCTAAAACCTAGTGTTGTTCCTACCGTTTCAACTGCTGATGGTAAATCTCATCCAACCTTAGGCAACGTTTTTGTACCTTTCTCGTTGGGTAAAACGAGTAGTCATTTTTCTTTTACTGTCGTTCCTTCTGTAAAACATCCTGTAATATTAGGTGTGGACTTTTGTCGTTGTTTTGGTCTTAAGTTAGACTTTTCTAAGAATTCGTGGCATGCCCAAAATGAAATTGCTTCTCTTAGTGGTGTTTCTAGCCGTGAAAACTTATCTTCCCGCCCGCAAGAAATTCTTAATTCCGTTGTTGCTGATTTTGAAAAGCTCGGATCTTTAGGACTCGGTTGTACCAATAAAATTCAACATGTTATTGATACTGGTGACGCGCTTCCCTTAAAACAGCGCCAATATCCTCTTTCTCCAGTTATGATGGAATTCGTTAATAAAGAACTGGACAAAATGTTGGAATTGGGAGTGGTTCGTCCATCTGTGAGTCCGTGGTCTAGTCCAATATTACTTGTCAAAAAGAAATCGGGAGAATATCGGCTATGTTTTGATGGTCGGAAACTTAATTCGGTTACGCGTAAGGATAGCTACCCCTTGCCTCGCGTAGATTACATCTTAAGTAAGCTGGGTAATGCAAAGTTTCTGTCTTCTGTTGATCTAAAGAGTGCATTTTGGCAAATTCCTTTATCGGCTTCGTCTAAAGAAAAAACCGCTTTCTCTGTACCAGGTCGCGGTCTGTTTGAGTTCGTTCGAATGCCATTCGGTCTTTGTAATGCCCCTCAAACTCTTCAAAGACTAATGGACGAAGTTTTCGGTCCAGAATTAGACCCAAACGTTTTTGTTTACCTGGACGATTTAATTATCGCTACTTCTTCTTTTGAAAAACATATCGTTATTCTCTATAAAGTTTTAGATCGCCTCAAAGCGGCCGGTTTCACTGTAAATGTCAAGAAATGCGAATTTTGTTTACCTTCTCTCAAATACCTTGGTTTTGTTGTCGATCAACACGGTCTTCGCACTGATCCCGATAAGGTATCTGCTATTGCAAATCTTCCTAGACCTAATACCGTAACCGAAGTGCGTAGGGCTTTAGGTTTATTCTCGTGGTACAGGAGATTTGTACCAAACTTTGCCTCTATGTCTGCTGTTATTTCGGACCTTACTAAAGGGAAAGGTAAAAAGTCCACCATTTCTTGGACGTCAGCTGCTGACGAAGCTTTTAACCAATTAAAAAATGCGCTAATATCTGCTCCAACTCTTGCTAGCCCTGATTATAGTAAACCTATTAAACCTTTTAAGATCTATGCTGACGCTTCCAATTATGGACTTGGAGCTGTGCTTACACAGATTGGCGATGATAATGAGGAACATCCTATCTCATATGCAAGTCGTACTTTGAATAAAGCTGAGAAAAATTATTCAGTTACGGAAAAAGAATGCCTTGCCGTAATTTTCGGTATCTTAAAATTTCGTTCTTTTATCGAAGGGCTTCATTTCGAAGTTATTACTGACCACTACTCTCTTTTGTGGCTGCTTCGCATGCAGGATCCGCATGGAAGATTAGCTCGCTGGTCGGTACAATTACAACAATTTGACTTTAACATCACTCACCGCCCTGGTAAACTCCATGAATTACCTGATGCTCTATCTAGGTGTCCTCTTGAGGTTTGTGTCATCGACAATAAGACTTTTTTAAATACCCAGGACAATTGGTATTGTCGAATGCGTGAAAAGGTAGTTTTATGTGCAAACGACTATCCGGACTGGCGCGTGGAAAATAATTTTTTGTACAAAAACATCTTATCTCCCTATTCCCTTCCTTCTAATTTGTCTACATGGAAATTAGTTGTACCCCGGGAGTTTCGTAAAGAAATTGTCTCACGATGTCACGATGATACAACTGCCGCTCATTTTGGAATCTTTAAAACTTTTCACCGTGTTGCATCAGAATATTACTGGCCTAAGATGCATCATTTTATTGCCGGTTATGTAAAACGTTGCAAGACTTGTTTGTCTCAAAAAGTTCCTCAAATCCCTCCACCTGGTTTAATGGGCAGGGAAAAGATTATAAAGTTTCCTTGGCAAGCTATCTCGGTTGATCTTATGGGACCATTACCTCCTTCGTCAGCTGGAAATCGCTATATTTTAGTAGTGACCGATTGGTTTTCCAAATTTGTCATTGTTCACCCTATGCGTGAAGCTAACGCTCCAAAAATTTGTAAAATTTTAGAAGAAAATGTTTTTCTTTTATTTGGTGTACCACAAATTGTCATGTGCGATAATGGAACTCAGTTCGTCTCTAAATTATTTACAGATCTTATCGCTAAATATGAAATACCTAAATTATGGTATAACGCCAAGTTTCACCCCCAGGTGAATTTTGTTGAGCGTACCAATCGAGTAATTAAAACAGCTATTAGGTCTTATCTCGACAATAATCATCGTGCTTGGGATAAAAATCTTCAAGCCATCGCTCAGGCCATTCGTACGAGTGTGCACGAAGTTACTCGATTTACTCCAGCTTTCCTTACTTTTGGTAGGCATGTTCCAGTTTCAGGAAACTTTTACCGTTCTTTACCTGACAATATCTGTTCCGATTCCCCAGCTGATTATGGCAACTCATTATCAGAGATGTCTGAATTTTTCTTAGTCGTTCAAGACCGTATTCATCAAGCTTATGAGCGAAACGCGAAATATTATAATAAACATCGTCGTCAGCTCGAATTTGATGAAGGTGATCTTGTTTATCGTAGAAATCGAGTTTTATCTGTTGGTTCTAGATGTTTCTCTTCGGCTCTAGCACCTCGTTATGTCGAAAGCAAGGTTTTTCGGAAACTATCTCCTCTTGCGTATCACCTTCACGATACCGACGGAACTGATGCTGGCATCTACCACATAAAGGACCTTAAACCAGCACCTACTGTCCCCGATGATCCTGACACAACTTTTGATGATTCCGTTACGTCATCATCCTTTTTGGAGGGGGGGCAGTGAAACGATTTCATTCGTTTCGCGGTTTTTTATTTAAATCTTTTATATTTAATTAAACATACGACATCTCTAGTGCGGCTGACTGCTTGAGAGGCGAGCGCGGTCGGTAGAGCAGTTGAGTTTCTGCAAGCTGAGACAACGGACGTATTTTGATAGCAATTTTGTTTGTTCTAAAAATTTTTATCTAAAGTTATTTTTAAAATCTTCAAGATTTTATTTAAAATATTCTTACTCCGGATATTTTATTTCACTGATTTTGGTGAGTAAGGTGATATTTTTTATTTTATTCGAACCTTTTGTTTTAAATAAATATTTAGATAACCACGTGTTGTCAAAGCTTGCGAGGAAACCTCCTCAACTTTTTGTTATTATTATTTTCCAAATTTCTCGTGTATCTTTCACACGAAAGATTCATTTTTTTATTAGTTTGCTTAATATTTTTCTTTTGAATACGATTTAGGTTATTTTTTATACTGTGGGATTTAGACAGAGCTCACGCTGATTTACTGTCGTAAGTAGAATTTTTATCGTTCCAAATTTATTTTTCTCTTTGTTTTTGGATGCCATTAGTTACCTTTTTACCGTTTATTATTTTTTTGGCAGCCAAAAAGTAAGTAAAAACTTTACAAGTCCCGCAGTAAAAACGTTAGTTTTTGAAAACCTTTCGAGTCTTGTTATATTCTTTCTTTCTCTATTTTCTAGTCTTTTACAGCCTGGCCAGCTGATAATTTTTTTGTAAAATTATTTGGAGTTTTTTTTGTGCACAAATTTTTGTGAATAAAAATTTTTGCATTTATTTATTGTTAAATAAATTATTTGTTCATTTTTATTATAAAGATTTTTTTTTTGTATTTTTTTTGCCACGGCAAGTTTTTTTTTGGGATCAATTATCTGCTCAAATTTTTATGTTTTATATTTCCTCCTGGTCCTGGATGGTCGAGGTTTGTTGGTAGTGGAGTGTGGAGTTCCAATCCAAGCTGAATAGTACTGCGACACGTGCACACGTACACAGTACCAACTTACACACAGTACTCAGGCATCACGCACAAACAAACAGCAGTTTGCAAACACAAGAACAACTCACGCAACCGTCAGACACGCTTAGTCCGGTGACACCACGCATTATCCTGTATCCTGCTTTACGCTACTACACTGCTTGTGTCCGACATCCTGCGGTGCTGCTTAAACTAACACGAACAGTACATATTCCGTCGACAAGCCGAACCTCGGTACCAAGACGTCCAGGGACTCACTCCAACGACCTAGCCATTCCAGACCCATCGATATTCTGTTACACCACAAAAGGTATTTTTCTTATTTTTTGTAATAGGCAATAATTGTCCCAGTTAACTTCCTTATTGTATTTACTTGCCGTAAATAAAATTAGTTTTATTTTCAATTTGTTATTTTCGGTGTTGTTGTGTCCACCATTTTTCCTTTCGGCACAACTGGCGCCCTTCCCTATTATTGTTATTACAAAGATCTTAGTGACCCACGACCTAGCGATACCACGACCAATTCTGAGCTGTCGAGGTAAGTGTGTGACGCGTGATTTCTCTTTGAGAAATCACGGTAATTTTTTGAACATTATTTTTAAATTTCTGGCACACGTCACAATATATATATATATATATATATATATATATATATATATATATATATATATATATATATATACAGGGTGATTTCTAACGTACGGACGAAACTGATAGGGCAACTAGAGGGGACTAAAATATAGTTTTTTTTTACAATAAACTTTTGATCAAAATCGAATAACAAGAAAGATATAACGGTTTAAAGTTCTTATAATTTAACGCCCACGTATTGAGTACCGCTGAGCTTACTATCATTTGTCGATTTGGAAATCGTTCCAAATACATACGTTGTGCGCGTTCAGCGTTTACTTCAGCAGCTCCATACACCATAATCATGTCTACGTATTCTTCGTTAGTGAAATTAACCATTTCAGTCGAATTAATGACATAACAAATAACCTATTTAATTTTTGACGTTTAAGTTATTTTACCTACATACATGATTAGATTAAATAAATCAGCTGTTCTCAATAAACGAACACCCATGACCTAATATTTCTAAAAACAATTTAAATAGCCATGCCTTTCATCTTATAAAAATTTTAATAAAATTTTAACTGAACTTTGTTTAATTAACTCTCAAATATTCTAAATTTGAATTCAAAACGTAAGTTATTACCGTATTTTATAAAAAAATGCTTAAGTTTATAAGAACTTTAAACCGTTGTATCTTTCTTGTTATTCGATTTTGATCAAAAGTTTATTTTAAAAAAAACTATATTTTGGTCCCCTCTAGTTGCCCTATCAGTTTCGTCCGTACGTTAGAAATCACCCTGTATATATATATATATATATATATATATATATATATATATATATATATATATATATATATATATATACAGGTGTCCCATTTAAGGTACGAATGCATTGGTATCTCGAGAACGGAAGACCAACTCGAAACTCACTGACTAGAAGTCGAGTGAGTACAGATATTTGTACTCGAAAAACTTAATAACAGGCCTAAAGCACATGTCTTAAGACAAAATCAGTAAAAACTTCTATAACATTCCATCAATTTTGTCTAACAAATCCAAACCGAAATTTTGTCAGCATTTCTGTATCATAATACATATTTTATATAATAAAATAATACTTTTAATAAATGCTGTTACAATTTTGAATATTAAACTTCAAAATATCTCAATTTTCTACATGCAGGCGGCGTTACGGTCGAACGTCACGTACAAGGTCACAATACTTGTCGGCGGACATAAACATTAAAACATGTGGTTAACAAATATCAAGCAAATAATTACAGTAAATCAGAACAATTGAAAGTTATACAATTTTAGTTGAAATAAATATTTATACTGTACAATAAACATACCTCGAAATTATAAAGAAAGTTTACACAAAACACAGGCTGAAGAGTGCTAAGTTTCAGAGGAAAAATGTGACGATAGTTAAAACAAAATCCTGTCGTCAGGTCAGAGTATATGTTAATTTAAATTCTGCAATTTAAAAGTATAAATTATACAATTGAATTATAATACGTACGAATGAAAATATTCCACTCTATTTGTACCTCAACTCGACAAACTATTTTCTATACTGTCAAATATAAAAACTCAGTTTATCATATTCGTAATTTGAAATATAAATTTTCTAACATTCAGGTCTCTTATTGTCTTGTCGAAGTAAATAAAAATAACACCATAACCACTTTCATATCTGAAAAAATATTTGTATTATCTATTTTAATGCAATTATTTGTAATATTAATAATATGAACGTAAATTACAAATACTTATATATTTATAATATTAAAGGAACCATAATCAGTAACTTTATCAAATTCTTGGTAATTATTGAAGACATTAATTATTGATATTTTCTTATGCCTTGGAAAATAAAGTAATCTTTATGAACTAGTTCTCCGCAAAAAAGAAAACCTGGTGGTAGTAAATATTTTTCTTAATCAAGCAATTAATCTGCATTCAACGAGGCAGAATACAATAAGTAGATTCGCAAAATAATTTCTGTGTTAATTGTGAGATATACCTTTTTAAATCTAGTAAATCTGGCACAGCAGCCATTCTTACCTATTTGAATTTAGGAGTTTTATGAATTTTTTAGTTTCAAATGTTTTTGTTTAAAAATATACTTAATATTAAGAATTTGTATGTATTTTTTTATTTAATGAGAAAAAATAATTCCTCTCTGCTTTTGACAAGGTCTTACTAAAGTAGGCAATAACCTTTTCATGACCCTCTTGTATCTGGGAAAGAACGCCACCAATTCCAACGTTGCTGGCATCTGTATCTAGAATGAACTCTTCTTCTGGTAAAGGATTAGGACAGGTACGCTTGTCAAGGAATATTTCAGTTGTTTGTTTGTACGCGGCTTGACAGTCCATCTCCCAGATAAATCTTCTTCCTTCTTCAGTAAGCCTTGTCAATGGTTTCGCTATATTGGCAAATCCAGGTATATAACGACGGTAGTATGCATAGAGACCAAGGCAATTTCTAAATTCGTGTTTATCTTTCGGTACTGGCTAGTCACTCACAGCCCTTTTTTTAGGGTCAACTGCTGTACCCTTACTAGAAACCACATGTCCAAGTTAATGAACTTCTTTATGAAATAAGTAATACTTTTTTGGACTGAGTTTCAGGTTAACCTTCCTCAATCCTTGGAAAATCTTTTCCAAGTTTCTCTAAACCAAATATGTTTTCCACGATATTCCAGCCAACACTGTTTCCATGAGATATTTAAATGTTTCAGGGCCATTGCAGAGCCCAAATGGCATAACAGTAAATTGCCAAAGTCCGGTACCGATGGTACAGATTTCTTTGATCTTTAGAATTGGCGCTAGATTTTTGTTAATTAAAATAGTACATAATTGTTAAACAATTCTTCCACATTAATGGAGTAAGCGTTATTTATTCCATCTATCTATAGCACAACATTCCTATGTGGAACAAGGCCTCAAGTACTTGAAGTACTTGTTACATGACATGATTTACTTTTATTTTAGTGATGCAGGTTGTCAGCTTACAGTCTCTGCAAGGTATGCACACACCGAGCCGTTATGCGGTAACCCATTTAACTCGACAGGGCGGTCTATGTTGCTTATCTGCAAAATAATGAAAATTTGAGCATTTACGACAAAGCTTTCCTGAACTGTCAATGCTTAAACTCTGGTAAACTTGATTCAGTTCATAGCAACTTTATTTTTAAGCCAGAACTGAATATCATTTTTTTTTTTCAGAAACCTGATGCAACCCTGTTTCTATAAATAGTTTCATTTTTCCAAACTATACATGCATCTCAAACTATTGTCGCACCAATAACGCAGGTGGTGGTGTTGGAATTGTAATTCAAAACTAAATGTCCAGCACATCAATTTGGATGATTTATGTGTAGACAAAGTGTTTGAAATTTGTGGTGTGTAAACTCCTACACCCCTGTCATAATAATGTGTTTTTACAGAACACCCTGTTACTTAAATGCAGTAGAATCCGAAAAACTATTTAAATCATTTAATCAGATTTTAGACAAAGTAATGAAACCGGGTTACAAACTTATTCTAGGAGGCGACTTTAATCTCGATCCCGATAGAGATACTACAATCTTAAAGATGATTTCAGACTTACTTTTAAGTTATAACTGTCAATCCTACTAGAGGCAACAATACATAAGATCACATTTTTAGTAACACTAGTAGTAGATGTGCCACTCTAGACAACGTTATATCAGATCATAAAGCTCTTCTCACTATGTTACGGTTCTTTTTGGTACATTACCTCTTTCCTTATTTTCTTATCATCTTTGATTCTAGTGTGTGAGATTTCCTGTTTCGAGAGCCAACCTCTTTCATCCAAACAGTTCATAACGTTCCTTTTTGTATTAGTATTTAGCTGCAATAGACATTTCCATATAGCGCATTGTTGTTAACTATGTATAAACTTACTTGTTCCTCCTTAATTTTTGCCTTTGATTTAAATATTGTTCCACATTTTAAATTTTATTCCACGTAGGTTAAGTTACCTTGTGTTTGTTGTTTATAATATTTGACAAGCTGCGGAGAGTTGGCAGCTGTCCGTAGTTTATAGGTGCGTCCGCACTAGCTTCGTGTAATAAAAAGTTTAAATAAATAAAATCACATCTTATTATAACGTCTTCTTTTGTTAACGATAATATTAGAGCAGTATGAACTCTTCATTGATATTTGAAATATAATTAAACTCCTATTCGAATTATTAACCGTGTAGAATTTAATTCTTGCTGTTGTGGATGGGTCTGTAGCTCACAAATTTCTTCTTTTCTTTAAAAATACGTATGATTGGTTGTCTCTTTCTTCTTCCGCTGTGAGATTGTTTTTTGTTTGAAAAACGTGAGGAATTTCCGGGAATGGGAGAGATTCTTCTTCGAACGGTCTGAGAGGAAAGTTGTTTGCGAGCGGGGATTGATATTTTCTTTTCTTCCAACGTGGAAATAAATAATATTCCGAGTGCTTTTATTTAAACCTGAGAGGTAACACGCTGTGCGGATTTTAGCATCGGAATTTGTGTGATTCGCTCTGGTGTTGTGTGGTGTTCCGCGAATACCATGTGCTTCGTGTGAGGATGACCGATTGAGATGCGAATTTAACTCTTCGGAGGATCTACGTATTTATTCCCCCACGTCTACGTTTTGGACTCTTCCACCTGGTGTGTGCCGTCGCCGCCTACCATCGTCCGCACCCCCAACTGCCGCCGCCAACTCCCACCAATCCTGTGACCAGCCGCCACCAGAACTGGATAAGTTTTTATAGACATTTTTTTTATAACTTTCATTGTTGTCCCCTGAAAACAACCATCTATTCTGTTGTGTTTATGCTACGTATTCTTTTCCTTTTTTTGAGAATATTATTATTAGTTTATTTATTTCGAAAATGTTAAATGGTCGTCATTGTTGGATGACAACCAAGAGTTATTGTTGATATTAATTGTTGTGCCTAGCACAAAGAGTTTATAAACATTTATTTACTTGTACGTGTATTTTTGCCGTTCGTGGATTGTTCGTCACCCGTTGCCTGCGTCGTATAGTTGGCCAACAATAGGCGTATAGATGTCTATCGGGTTACGGGCTTTTTCGCGCCGACAAACTAAACATTATTAAACGTATATTCTACAATTAATTCTTGGCAGCTTTTGAGTTTTATTTTAGAGATAAAAACCTTATTTTACCCGTTTTCAGGAAACAATAATATTTACAGTAGGTACTGTGACATCAAATTCGATTTGTTCTTTTTCGTGATTTTTAAGTTAAAAATTACGTGGCGCCCTGTATCCCTTTTTTTATAACTTTTAATTCCGAACCACCCCTTCTCCACTGTTTAAAAGCAAGCGGCCGCATCTCAAACCAGCTAGAGTGCGTAAGTGACTCCTGCGCTTCATCGCGCGAATTTCACGTCACAACTAGTACAAATCTAAACAATAAAGATGCATGGAAAAAATAACACGAAGAAATTTTGATGAATCACAAATAAATTGTTTCATTCACTATTTAAATTTGAAAGATTGGTTCTCTGTATATGACACACAAGATTTAAATATTTCATTTGAATATTTCTTTGAAAAATTTATATTTTATTTTAATAAACATTTTACTTTATATACTAGCTTTAAAAAAACCAAAAATAAAAAATGGCACAATGAAGAACTGCATAAATCTAGTAGTAATCTATTTAATTTGTTTCAGCTTCAAAACACACAAATAATTTACATCTCTTTACAAAGAAATGAAACGTTATAATAAAAACCTTAGATGATATAAAATAAAAGATAATATAAAATTACATACACTATTATACATTAAAATGTTAAACAATTTTGGAATAACTTACTTAATCTGTTAAATGTTTAAATACATAGTTTAAATAAATTTAATTTTTTTTTTAGATTTAGTTAAGTAAATAATATTGTAAATAAATAAGTTGTGTAAGGAAGAGGAATCAATGGATTTCTCTTTCACAAGATAAATATGTAAACCATTTACTTATTATCTACTGTATAGATAGATTGTAAATTAACATTATCAATAAAAAAAAAAATTGAACTTTTTAAAATTTCATCGTTTCTATCAATTTATGATGTCAGCCAGTACGGTTGTGTGGTCGTGGCGTGTCTTGTCTGATCGTGTAGATAAGCAACAGAGCCCGCCCTGTCCAATTGGATGGGTTGCCGCACAACGGCTCGGTGTGTGCTGGACTTGCAGAGACTGTAGGCTGACAACCTGCATCACTAAAATGCAAGTAAAACATGTCACGAAACAAGTACTTCAGGTACTTGAGGCCTAATCGGCTTCATCAAAAATCTGGATCTACTTCCGGAAAACTAAGTAAGGGCTGTGTCACAATAGATCTTCTAGGTCGCGTTGACAAAAAGCGACAAAACGCTTAAAAAACCCTCATATACATACAATACAATACAATCAATTTATGATTAGTGTACTAATTTAATTCATTTATTATAATTACGTACTTTTCAAAGCCTCATCTATATTTTATCCTCGATATATAAATAACAGTTTACTAATAATTTCTTATTGGAAAGAAACTTGGGAACTTGTAATTTGTTAAATAAATCGACGCATTTGGGCTCATGTGTTCCGTTTATTTTGGATTTTAATGACAATAGAACGTTTCGGATTTTTTATTAATCCATCATCAGCAATGGTATATTGTCGAAGTAAATTAAATTTGAGTTATAAACTCATTACATGTTGTTGTATTGGTACCACGAAGAAAAGTATTAATTTTAAATGTACATTATAACAAGCTGTTTATGTGTAAAACACCTTATCTTACGAAGGATAGGTACGAACTAGGAATTCCAGTTCGTACCTGGAACTGGAGTTAATCGACAAAGACAATGAATGGATAACACCGAAACCTCTAAAGTCATAACGAGTTCAGAATACAATTTTTGGATATCTTTAATCAAATACGACGTTAAAGAGTGTTGCAAAATATGTAAACTTTCATGTTTATAGGTTAGCGACAGATACTACTAAAGATTCTCTAACTAATTATTTAAAATGTAAAAGCTGTCACAATTTAAGATGTTAGAAAATTAAATCGAAGTATCCAGACCCCTCAAAGTATCTGTAGCAGTTGTGACGATACGATCTCGTTTTCCCAGTGAATCGTCACCACAGTCTCTCCGAACCCCGAACCCGCCGCAAAAGTTAGGTTATGTGCGCGCTACGAACGCTGCGTGTCATTGTGTTTAGTTTATTGTATCTAAAATGTACTGTGTAATTATGTATTTCAGCTAGAATTGTATAATTTACCATTTTACTGGTTTACTGTATTTATTTTATTTTGTTATTGGTAACCACATGTTTATGGCCATTGGCAAGCATGCGACCTTATAGTTCACGTTCGACTATAACGCCGTGTGTAGAATTTTGAAATGTTTTCAAGTTTAATATTCAAAGTTGTAACAGCATGTATTGAAAATATTATTTTATTGTATAAAATATGTAATGCGGTACAGAAAAGCTGACAAAACATCGACTTGAATTTATTAGAAAAAAATAATGGAATGTTCTACAAGTTTTTACTGTATTTGTCTTAAGACATGCGCTTAACGCATTTAATTAAGATTTTCGAGTATAAATACGAGTGCTCCCTCGCCTTTAAGTGAGTGAGATTCGAGTTGGCCATCCGCCATCTTCGCGATTATTTTCTAAGTGCTATCCTGCCCCAACCCTTGGCTGTTCGCGGTTGTGGACTTAGAATATTCTTTGTTACCGTCTTTCCACTCCTAATTCTTTCAAAGTGTTGGCTGTCCGCACAGAGAAAGATCCTTTGCGTAGTTTACTCCGGCTAAGTCGTTGGCTGTCCGCGACTTAGCGTCTGCCGATCGCCTGCCCACTGCGTCTACCTCGAACCGTTGGCCGTCCGCGGTGAGAGGAACCCGCGATAGATCCTGTCTTCCTGTAGGCTGTCCGCAGGAAGATTTTCCTTCTCATTCACGTTTTTTTCTTCTTCTATTTTCTTAGTATAGGGCACCTGCACGTGACGTTTCATCATGGCGGCTGAATAGCTGATTCTAGACAACCAAGCTTTATTTTAACATTGAGTCATACGTACAAATATCGTCCTGTGAACTTTTGTATTTTTTTTACAGCACTTATTGTCTTCATTTAGGAAAAGTGTTTTAGAGTGTGTAAAGGTGAGTATATAAGCAGTGTTTTCCGTAAAAATATTTGTAGATATTGTTAGTATTTAGCGAGTTAGTGGATATTAAAATAAGACTAACCTAATCGTAGTTATTTGTGTATAATATGTATTACATTTTACATAGGTATAATCTAATTTAAATATAATATGATCGGAATATATTGCATGAATGTTTAAATATAATGTAATTTTCGTTAATATGAATGAAGAACATCAAAAATGATTTTTTAATGATAAAATCACAAAAGTTTAATGATGGCGTATGAACTCAAACTCATCTGTAATACTGTAGTATTTTTTAACGTGAAACATGGGATTTATCACATCCATGGTAACGACTTGATATTTGATTGTCAGCAATGTAATTGCTTGTCTCATTTAAAATGAAACATAGGGAACGAATTTGACATTTGCTTTTTGGGTTATAAAACTTTCTGACAAGCCTACATCAAATGCAACAACAATTTTAAGAATCATTAATAACTTTAGAGGAAATAGTGGAATAGTGGAATGTTCTGCTAAATCTTTCGATCTTACATATCTAAATTCTTTTTATTGGTGACCTTTAAAATCAGAAGTATGTATTGGAGGAAATCTTCAAAATTTAGATTCGAAACATTTCTCAAAATATTACAAATGTCCAAGTATCATCGAATGTAATGCGAAAGTTTTATAGCAGATTGAGTCATTACTTAGCAGTTATTTAATGGATTTTTGAAAAATTCTTGTAATTATTATTTAATTGTTCGTTATAGTATTTACTTCTTGGTTAGTTGGTATATTAGGTTTTTATTTTGTAATTACAAGATTAAAATTTAATACTTCTGTCAAATTAATTCCCTTTGTTTCATTTTAAATGAGACAATCAATTATACATTGCCGTCAACCAAATATGAAATCGTAACCTTGGACATGATAAATTCCATGTTTCACGTTAAAAAATACTCACGATATAAATACCAATAAAACATTGTAAGAAGAAAAATTACCCTAAAGATAAATAAGTATTGTATATCTTTTTCAGATTTAATTTATATTAATTTCAATATTTCATTTAAAAATATACACAAAAAAACTAACCAAAACTCAACTGATTCTAAAACCTGATGCTAGAAACTAATTATTTCATATTAATATATTTATAAATACAATTGATTTGTACCAGTAAATAAGTAATTAATACAAACCACTAATTATGACCAGTTACACTTTTAAATAGCGTATTTAAATCTAGAAATATTTAAATTCTTGCACAGAAAACTACGATTAGGTAATTTAATGTACTCTAACTCGCTAAATACTAACAATATCAACAATATTTTTTTTTTACGGAAAACACTGTCTATACACTCACCTTTACATACTCTAAAAATTTTCCCTAACGAAAACAATAAGAGCTGTAAAAAAATTATAAACGTTCATGGGACGATATATATAAGCGCCTTATTCCGTCCAGGGAAACGGTGATCTGTCAGCATAGTTTTGTATTTTATATTTTGTAATTTATTTACATCAAGTGTGTGAAATAAATAATTGTTTTCTACCTCACTTTTCTATAACAGGATCCCTCCCATTTCCACTAGAGTTCCCGGCTCCCTTTCTCTTATTTACAAGGAACACCGTGGCCTCGCGCTCCCCACACACAGTTGATAAAGCAGATAAAAAAGACTGGAGAAAAGCAAAAAAAGGATTTGTTGACTGTGATTACTTTGGTATAGTTTATTTCAAAGTACAATCTGCACGAAATAAATGTCAAATGATTGATCACTTTAAAATTAATGATTTAATATATATATATATATATATATATATATATATATATATATATATATATATATATATATATATATATATACAGGTTGTTGGATCTTTGGATCCACTGTATCATATATACGCTGGTAGTCTGTGTCGTTTCGAAATTAGATTACCCTGTTCATCTTTACATTGTGCTATTCTTTGTTGATATTCGTTCTTGATCTGTTTGATAACTGTATAGAATTTCTTTATGTTATTATTATATATCATATACGTTCATGTAGCACACACGAAATTATTTTGGTCTTACCTTTTGCAAACATAGAGTTATAACTCTATGTTTGAACCATTTAATTTAAATACATGTTATGTTGTGTGACTCTAGTCTTTTGCCCTAAGGAAGTTACAAATAGTAGCGAAACGTCGGCCTACGACTTAACACTAAAATTTATGACTAAAGTGGAATTGTAACAATTGTGCTCACATTAGTAAGGATATTAAAATGTTAAAAATATCCTTGCAAAAAGATATAGCCGAATTAAAAAATTCGACAAATTGCAAGACAGACCATAATTCTAATCGATTAACTGAAGTAATTATTAATGAAATAACGGAACGGGAAAAACTTTCACGCAACTTTATAATATTCGGAACAAATAAGGACAAATCTTCTAAACTAGAACAAAATAATTCAGATAATAAACTAGCTTCTGATATAATATCTGTCTTAAGGGTTGATTGCAAAATTGATAATACTTTTAGATTAGGCCGTAAAGACAGGAGCGGATCTAGGGGTGTGCTGGGTGTGCAATAGCACACCTGGAATTTTTCAGGGGCGGCATTTTAGAAAAGCAATTAGTTAAAAATTAAAATTTTAATTAATTATTCATCTTTGTTTACACCTATTTACAAACTTTTGAAGCATTTATGAGATCATATCTAGCATAATTATTTTTTACTACAATTGTTTGACGTATGTAGGACCACACACATTGGCTTGTTTCCACAATTTTATATTACATGCAGCTGTTACGGTTTCAAATGTATTGCAGGCAGACAACCCTTCCAACATAGACGCACTGTCTTTAGATGCGCGCTTTTCACACCTTGTTATGATTTTACAAGTTGCGTTCTGTTAATTATTCGTTTGGTTGCGAGGCACTCTTCATTGAACTTTTCAAGTTGACGGTTATAAATTTGGTGTGTGAACCCATTGTGGTGTTTTTGGAGTTATACAAAGTTTTTTTTTGGATATTTTGTTGACCAGTCAATTGTGTGGAATTTATCCATCGGGAGTATCCAGGATTGTATCTCAAAAGATTGGATTGAGAATCACTACAGCCGCCCTATATCTATATCTCAGGTAAAACCAATTCAGTTAGTTATCGTTTAGTGTCTTCATAATCACAGTGTGTCTTTACTCTATTTCAATTTACTTTTTTGTACCTGTCGTAAATTTATTAACCATGCGTTTCCTCACTAACGTATTTCTGCCAGTGGCGTGCGTTCGCGCCGCATGGCCATTCATGGAATCCGTATTGAATTAAGAACCTTTTGTAGGCTGTTTTGTTATTACTTGGATTTTTATCCAACAAGTAATACTGTGGGAATCAAGACAGTTGCGAGAACAATTCCGCCATCCCATCGTTTGAGGCGAAATTCCATTCGTCATCCAAATTCAGTCTGCCCAACCACGTTTGATGAATTTGGATGTTGGAACTTTTCAACGACTCTGCTGTTTTGGATGGTCATCGCACTATCAGATAAGCGATTATATTCTATCACTCAGAATTTATTCTGACAGTTTATTTGAATATTGATTTATTTTATGTTTATGTACTCGATCTACGTTATTCTAACGTTCACGTAGTCTGAATAATTTGTTGCATTGTTGTAAAGTCTGATTTTGCATTGTGTTTTGCATTTTTATTCTACTTCCATACTGTTTTACATTTAATTTTTCGGGTAGGGCGTTGTGCAAGTAGTTAGTGTTTAGGACTAGCTTAGCGTTTTTTTTAGCAGTTAAGCGCTCGCATTTTTATCACGTTGATACCATCGAGATCGCGTTGCGTGTATGTTGCGCTACTTATATTTCAGTAAAAACACATATCTCGAATCGCAGTCCTCATTACTATCTTATACCGTCACCACCCCCTAGGCCGTGCTCCGAAGTAATTCAGTTCTTATTCGGCACTGTGCGATCAGATTCTCATACTTTTACGAATTTGTAACAACACTTGTGTCAAGTTTACCAAGGTAACAATTTTTACTGTATTGTCATTATTATTTTAATAGTCATTAGTTAAGACTAACTTTTCTTTTGAATGTGCCTGCGTCGTTCCCTCTCCCGTGATCGGTTTACTGATCAACCTATTTTGTTGAACCTCCGGCTCTTGATCAGTTGGCGCCCACACATTATTTTCTACAGGTTTTAAGGTCGTACCTTTCTTGCATACTTAATACTCACCCCCGTCTTCACTGTAGCTCGCCGTGGTTCAACCGGCCTTGCACGGGATTGCCCTCCAGGGGCGTAGCGCAGCAAGCGGCAATAGCAATTAGCGGCAGGTTGTTTGTATCGGCATAGATCTATAGTGTCGGTAGAGTACGTTATCAAAACACCATTTTTGTTCAATCAGTAAATAACTCAAGGAAGGTGAACCTAACAGTTCAGCGCAGGGATACATGTTCGGAACGTGTACATTTGTTTTCTGATTTTCTAACTGTGAAGTTCAATTTGAAAGTGTGCTCAACATTCAATTAATAATTTGTGCAATAGGTATGTTTTCAGTTGGCTTAAAACCGTCAAGCAGTGCAGACGTGTGGTTCTATTCCGTGCGCGTGCAGTGTCGAAAAGTGTGTCATACAGTATGTGCTTACAGTGCAAATTTATTTCCTGTGTTCATCGCAATGAAGTATGTCGAAGAAGATTGAAAAGTCAATAGCTAAAATAACAAAAAGAGACGGCGTCTTCTTTTTGATTCCACCTAGCGGGAAAACATCTATACCGCCAGAGCTTAAGAATGCAGCATTGGTACTTAAAAACCAGCCAAGCTCAGTAAATCAACCCGGCACATCCCCAACCAACCTAGCTATGCCTGTTAACCATTCACCACCTAGAAATTCCAATACAACACCAACTACGACTTATCCTCAAACACTTTCATCAACCAATACGCCCCCAGCCAACCCCATAACGGACGCTTCTCAGAATCCTCTCCAAACTCTTACTGCAATTCCCTTTACACAGATATCCGAAATAGAAAATCAGCCTCAAACACAAAACTCTCCTACAGGATACACCCAGATTTTTCCACCTTTATCGAACAGCGCGAACAATAGCTCAGAATGGCAAACAGTTAAATCAAACACAACAAAACGAAACAGTCCAGAAATTAACAGCAGGAACGTCAGACAAAAAACTTTAACTTATTTTGTGGTAAGGATAAATACTCAAAATAGATTCCAGGAATTAACTAATCAAGACCCAGAAAATGATAATGATGATGAAAATACAGTTGAAAAACGAGAACCTAAACCGCCACCTATTTTTATTCCTGATATAATTAAATTGCAACCATTACTGGAAATATTGAACTTAGTAGCCAAGGATGATTATTTTTTAAAATCAATGTCAAACAATCAGGTTAATGTCCAACCCCATACATCTGAGAGTTACACAAAAATCATTAAGACCTTAACAGAGAAAAAAAAACGGCTTTTCATACATATCATTTAAAAAAGAAAAGAAATTTTAGAACAGTCCTAAGAAATATCCATTACTCTGCGGATATAGAATATTTGAAAACTGAAATAGAATCGTATGGTCACAAAGTTATTAATATTCACAATATTAAAAATTGGAAAACTAAACAGCCGCTTCCCATATTTTATGTGGACTTGGAACAGCAGGAAAATAATAAAAAAGTATACGACATTAAATATTTATTAAACTGCAAAATTGAATTCGAACCTCCGCGAGTAAAACGACAAATCGTACAGTGTACTAATTGCCAAAGATACGGACATACCCATAACTACTGCGAGCGGCAAGCACGCTGTGTGAAATGTGGGAAAAATCATCATACATCTACGTGTGAAAAACCATCTAATACAGATGCAACCTGTGCCTTATGTGATGGAAAACATCCTGCAAATTATAAAGGTTGCGTAATACACAAAGAGATTCAAAAAAGAAATATCCCACTATACGTACTAAACAAATTACTCAACGACCTACAAATAATAATGTCAACATCCGTCCAGCGCAATATGTAAACAATAACAATACATATGCAAGTGTTGTAAAAATGTCTAATCATCAACCTACTAGTAATATTAATGCAAATACTGCAAAAAATTCACAGGTCGAGACGCCAGCTAATGAAATCGTTACCCCGGAAATAAACACACAAGGTAATTCTAATAAAAATCTAAAACAAATGTTATGTAAACTAATGGAACGTATGGACACAATGTTAAATATTTTAACAACATTAATTTCAAAAATAAAATGAATACTCAGATGAAAATTGTATTATGGAATGCCAACGGCTTGGCTCAACATAGCCAAGAATTAAAATCATTTATTATTAACCACCAACTAGATATAATACTTATATCAGAAACTCATTTTACGAATAAAAACTACCTTAAAATACCAAATTATTCAATATATCCTGACGGAACGGCTCATGGTGGAACTGCAATTATTGTAAAAAATTCAATTAAACATTATAAACTTGTAAAATACCAGAAGGAATATTTGCAAGCCACAAATATAAAAATTGAAACGCTATCGGAATCTTTTGTAGTGTCAGCAATTTATATGCCACCGAAACATATAATTAAAAACGAAGAATGTACTACCTTTTTTAATACATTGGGAAATAAATTCATTGCTGGTGGATATTACAATGCTGAACACCAAATTTGGGGTTCGAGACTCATTACACCAAGAGGAAGAGAATTACTCAAAACTATCCAGAATAAACATTACATAACCCTTTCAACTGGAGAACCAACCTACTGGCCGACTGACCCAAATAAAATACCTGATCTACTTGACTTTTCATAGTCAGTGGAAAATCAGAAAAATATTTTAAAGTAGAATCCTGCGTAGATTTATCATCAGACCACTCACCCGTAATTCTAATATTCAGTACACAAATACCAAAAGTAGATAAACCCGCCTCTCTCTGTAATAAAAAAACGAATTGGCACAAATTCAGGAACATACTAGAAAGTAAAATCTCGTTAAATGTCAGCTTAAAATCTCAAGAAGACTTAGATAATGCTGTAGAACATTTAACAAAATCAATTCAGGAATCAACTTGGCAATCGACCCCAAAACAAAAATCTTGTAATACTGTAACAAACATACCAGCGTACATCAAACATTTAATAGCCCATAAACGGAAAATTAGAAGAATCTGGCAGACAACTCGAGACCCCAAGTAAAATGTAAATTAAATAAAGCCACCAAAGACTTGCAAAAAATATTGCAACAAGAAAAAAATGAAACAATTCAAAACTATCTTCAGAATTTATTAGCGACAGAAGCAAGTGACTACTCATTATGGAAAGCAACGAAAAAAATCAAACAGCCTCAACAACACATTCCACCTATTAGGAAAGAAGGCGGACTACGGGCAAGGACTGACTCTGACAAAGCTCTAGCCTTTGCAAATCACCTAACAAAAGTATTCCAAGCTTTTCCACCCTCGATACCACCAGAAGATGAACAATTCATATACAACACGTTAGAACATCCCTTTCAGTTATCCTATACAACATTTTAAACCGAAGGATGTTCTCGAGATAATATGCAAACATATAATCCAAAAAAAAACTCCCGGATCCGATTTAATCTCTGGAAAAATTTTAAGACAACTCCCATTTAAAGCAATCATTCTTATAACTTATATATTTAACACAATCTTAAGACTTGGAGTTTTTCCATCACAATGGAAAGTAGCTCAAATTATTCTTATATACAAACCAGGGAAACCCGCTGACGAAACATCGTCCTATCGTCCAATAAGTTTACTACCTGTACTTTCAAAAGTATTTGAAAAACTTTTCATCACAAGACTGGAGCCCATACTTATGCGAAGGAAATTAATTCCTGATCATCAGTTTGGCTTCCGAAAACAACACTCAACTATTGAGCAGGTTCATAGAGTAGTCGACGTAATAAACAAAACATTTGAAAGAAAACACTACTATTCAGCAGCTTTTATAGATGTTTCGCAAGCGTTCGATAAAGTGTGGCATATTGGCCTGCTATATAAATTAAAAAGTAACATCCCTCATACCTTCTATCAAATCCTAGAATCCTATCTAACAAACAGATATTTTACAGTAAAATACAAAGAAGAATGTAGTCCATTATACCCAATCAAATCAGGAGTACCCCAAGGTAGTGTTCTTGGACCTATTCTGTACCTCATATACACAGCTGATATTCCAACAACTCCAAATTCTACAGTTGCCACATTTGATGATGACACAGCATTCCTAGCTTGTCATAAAAATTCAGCAGAGGCCTCACATCTTCTTCAAATACAGCTTAAAAAAATCGAAAAGTGACTAAAAATCTGGAGAATAAAAGCCAACGAAACCAAATCAGTCCATGTAACCTTTACCTTGAATAAAAGTACGTGTCCTGCGGTAACACTCCACAACCAACCGCTACCGCAAACTGAAGAAACAAGATATCTAGAAATACATCTTGATAGAAGACTAACATGGCGTAAACACATCTTCTCAAAAAGAAAACAACTGGGACTAAAATTCAGGCAGCACTATTGGCTATTAGGTAAAACTTCCAAACTGTCACTGGGAAACAAACTACTGATATATAAAAGCATCTTTAAACCAGTCTGGACGTATGGAATACAATTCTAAGGAACAGCAAGCAACTCCAATATTGAAATACTTCAACGCTTTCAATCTAAGTGCCTCCGAACAATTACAAATGCTCCTTGGTATGTGCTAAATGTAAATATCCACAGAGACCTCAACATGTGTACAGTGAAAGAAACAATCGAACAATTTAGTACCAAATATCTTAAAAGACTTGAAGCCCACCCAAACACAAGTGCAGTGAAATTGTTAGACAGCAGTGAGGACATACGACGATTAAAACGTTTTAAACCATTAGATTTAGTAGATAGATTTAACTAACATTATATAGTTAATATTTCGAGTTTTTGTCAGTGGACAAATGCTCCTCATGTAATTCATTTGCTGTTATATTTTTACTTATTATCTTATATTTAGATAGATTGTAAAATTCTTAGGAGATACAAAAAAGGTATGTTTTCATTTAAAACTTTACCATTAAGCTTGAAACCTTTATGGTATAAGTAGGTAGTTGTAGATATATGTAAATTAGTATAAAAAAATAAAATTTACAAAATTTGGAACCTATTCTGTTTTTGAAAGGAATTGGATATTGGAGACTATGGCTTTGTTTAAATTGAAATTTCTTTATTGAAAAGACGACGTTTAACAAATTATCGATTACATCAGAGTTACAAATTTTCATAAATTGAATTTTACATAAGATTTACAGGTTTTTCTTACCTATGTTAACATCAATATTTGTGAAATTAATGTATAGTTATAAGTTTAAAGTTAAAATTTACAATTGTTTCCAACATGTGGACATGTTGGAGAGTCATATGATACTGAAATTCGTGGGTAAACATCACAACCTCACTTCATGCAGGAAAGACATGAGTTTGATGGCAGAGCCATCTTTTGTAAAGATTGAAAAACAAAAGAGTAAACAAAGAGGAATACAAGAGAACATTTAGTTCTGTAGAAGAAGTCATTTAATGTCAGAATACACTACTCTGGACCCTAGATAATCTGATTTAATATTGACTGATTTTTCATCGCAATTGATGTAGACACTTTCAAGAAATAAACGTTTATTTAAATTAGGTTCGTAATGAAGAATAGTATAATTTGTGATATATACGTTATGATTCAGGGAAATGCAATGGTCTGCCAAAGCACTGTGACTATTATTGAGTTTAATAATGTGGTAAGAATGTTGTTTAATGCGTTTATGAATATACTGTTTAGTTTCTCCTATGTAGGTAGAATTACAACTTTGGCAATTCAGCTTGTAAACAACATTGTTACGTGAACGTTTTTCTACTGCATCTTTCAAATTGGAAAACAAAGATCTAGTACTACTGGGAGAAGTGTTTGCTACATTTAGATTTAGTTTATTAGATAAATCTTGAATTGTATGTTGTACATGTTTATAATATGAAATTGATATGAATTTATTGTTAGTTTGATTGGTCGGCAATTTACTGTTATTAATAGTTTTATTATTATGAAATTTAAGACGATTGTTTTTGTTAATGATATTGTTCGAATTGTTATTAGATAGGTATGATACGAAACATTTTATTATAAATGCACACATCACGGCTTTGTTTGAGATACCTAAGGTTGTAAAAGACTCTCCGGCTTCTTTACGTATCTTAATATCTGAAGCAAAACAACATCTGAGATCTTTAGGCGCACTTGATATGAAAATAGAAAACTGGGATCCATTATTAATTCACATGTTGTCTGAAAAGTTAGATTATCAAAGTAGACGTGATTTAGAAATGCGTAAGTCATCAGAAAAGGAAATGACTCTAAACGAATTTTATAAATTTGTTGAAAATCGATGCACAACATTAGAAGCGCTACAACATTTTGACAATTCACAGAAACCAAGATCAAGGATCACGCTGTTAACAACAGATAAACAACAAACAAAATATCATTGTCCGCTTTGCAAAGGTCATTATATATACTTTTGTAAAAAATTCGAACAGCTGTCACACGAAAGAAAAACAAAGACTGTCAAAGAAAAGAATCTTTGCTACAATTGTTTGCGACCGGGGCACACGGTAAATAAATGTTTTTCTCGATGTTGCAAAAATGCCGTGAAAAACACCACACCTCCTTGCATCAAGAAAAGAAACGTCAAGAAGAATCTAAAGACGATACTCAAGAATCAACTGACGGCACAGTATCCTTAGTAAACTCGGTTGATAAAATGCAAATTATTCTGTCAACGGCGCAATTAAAAATTATAACTGGAAACAAAACCTACATTAAGTGTAGAGCCCTCTTAGACAGTGCCTCGCAGGCCAATTTTATAACTAAAAAGTTCTTCAAAAAATTGAACATCAACGCTTACAACAAATGTATTCCCATCAGCGGAATAGAAAATTCAAAAACTTCAACGACATCAGCTGTCACATTAACAATACGGTCAAAATTAAATAATTTTGAAAAAAACATGGAATTTTTGATAATTGACAACATCACACAAAACCTACCGTCAAGATACATCAATATAAACGATTTAAATATTCCACCAAGCTGTATGTTGGCAGATCCTTCATTCAATATACCTTCATCAATTGACATATTGATTGGAGGAGAAGTATTCTTTGAAGCATTGGAACACGGAACCATGCCGCTTGGAGAGAATTTGCCTACAATACAAAATTCTGTTGGATCATCGGCGGAAAATGTGGATCAACGTCAGACGAACCTGTTAACACATTTTTGCTGACAACAGATCAACTTAATGAATCTCTAACAAAATTTTGGAAAATTGAAAATTGTTATACGAAGGCTGACGTACAGTCCTTAGAAGAAAAATAATGCGAAACATTATTTCAAAAAACAACTACAAGAAACGAAACTGGCCGATACGTTGTAAATCTGCCGTTGAAAGAAGATCCTCAAGTATTAGGTGATTCCTACGAAGAAGCAAGCAAAAGATTTAATCAACTTGAAAAAAGATGTATACGAAATCCAGATTTGTATATCAAATATAAATATTTCATGGATGAGTATATAAATTTGAACCACATGGAAATAACAAACTCACCTACCACCGAAACCAGTTACTATATACCGCACCACGCAGTGTTCAAAAAAGCAAAATCCACCAAAATACGAGTCGTATTTGATGCGTCAATGAAGACTACATCCGACAAATCTTTAAATGACATTCTAATGATTGGTCCAACTTTATACCAAGACTTATTCTGTATCATAATACGATTCCGGAAACACCTCGTAGCCTTTTTCGCAGATGTACAAAAAATGTACAGACAGATCCTTGTGAATGAAACCCAACGACCTCTGCAAACAATATTGTGGAGAAAAGAAGAAACTAATGATATTCAGAAATTTCACCTGAACATATAATAATTCAGTCCACTCTATTACAAACAAGACCCGAAATGAAATACTCTACGGTAAAGATTACACAAATTTGAGGCCCAAAAAAAGTACATGACAAGACGACCCGAAGAAATAGAACAAGTAAAAAAAAAATATTAGTAAAGAAAAACTAAAACGTTATAAAACCTCCAAAGAGAACAAAAAGATTAATAAATTGAAAAATTCTACTGGAGCCTATATAAAATAAAATCCCCGTATAATAACAAAATTTAAAAAACCTTTATATATGAAAACCAAAATTAGAAATTACAATGACAAATATAAAACAATAAAAGCTAAAGACAAATTGAGAAAACGAAAAGTAAAAATTGACAGAATCAAAATTAAACTGTTTCAGAATCCACCACAGATTTACAGATGTCAAAAATATCACAAACAACCCCGGTTTTTTACTACACGACAATGGTGAGTGTCCCTTAAAAGAAAACGAGCAATTACATTATTTTTACAATGATATAAGCCCCATATACGACGAATATTTGAAATTAAAACAAATTATCAATACGGAAATAAGACAGTTAGTAATTTTTTTTTAATCGAAAATACTAAAATTGTAATTTACATATTCGAAGATTTAGAACGAAATGTAGCCAAATTATATAATAAAAGAAATAAAAGAGGGCTCATTAACGGATTTAGATTCATAATAAAATCAATAACCGGAAACTTAGATTCAACTGATGAAGAACGTTACAATTCAATATTAGAATCACTCAGTAATAATCAAATATTACTACAATCACACGCAAACGAAATCGTACACCAACAGAAAACACTGACAGAAAAATTTAACAAAGATTTACAAAATATAAATCTTAAGAAAAATAAACTACGAAATTCACTTAATGAAATTTTAAACACACTTAAAACAGAACAAAATTGGAAAACACTCACACACGCAGAAATAATATTATAAAATCACTAGAATTCTGCTCATTAAACCAATTAGACATTACAATTATAGATCCCAACATCCTTTTAAACATTACACGGAATTCAAATATCTTAAAGACGATTGAAACAATATATGTCACATGCACACTACAAAACAATAAAATACACATCCTTTTAGCTGTCCTAAATTACACAAAAAACTTATACAAAGTACAACAATTCACACCTACACCGTATTATGATTTCTCTTATAAACAAATACTCGAAGATAACACAATGTATATTACACACAACAATAAACATGTATCCATCCGTAAATTTATAAATAACAAATATTGTATATCTAATTATAATCCTATAAATAATTGTATCGACAATATACTAAATAAACAAGTATATGATGATTGTTTAAGTGAGCAAGTCACCATGAAAAATTACATTTCTCAAATACCGTTCACAAACAAAATAATCATTTTCTCACCAAATTTACAAAGTTTCGAATTTAATTGGGGAAATAATTATAAGTATAAACAATTACAAGGTATATTCATTAACGATCAAGATACATGCGCTATTAAGAATTGGCAATCTTAGAAATATAAACCAATCTATCAAGAATAGACCTGTGCGCCGCCGCTGCTATTGCATTCGGCGCGCCGCCATCACCCCAACACATACAAGGTGGCGCAAAAGTAATCATCCTATTGAAACATGCTATAATTTTTGCAAATAGCGGCAAATGTCAAATCTGCTTTGACATTTGTGAAGTAAACAAATGCAAAATACATGTCCATAAAACATTAATCGCTATATTCCTCAAAAACGCGGTTTAATTACTTTGATTTTTTCGCGGAATAATTCGTCGTTGGTGTTGGCGCAGCGTGAATTTACGCGCAGATTTCCCGGTCGCCTGACACCAACTGGGCAAACACTGCGGCGTTCAGCCGCTCGCCTAGAAGAATATGATACAACACGAGATGCTGCCAGGACTGGCTGGCCCCGGAGGAGCCGTTCTGCTCAGAATATCGCGGCTGTGGCTGAAGACGACTACTGTGGACGGCGAGCGCTACAGAGCCATGCTCAACGACTTTCTTCTTCCTCAATTGCATGAATTTGAACTGGAGAACATGGGGTTCCAACAGGATGGAGCAACGGCGCATACTGCACAAGCCACAACGGAAATTCTGAGGGCTACATTTCCGGGTCGCCTAATCTCTCGTTTTGGTGATTTGCACTGGCCGGCAAGGTCGTCCGATTTAACCGTCCAAACTTCTTTTTGTGGGGTTTCTTTAAGTCACGAGTCTATGTCAACAAGCCTCAGACTTTTCATGCCCTCAAAGAGAATATCCGTCAAGAATGCGTGAACCTATCGCCGAAAGTACTGGCAAGAATAATGGAAAATGCCATAAATCGGGCCCGTATGATTATCCATTCTGGCGGCGGCCAATTGGCCGATATCATTTTCTCGACTTAATAGGAAAAAAATTAAGACATCAACTAAACATAATCAAAAAGCAGAACCAAAGTTTTTCATTCATAAAAAAAATTGCAGCCAAAGAACATCGGGTGACAACTTTTGCGCCATCCAGTATTTTTATTTTATTAGATTTAAAGGTATGTTAATGCATTTATATCATTAAACAAGAAATAAGTTTATTTTTTCATGATGGGGTTGGCAACACTGCTTGTTAGGTGTGAGAAGTCACAGTGTTCATCGTTCTTAATCGCTGCTATGTTCTCTGTATTTGTACTCTAACGAAGTGCAAACGAATGATAGGCAGAAAATTAGTTGTGCTTTAGTATTATATTAAAATACTTCAGATTCTAATTGTGTAATAATATGGATAAAATTAATCAGAAATATATTACAAATTTTAGAATTTTACAATCACAAAGATATACCAAAACATAATAAAAAAAAGTATGGTTTCGGAATACTTTGGGTATTTACGCGTTAAGCACAGCACTAATGATATATATATATATATATATATATATATATATAAATATATATATATATATATATATATATATAACAGATTTACTTAATTAAAGAACTGTAAAGAACAAAAATAATAATTAAACAAAATTTATATATATATATATATATATATATATATATATATATATATAGGATGAACACGAACCTAATGTCATAAATTTAAGGGTATATAGTATTTAATGTGTAGATTACGAAACAGAAAGAATTTTTTAAAAATTCGAAAAATGAAAATTCGTCTTTTCTTAGCAAAATTTTTTTTACTGCTGTTTTAATTAATATTTCATTAAAAATATAACAGAAGTACGTTCAAAATTAATTGTATAAGAATTAATTAAATAGAATTTTTGACGAACGTAATTGTGTAATAAATAAAATATTTCAGTGTTATTCTTGAAAGTATTGAGGTAGGACATTTTGGCAGTGTTCTTGTTCTTAAAAAAATGTAATTTAATTCTGAATTAGTGGATATGTTGTTAATTTATGGTGAAGTGAGACAAAACGCGGTATTAGCAGCAGAATTGTATGCCGAACTGTATCCTCGAAAACGCCACCCGGATCGCAGGATGTTTATCACTGTGACACAACGTCTTCGCGACACGGGAAATTTAAAAAGGAATTCTGGACGTGATGGCGGCAGTCGCAGACTACGCCACGACATGGAGGATGAAGTCCTAGACCTAGTGCATGCCGACTTAACAAATAGTACCAGAGAAATATCTCGTGTTGTAGGAGACATATCTCAGGCGACTGTTGTAAACATTTTGCATAAAAATGATTATCATCCATATCATTTTCAACGAGTCCAAGGGTTAATGCCTGCTGATCACCACGCTAGAATGACATTTTGTCAATGGATTCTTGAACAAAATGCTACAAACGTAAATTTTACTTTTTCAATATTATTTAGTGATGAAGCAATTTTCACACGTGCCGGTGTTTATAATTTCCACAACTCGCATTATTGGGCCCAAAGAAATCCACATGTTGTGTACATACTCCCCCAAACATTAAATGGTAACCAGTTTTTGAATTTTTTGCAAAATATCCTTCCAGTATTATTGGAATATATTCCATTAAATGTTCGTCAAAATTCATGGTTTCAGCATGATGATGCTCCTCCTCATTTTGCGAGAAATGTGCGTCAGCATTTAAATAATATCTACGGAAACAGGTGGATTGGCCGTGGTGGTCCTGTGCAGTGGCCACCAAGATCACCTGATCTCAATCCCTTGGACTTCTATCTATGGGGTCATTTAAAGTCCCTAGTTTATGATAACCAAAGCCCGCCAGAAAATATTGAAGAATTGAGGATACGGATCAAAATAGTGTACAAATTATTCGACAACTAAATCATATGCACTTGGTATGTAGTGTGTCACTAATTCAACGTAGTGCACTGTGTATGGCTGTGAGAGGTGATAATTTTGAACAATAATTATGAAATTTTGTATTTATTCTTTGTTTTGATACAAGAAAATGTAAATTACTAGTATTATTACCATTTATTAGTTTAATATTAATCCTTTCTGTTTTTGTTTGTTCTTTTTTTTTTAATAAAAATAAGCCAGTGAAATGTTAATATTGTAGCGAACCCAGGATCGCGGCGCGGACAGGTTAGAACACGTCCGTCCGCTCCCCATTGTTCTGATTTCCAAGGAATCAAAGAATATTCTAGAATGATGTGTTTTAATATAAATACCCCAAGCAAAAGATCGCGAGGACAGTCATATATTGATACGGATAGTGAACACATGGTGATATAAATAAATAGATAGTGATATAAATAAAGAGTGATGTAAATATTGTTGAAATAAATATTGCGTAGTTATAATTGTTTAAATAAATTATCTTAGTGTTTAAGTATTTAGTAATAATTATTAGTTCTTAAATTAGTGTTTATATTTGTTAATTCTTAGTGTTAGTTATTTTTCATTATTCTTTATAATTAATATTTCTTTTATTAAACATAGTTATATAAATATTAGTGTTTTAATCAATTTTACACTTCACCTAAATAAATAAAACGTTACAATTGGTGTCAGGTGTGGGGTTAATAAACTGTGAAGTGTAAAATAAAAATAAATAAAATGGCGACTAAACAAGTTAAATTAAGTGAATTAAAAGTGGCTGATCACAAGAGGGAGCTGGAAGAACGAGAATTAGAGACATCGGGAACCAAGACTGTTCTACAACATCGTCTACGGCAAGCTCTAATAGAAGCTGGTGAAAATCCTAATGATTTTCTATTCGAAATTAATGATTTTATTAGATCAATAGAACAAAAATTAGAAGAAAGTTCTAGAAAATCCGAAGAAAATTCTGGAATATTGAAAGAACAAATGATGGAAAATTCCCGAACATTGAAAGAAGAGTTGCTAGAAAATTCTAAAACTTTAGAACAAAAATTAGAGGAAAATTCTAGAAAACTAGATGAAACTTCTATTACTTTAGAAAATAAATTGGAAGAAAAAATAGAAGACAATTTAAAAAATCTGAAGGATGAATACGATATGAGGATTGCAGATTTACAGCAAAATTTCTGCAAAATTAGTTACCATCAGTTTCAAATTTTAATACAGCTAAGACTGATGAAACTCAGGAAAAGAAACCAGAAAGTAGTTCTAGACTGCATATAAAAACACCAGAATTTGACGGCAAGACTTCGTGGCCGAATTATGTAAAACAGTTTGAAGCTGCTGCCAAAGCGAATGGCTGGACTTCCAAAGAAAAAGCTACAGCGTTGACAGTTTCGCTGCGTGAAGAAGATTACGAACAACTTGTTAAAAAATTGGATATGCGATATGGCAATGCGCATCTGGAGCAAGTGTACCAGACGCAACTGAGGAACCGATATCAGAGTTCAAAAGAGAACCTTCAAGAATTTGAAGCGGATATAGCTCGTTTGGTTCGTCTCGCACATCCTACAGCCCCTGACAGCGTTTTGGAATGCCTAGCCACACAAGCATTTATCTATGGGGTCCGAGACAATGAAACTCAGCAGGCACTACTATTAGCTCGACCGAAAACTGTAGTTGATGCACTGTCATACGCCTTAGAGTATGAAGCAGCTAAACAAGCTTCACGTAACCCCTATCACAAGTGCAAAATATCGATGCTGAGGGAATTGAAGACAAGATAAAGCGAGTTGTATCTGAAATTCATGCTGAAAGAAAGATACTTCATTGCTGGAAATGTGGAGAGCTAGGCCACCCGCAAAGGCTGTGCGGGAAACTGCAAAAACAGAATACTGCAGCGAATACTGAAAAGAAGTTTAAAAAGAAAACGGGTGAAAAAGTAGCAACAGCTCCTCTTGCTGTTGAAGAAGTAGGGGTGAAGAAATTAGTTCACGGTGTAAGCCTGGCGAGAGAGAAGACCCGTGAAGAAGAGTGCAAGCACTCTTGTCATATGGAAGCGAAACTTGCCACCGTCAAAACGACAACGGTAGTGGACGGGAGATGGCAACCTGAAGATTTACGGAGGGACCAAGAGAATGATTCGGACTTAAAGATCATACTGGATTGGAAACGTGGCGATAGCAGACCAGTTTGGGAAGATGTTGCACGACACTCGCAAAGTGTAAAATCGTACTGGGCGCAATGGAACTCTATTGTGGTTGAAGAGGGCCTCCTGAAACGTGTCATAGAGATTATGGAAGGTACTGAGAGTAGGACCCAGCTGATAATTCCGAGGAATAGAGTACCGGAAGTATTGGAGGAGATCCACAACGGATCTGGACATTTTGGAGTAAATAAAACCCTCGAGAGATTGCGCCAACGATTTTACTGGGTAAATTGCAAAGAAGATGTTAAAGAGTGGCGCAAGAAATGTGTGGTCTGCGAGGGAAGTAACGGGCCACATAGGAAAAGAAGAGCTCCTATGCGCCAATATAACGTTGGGAGTCCCTTTGAACGCATTGCGATTGACGTGGCCGGACCATTCCCCGAAACTGATGATGGAAATAAATACATAGTAGTAGTAATGGACTACTTTACTAAGTGGGTCGAAGCCTATCCATTACCCAACCAGGAAGCCGTAACGGTCGCTGAAGTCTTAGTAAAAGAATGCATCTGCCGATTTGGAGTACCGCGAGAGATACATTCCGACCAAGCAAGGAATTTCGAGTCTGCTCTGTTCCAAAATATCTGCAAAATATTAGGAATAAAGAAAACCAGAACTACTGCATTACACCCGCAGTCTGATGGCATGGTTGAACGGACGAATAAAACAATAAATCGGTATTTGTCAAAGGTAGTCTGCAACCATCAACGAGACTGGGACCGACATCTTCATCTGTTCTTGTTGGCTTACCGTTCATCCGTGCATGAGACAACAGGGCAGACACCAGCTAACATCTTATTTGGGCGGGAGTTGCGCTTACCATGCGACCTGGTATTTGGCTGTAAACCCGGTGAAGATTTAGCCGGGGAGGACTATGTAACGGACTTACGGAGAAGAATGAATGACATCCATGAACAAGTCCGCACAAACATTCAAGGTGCCAGCGATCGGATGAAGGACCAGTATGATGTCAAGGCTGAAAAAGGTGGTTTTCAACCTGGGAATTTGGTGTCTCTTTACAATCCACAAAGACGTCGTGGCTTATCACCGAAGCTACAAAAGAGTTGGGAAGGTCCCTACGAGATCGTAAAGAGAATAAATGAGGTGGTCTACAGAATAAGGAAAACACCTAATGGAAAACCGAGAGTAGTCCACTTCAATCGGTTAGCCCCTTTCTCTGGTGATAACTTTGATTATCATCGTGGAGCGACGGTTCGCCGGGTTGTACCTGAGGAACCTACATTTGAAGACTTTATGGAAAGCCATTCCACTGGCCACAAAGCACGGTATGGCGTGACACGAGAAGAACAACGAGATCTGTTCACCGTGTCCCCAGAATATTCCCTCGCTCACTTGTGTAGCGAAAGACATTAAAATGTCCCGCGGCATCGCTTCAGTTTTTAAAAGAAAATTTAGACGAGTACAAGAACTGGCCAACCAACGTCCAACTGTCGGAAAAACGCTACAATGGAAGGATGATAACGTAGAAAACAAGCGGTACCTTTACTACCTGGTTACCAAACAATACTCATATCAGAAGCCGTCATACCGCAGTTTATGGGACTCGTTGTGCGATATGAAGGACCATATTTTGATGAACGACATCATGAAGCTGGCAGTACCGAAGATAGGCTGTGGACTAGATGGTTTGGATTAGAGGATTGTAAGAAGCATGTTAGAAACAATCTTCCGCTTTACCGGAGTGGAAATTCTAGTCTGCAGCTTCAACTCTACCAGTCAAGAAGAGCTCAAACGGACCGTCGACTGTTATTTCTTCAAGACTTCCAGATGCACCAAGGGTGATGCATGCAGATTTCGTCATAACGAACTGTTCGAAACAGTCTTAATGAGGGGGCAATGTAGCGAACCCAGGTCAGAACACGTCCGTCCGCTCCCCATTGTTCTGATTTCCAAGGAATCAAAGAATATTCTAGAATGATGTGTTTTAATATAAATACCCCAAGCAAAAGATCGCGAGGACAGTCATATATTGATACGGATGGTGAACACATGGTGATATAAATAAATAGATAGTGATATAAATAAAGAGTGATGTAAATATTGTTGAAATAAATATTGCGTAGTTATAATTGTTTAAATAAATTGTCTTAGTGTTTAAGTTTTAAGTAATAATTATTAGTTCTTAAATTAGTAAAAATTAATAATTGAATGGAGTCTAAGGTTATATATGAAATAATATAAATTACCCCTAACCTTAAAATAAATTTTACATATACATATGTTTCGACAACTAAGTTGTCATCATCAGTAACAGAGTGTTTAAATAACTCAACATGTAAACCAGGCCAGAGGTCTAAACAACTCTGAGGAACAATGGGAAGGAACCGGGTTTATATAGGTTGTTGGAAGGGTGAAATACTAAGATTAAGTCATTAAGTAATTAAATCGTCCAATAGGAAGTCATATCAGCTCATATAGCGGTGAATATGGGATTGGCCCTTGGTCAGAGTTTAATGTTTTATTTTTAAATTTATATATATTTATGCTTTCATAAGCATCTAAATAATTATTTTTATTAACACTTTTTAAAAGTTTTAAATTTGATTCATTTATATTATGGTCTGTTTCAAAAATGTGTTGGGCTACGCTTGATTTTTCTGGATTTCCGCTTTTAAGGCAATATAAATGTTCCTTAAATCGAGTTTTAATTTGACGTTTAGTTTGGCCTATATATATTTTATCGCAGTCATTACAATTTACTTGATAAATTCCTGATTTATTATTATTATTTGTAATTTTATCTTTAGGGTTGCCTATAAGTGATTTTATTGTGTTGTTTGATTTAAAAGTAACTGTTAAATCTTTATTCTTAAAAATCTTATTTAAACCTCTGGAGGTATGATCATAGGGTAAACTTACGTATCTATTATTTTTAGGTTTTTCCACTGTTAAAGTGGTGTTGTTTTGTAAATATTGTCGATTTTTAAATTTTCGAATTATTTTATAAATTATGTCAATTGAAAACCCATTGTATTTTGCAATATTTCTAATTAATGTTAATTCTTTATTGTAACGTTCTTTATTTAAGGGGAATTTAGTTAATCTATTAATGAGAAAATTAAACGATGCTAATTTATGCTGCCAGCAATGATTAGAATCCATAGTTATGAATCTATTGGTATTAGTGTCTTTTCGGTAGACATCAAATTCTAATTTATTTTTATTTTTAATGACCATTACGTCTAAAAATGGTAATTTATTATCTTTTTCAATTTCAACTGTGAAGTTAATTGTTGGAAAAACTGAGTTTAATTTATTCACAAAAGTATCTAAATTATTTGTTTTAGTATTAAAAACGGCAAAAATGTCGTCCACATATCTGACCCAAATTCTAGGAAAATCTATATTGTTACTTTTAAAATTAGTTTCAAAATTACTCATAAACAAATTGGCTAAGAAAGGTGATAAACTGTTACCCATAACCGTCCCTTCATTTTGATGATAAAATTTACCATTTACTTGGAAAAAGTTTTGATTCATGCAGAGTTGAGTTAATTTCAAATATTCTTCAATTTTGGCAGATTCTAAATTATTGTTTTCTAAAAATATTTTTAAAAATTCCAACGTTTTCGGAATCGGAACACTTGGGAATAATGAGCAAACGTCAAAAGAAACCAAAATTTCATCTTCATGTAAAGTAATATCTTTAACTTTATCTATGAATTGGAGTGAATTTTCTATAATATTGCAAAATACAATGGGTTTTCAATTGACATAATTTATAAAATAATTCGAAAATTTAAAAATCGACAATATTTACAAAACAACACCACTTTAACAGTGGAAAAACCTAAAAATAATAGATACGTAAGTTTACCCTATGATCATACCTCCAGAGGTTTAAATAAGATTTTTAAGAATAAAGATTTAACAGTTACTTTTAAATCAAACAACACAATAAAATCACTTATAGGCAACCCTAAAGATAAAATTACAAATAATAATAATAAATCAGGAATTTATCAAGTAAATTGTAATGACTGCGATAAAATATATATAGGCCAAACTAAACGTCAAATTAAAACTCGATTTAAGGAACATTTATATTGCCTTAAAAGCGGAAATCCAGAAAAATCAAGCGTAGCCCAACACATTTTTGAAACAGACCATAATATAAATGAATCAAATTTAAAACTTTTAAAAAGTGTTAATAAAAATAATTATTTAGATGCTTATGAAAGCATAAATATATATAAATTTAAAAATAAAACATTAAACTCTGACTTAATCTTAGTATTTCACCCTTCCAACAACCTATATAAACCCGGTTCCTTCCCATTGTTCCTCAGAGTTGTTTAGACCTCTGGCCTGGTTTACATGTTGAGTTATTTAAACACTCTGTTACTGATGATGACAACTTAGTTGTCGAAACATATGTATATGTAAAATTTATTTTAAGGTTAGGGGTAATTTATATTATTTCATATATAACCTTAGACTCCATTCAATTATTAATTTTTAAAAAATGACTTCCCGGTCAACGGAGTTAAATTACTATTCTAAACTAAAAACTAAGATTATGTTAATATCAGCAGACATAATTTTTTTGAAAAAATGTAAAGAGAATTCGGTTTTTCCAAAATTTATGAAATTAACTACATCTAAAAATTGTAAATATGACGAAAAAATAATTAAATTCGCTAAAAGTAAATGGTTAAATTCAGAAGTTAAATATTTTTACGCAAAAAGAAATAAATTAGAAATTGAAGCTTACAATTTACATCTTAAATTAACAAAAAACTTAAATAATTTGGAATTTGATGATTGGCTTAGATTTGAATGTAAACTTTATAATGTTATTAACGTAAAATTCCTTAACAAAATTAAAATTCAAAATAAGAAACTAAAACGATTAATACCTCAAAAACAAAACCAATTTGTATTTATGAAAAAGGAACTTGTTGTAAACCAAACTAATGAGACATTCGCGAAAGAAGAATTAGAATTACTAAATAAAGGTTTAAAACACTCTGTCAATAAAAAAACACCGATTGAAGATTTAATAGCTAGCATTGAAAGTAATATTAAATATTTAGATAAAAACTCTAAAGATTACATTAGAAACGAGTGTAAAATACAAATATCGAATAACTTACAAGAAGCTTATAATAATAACAATAATAACAAAGAAGTCAAAATAATAAATAATTTAAAAAAACGGGATGTATTTTATCTAAAAGCCGACAAAGGTAATAAAATTGTAATTTTGAATAAAACGGACTATTATAATAGAGTAGAAAATTTGTTAAATAACGGACCTTATAAACAATTGCATAAAACTCCGCTTCCTAAAATGATTGCTACATACAAAAGTACTTTAAAACAATGTCCAAATATAATAACTAAAACGACAAACTTTAAACTCAATATATCGAATCCAGTTGTTCCAAAGATGTATTGCCTCCCCAAAATTCATAAACCAGGTAACTCAGTTCGTCCAATAGTATCAGGTATTAATTCACCAACGTATCTTTTGTCTAAATGGTTAGTTAATGAATTTAGTAATTTTCCAAATCAATCTCAAACTTATGCTGTAGAAAATTCACTCCAATTCATAGATAAAGTTAAAGATATTACTTTACATGAAGATGAAATTTTGGTTTCTTTTGACGTTTGCTCATTATTCCCAAGTGTTCCGATTCCGAAAACGTTGGAATTTTTAAAAATATTTTTAGAAAACAATAATTTAGAATCTGCCAAAATTGAAGAATATTTGAAATTAACTCAACTCTGCATGAATCAAAACTTTTTCCAAGTAAATGGTAAATTTTATCATCAAAATGAAGGGACGGTTATGGGTAACAGTTTATCACCTTTCTTAGCCAATTTGTTTATGAGTAATTTTGAAACTAATTTTAAAAGTAACAATATAGATTTTCCTAGAATTTGGGTCAGATATGTGGACGACATTTTTGCCGTTTTTAATACTAAAACAAATAATTTAGATACTTTTGTGAATAAATTAAACTCAGTTTTTCCAACAATTAACTTCACAGTTGAAATTGAAAAAGATAATAAATTACCATTTTTAGACGTAATGGTCATTAAAAATAAAAATAAATTAGAATTTGATGTCTACCGAAAAGACACTAATACCAATAGATTCATAACTATGGATTCTAATCATTGCTGGCAGCATAAATTAGCATCGTTTAATTTTCTCATTAATAGATTAACTAAATTCCCCTTAAATAAAGAACGTTACAATAAAGAATTAACATTAATTAGAAATATTGCAAAATACAATGGGTTTTCAATTGACATAATTTATAAAATAATTCGAAAATTTAAAAATCGACAATATTTACAAAACAACACCACTTTAACAGTGGAAAAACCTAAAAATAATAGATACGTAAGTTTACCCTATGATCATACCTCCAGAGGTTTAAATAAGATTTTTAAGAATAAAGATTTAACAGTTACTTTTAAATCAAACAACACAATAAAATCACTTATAGGCAACCCTAAAGATAAAATTACAAATAATAATAATAAATCAGGACAGGGGCGGATCTAGGTGGAAAGATAAGGTGTGCAAAACCTCTAATTGCCGCCCTCCTCAATGAACAGTGAACTTGTCTGACCATAAAACTTTATTTTATTTTGTTTCCAATAAACTGGAAAAATATGTAAGTCTCATCGAACGGCAAAAACAAATATTGATAGATGTTACGAATAATTATGATGAACAAAGAAAGAAGAAAACATACATACTCAAAAAGAAATAAAACTCTAAAAAAATACAATAATGTAAAAGTAGGTAACGCAATTCATAGCCCATGTAAATTGTCTACTATAAAGGTACTTTTCTTGCCTTTGCTTGAACAAAACGCTTTAATATAACGTTATGATTTATTTTTTGGTAATTTCATGTTCTATGAAAAGTATAGAAAGCGCTACAAGTTTTTCTTGAGATAGTGTAGATCATAAATAATTTTTCAAATTTTTGATCAATTTTAACTTTGAAAATTATCTTTCAGCAACACTAATAGGTAATGTTAGTAATAAATTAATTAACTATTATGACATTTGGAAAAAGACTAGTAAAGTTTTGTTTATAAATATAATTTAATATTTCTTTGGGAGTTATATCGTCTTTTACAATTGTAGATAAAGATTTGAGTTCCGTATAAAGCTCATCTGCATCAAAATTCCGTTCTTTGGTATCTGTATCAGTAAACAACAACTCTAAATTGTTACATTAGTTTATTAATAATTTTGTATCCATAGGACCAATATTTTTAATGTTAAATAAAAAGGAAAATGAATCGGTGTGTTGTTTTAGTGGGATAAATCGTTCTTTTAATGAATTAATTGCTGCATCTAACTACGTATAAAAGACTGATATTTTAAATTTATCTTTTTCACTAGAAATTGGTTCGTCTGACTGCTCGTAATTGAACATTTTCTTTCTTCTTCGATCATGTATTTCAACAGAAAACTTTGCCTCTTCTAAAACACTGTGAAACCCCTCTAGTTCCATTTAAGCGTGCCACCATTGCTATCTCGAGAACTATAAGAGCTACGAGGTTGGTTAAGACAATGAGCAAAAAAAAATTTTTTTCGACCAGTGGTTCTCAAAATACGAGACACAACTTTCTTATTTTAAATGGGAACATATGTTTATTTTTAGGTTATTCGATAGAGTATTTTTTTCTGAATTCAGCGATATAAACATATCATATGCTAATATAACAAAATAATTGCGAAAAATGTATGTTAGATTTATATGTATTTTATTTATATCTGGCTGAAACAAGAGTGATATGATTATGTGCGGGATAACAGGGATGGATACCCAGGATATCGAGTATGGATGATGGTAACAATGGTGAGGTCGTAAATCTCACTTTCACACAACCACGCGAAAAACACTTATTTATTTACACACAGCACAACCAAAACTATACAAAATGACAGATATAACAAATGTAAATACTTTACTGGAGCAATACAACAATGGATTGTTGCGGACCGATACAAAACAACTTTGGCGCAACAAAGCCGGAACCGAACAGACTTGTCCTTGTACGATTTCAAAACCAACAAAATTCGCTAGCGACAGCGCCACTAACAATGAACTACAAAAAATATAGAGAAGCGTATATGGCGTTGACATTGGCAAATATGTGTTGTACCTTTGACAATATACGGAACTGACAACAATTAAAATCTCAAACATACTGCCCACCTAGTCGAGAAGCGACTAAACTAAACAATTAACATGAAAGAACAATGAAACTTAAGTAAGCAAGATCGTGTGGACATCAGGCCGACTGGGAATGACCTGGACTGCCCACCGTAGAACGACGCAGCGGTGGCGACGGCGGCGCGGCGAGTCTGCTTGGCTGAGGGGATGACGTCCGTCTCGATCGGCAGAGGGCTTAGCCGGGAGATAGGTCGGCGAAGCTCTGAAGTGGCAGTCTTGACGGTGACTACCCTGACGAGGCCATCTGCTCCTGGATGCAGCTCAGTCACTCGGCCCAGTGCCCATCTACCTGGAGGCAGCTGCGGGTGGTGAACCAGCACTAACTGGCCCACACTGAAGTTGGATCTTTCCCCGCGCCAGCGGGGACGTTGTTGCAGCTGGTGCAGGTACTGCGTTGACCACTTCTTCCAGAAGTGCTGTGTGAGTCGTTGAACGAGCCGCCAGCGGGTCGCCAGGTCGCTGGGCTCGTCATGGGAACCTGGTTCTGGAACGGTCAGCAATGATGAACCGACCAGGAAGTGCGCTGGGGTCAGCGCGGACAGGTCCGCAGTGTCCGACGAGGACGGCGTCAGCGGACGGGAATTCAGGCAGGCCTCTACCTGAGCCAGTACTGTAGATAGCTCCTCGTACGTGAGGGTCGTCTCACCAATGGTTTTGCGGAGGAGACTCTTTACTGATTTGACTCCGGCCTCCCACAGGCCGCCGAAGTGCGGTGCAGACGGTGGAATGAAGCTCCAACGTGTGCCGGAATCGGACAGGGTAGAAGCTACTTCGTGGTAGAACAGCGACGCCTGATGGAACATGGAGCGCAGCTCTGCGCTGGCACCGACGAACGTCGTGCCGTTGTCGGAAAGCAGCTCGCTGCACACTCCTCGGCGTGCAACGAACCGACGGAAGGCCGCCAGGAAGGCCTTGGTCGTCAAGTCGCTCACGACCTCCAGGTGAAGCGCCTTGGTGGAAAGACAGACGAAGAGGGCGATGTAGGCCTTGGTGGAGTGTCGCCCACGACCTGGGGACGGGCGGCACTGGATGGGTCCTGCGTAATCTACTCCTGAACGCAGGAAAGGGCGGCTGGGAGTCACTCTGGCAGCTGGCAGGTTTCCCATGAGTTGTTTGCCCATCAGCGGACGACGGCGCCTGCAAGGGATGCAAGTTCGGAGCAGCTTCTTTGTTAGGGCTCGCCCTTGGAGGATCCAGACGTGCTTCTGGAGGAGTGAGTGAGTTAATGCTAACCCAGCGTGGAGTGCTAATGCGTGCCAATGTAGGACATGTAGCTGGCTTAGCGGAGATGACCTTGGAAGGATAGGCGGGTGTCTTTCGGAATCGGGAAGTCCGGAATTCTCGAGTCTACCGCCCACGCATTGCATGCCGTGAGCGTTGAGAAATGGATTTAGACTCACGAGAGGCGAAGTCCTTGGAATGGGTCTAGCGCTTTTCAGTTGCGCTATTTCAGTGGCAAACTTCTCTCTCTGGACGTTGCAAATCAGACGGACTCTCGCAGCAGTTAGTTCGAATGTGGTTAAGAAGCCGGTGCATGTCTCTTGCTCTCGATCTTCCAGACCTGCAAGTCTGGAAATTCTTCCTCTCTTGTCGCAGCGGCGGGCGAATCGCATGCACTGGGCTGTTACGCGGAGCGTGCGTGACAGGGAGGAATACCGCGCTAACAGAGCGAACTCTTCTTCGACTTGGACCGGCATGGAGCGGGTTTTCTGGACAGCTTCTTCACCTGGTGAATCGGGTAGCTCTTGTGTTGCGGTCGGCCAATTCTGAGCGCGTCAGAAAGCCATGGAGGACCTTTCCACCATAGGCTCGAGGTGGAGAGTATTTGCGGAGTAGCACCGCGGGAGGCGACGTCGGCAGGATTCTCTTCAAGTTCCCAGAACCGGCGGAGATTGTGATCCAGGTCCTCCTCTACATGGCAATGTAGAGAGGACACGGGAGATGCACCGTCCTCGTCGACGGCTCCGGACAGGACCCAACCTAGAGCTGTGTTGATGGCTACCACCTTGGAGCCTGGGACTGGATACACTCCTGGACGGAGTAGAGGGCCAAAAACGTCGGCTCCAAGCAGTAGGACAACCTTCTGGTCTCGGTGATAGCATGGATCGGCCAGCTCGAGGTGCAGCAGCAGCTGCGGATCTAAGGGACGGACTCTCCGTTGTGGAACGTGAGCCGTCAGACGTGGAAGCACGTAGGCGGATATTTGGTGCTCGGCACCAGGTGCTGCTCTGGATCGGAAGAAGACTTCCACTTGTGAGGAGGCCGTGGCAGAGTGCGAGGCCCCGACGCCGACGACTTTGACGTGGGAGCGCCGCCTGGCTAGACCAAGACATTGCACAATGTCTTCAGAGATGAAAGACACCTCGGACCCGGTGTCGAGGAGCGCGCGTGTCTGTACGCGCTGTCCGCTGGGCGAACAGATGGTGACCAGCGCTGTGGTCAGGAGAACCATGGCACGGGATGTGCCCTGGTGCGTGGAGTGACTAGAGACCGTGGAGGAATGGAGAGCAGCAGTTCTTTCTGGAGGACTGGCCGAACCTGTAACAGAACTGGATGGGAAAGCGTCGTGCAGCAGCGTGTTGTGCGTCTGGCTGCACTTGGAGCACGTCTTCGTGGATCTGCATGCGTTACGCTGGTGAGAACCCAGGCAGTTGAGGCAGAGCCGAAGTCGCTTGACCTCGGGCAGACGCTCTTGTGGAGACTTCTCCCGGAACGATGAGCAGGAGAAGTTGGAGTGCGAGTCTCTGCAGAACACGCAGTTCGTGTTCTTGACGCTTACAGAGACCTGGTGTGAGCGAAGTGGCGCAGCCTTCGCGTTGGAGGCCGTTATGGAGCGGGCAGGTGGGCTCAGCGGGGCCGACATCTCTAATGCGCGGATACGCATCTCGAAGAAGGCCTCGAGCTGCTTGAGTGTCGGCTGTTCCAACTTGTAGTCGGGGTTCACCAACGTTTGAGTCGCATCTATGGAAGCGAGATGCTACTCCCATGCTCGGCGGGATGCGGAGTCTAGGCGACGGAGGAGTAAGAACACGATGACGTCGTCCCACTTGCCTACAGGTCGCCCTAGCTGCTCGAGCGAGCTTATCTCTTCCCGTGCTCGGTCGATCAGGGCCCGCAGGTCGCGTGCGGACTCTTTCGATACCTGGGGCAGGTCGAACAGTGCCGACAGGTGAGCACTTACCAGAACCCGACTGTTCCGGTACCTGGCGCAGACGGCGTCCCAGGCTCCCTGGAAGTTCGCTGCCGTGGTGGCCATGGTACGCACTAGGAGTGCGGCTTCACCCTTCAGTGCTGCCTTGAGGAGGAGCAGCTTCTGGACGTCGGGAACATCGTCACGGTCTATCACGAAACCCTGAAAGGCGTCGTGGAATGCCTCCCATTCCAAGTATGACCCGGAGAACTCCGGCAGGTTTATCTTAGGTAGAGGCGGAAGGGAAGCCTTTGGCGGTTGAACTGGAGCGACAACTGGAGCTGGCGGAGGTGGCGAAGGACGGAGGGCCTCCAGGATAGCGACACCCGTCAAGTACAAGAGCTCTGTGGCGGAGAACTGATCTTCAACGAAGTACACCGTAGCTTCTGAACCCTTTTCTGCTCTAAAAGAGTGGTGGTTAGTCAGGAAGTCCTCCCAATGTCTCTGTAGGTTAGCGAGCGCGCTGTCGATCAGCCTGCTTGTCGGTGTTATTTCTTCTGTCGACAGCTGCGTACGGAGTGCCAGCGGTAACTTCCGGATCTGTTCCGTCAACTCTTGCTGGTGGCGCAACACTTCAGCCATTGTTGAACCTGGTGAAGGTAACGGACGCGAAAACGGAACTGTTTGGCGATGACTTCGAAGTTATCGTGATTCTACACGCAGGTTTGCGAGGTTAGAATTTACAAAGGATGGGTGGATGACACTGGATTAGGATTTGACAGGCTGTGCATATGGACAAGGATTTGACAGATTTTACACGTGGTTTTAAGGGTGGAAAAAACTAGGATAACCCGGATCGTATCCGGCTCGAAGGACCAAAAAATGTGCGGGATAACAGGGATGGATACCCAGGATATCGAGTATGGATGATGGTAACAATGGTGAGGTCGTAAATCTCACTTTCACACAATCCCGCGAAAAACACTTATTTATTTACACACAGCACAACCAAAACTATACAAAATGACAGATATAACAAATGTAAATACTTTACTGGAGCAATACAACAATGGATTGTTGCGGACCGATACAAAACAACTTTGGCGCAACAAAGCCGGAACCGAACAGACTTGTCCTTGTACGATTTCAAAACCAACAAAATTCGCTAGCGACAGCGCCACTAACAATGAACTACAAAAAATATAGAGAAGCGTATATGGCGTTGACATTGGCAAATATGTGTTGTACCTTTGACAATATACGGAGCTGACAACAATTAAAATCTCAAACAGATTAGAAAACATAGACATCTAGTTCTGTCTACCATTGTTTGATTATTTTTTGTTAAATTTTATGTTCTTAAACTGTCAGTTTTATGACGAAAATGAATTGTTTTCTATCCAAAGCACTCTTCTTTCAGCCAGATATAAATAAAATACATATAAATCTAATATGCATTTTTCTTAGTTATTTTGTTATATTAGTTTATGATATATTTATATCGTTGAATTCAGAAAAAAATACTCTATCGAATAACCTAAAAATAAACATATGTTCCCATTTAAAATAAGAAAGTTGTGTCTCGTATTTTGAGAACCACTGGTCGAAAAAAATTTTTTTTTGCTCATTGTATTAGTCTTGTAAAATGGCGGTTCTTTGCTAATTTAACCAACCTCGTAGCTCTTATAGTTCTCGAGATAGCAATGGTGGCACGCTTAAATGGAACACCCTGTATAGTTTTCTAGAAATTCTGTGATACTTTTTATGTTGTTCACAGCATCTGGCAAGTCAATATTTTTCAGCTGGAGTTGAGTACTAACAATATTAATTCTGTTTAAAATATTATGCTATAAAATTAAAGAGCAGATAAATTTATATGATTATAGTTTGGAAGCTAAAATGATTAGTAAATTGTAAGATGTGGTAGATATGTTATAACAATATTTATATAAGTATGTAAATATTGACATAATATGATAATAAAAACAGAATAGGTTCCAAATTTTGTAAATTTTATTTTTTATAGTAATTTACATACATATATCTACAACTACCTACTTATACCTTAAAGGTTTCAAGCTTAATGGTAAAGTTTTAAATGAAAACATACCTATTGCACAAGCACAAATTATTAATTGAATGTTGAGCACACTTTCAAATTGAACTTCACAGTCAGAAAATCAGAAAATAAATGTACACGTTCCGAACATGTATCCCCTGCGCTGAACTGTTAGGTCCACCTTCCTTGAGTTATTTACTAATTGAACAAAAATGGTATTTTGATAACGTACTCTACCGACACTACAGATCTATGCCGATACAAACAACCCGCCGCTAATTGCTATTGCCGCTAGCTGCATATAATATAAAATTGTGGAAATAAGCCAATATGCGTGTGGTCCTACATATGTCAAACAATTGTAATAAAAAATAATTATGCTAGATATGATCTCATAAATGCTTCAAAAGTTTGTAAATAAGTGTAAACAAAAATGAATAATTAATTAAAATTTTAATTTTTAACAAATTGCTTTTCTAAAATGCCGCCCCTGCTATTGCACACCCAGCACACCCCTAGATCCGCCCCTGAATCAGGAATTTATCAAGTAAATTGTAATGACTGCGATAAAATATATATAGGCCAAACTAAACGTCAAATTAAAACTCGATTTAAGGAACATTTATATTGCCTTAAAAGCGGAAATCCAGAAAAATCAAGCGTAGCCCAACACATTTTTGAAACAGACCATAATATAAATGAATCAAATTTAAAACTTTTAAAAAGTGTTAATAAAAATAATTATTTAGATGCTTATGAAAGCATAAATATATATAAATTTAAAAATAAAACATTAAACTCTGACCAAGGGCCAATCCCATATTCACCGCTATATGAGCTGATATGACTTCCTATTGGACGATTTAATTACTTAATGACTTAATCTTAGTATTTCACCCTTCCAACAACCTATATAAACCCGGTTCCTTCCCATTGTTCCTCAGAGTTGTTTAGACCTCTGGCCTGGTTTACATGTTGAGTTATTTAAACACTCTGTTACTGATGATGACAACTTAGTTGTCGAAACATATGTATATGTAAAATTTATTTTACCCCTAAGGGTAATTTATATTATTTCTTAAATTAGTGTTTATATTTGTTAATTCTTAGTGTTAGTTATTTTTCATTATTCTTTATAATTAATATTTCTTTTATTAAACATAGTTATATAAATATTAGTGTTTTAATCAATTTTACACTTCACCTAAATAAATAAAACGTTACAATATTTATCGTGTTTTGGGGCAATGAACACTCAAAATAAATATTATTAAAAATAATGAAGTTTTGATTAACCTTCAACATTACGTAAATTAGTTTTATGTATTTAATTATGTTTTTATTTATAAAATAATATGTGTTGCCAGTGATCCAGTGGTACCAAGAATGTGAGCTTCATGAAAACTACCCTTAAATAGGCGAATTTTCAAAAAATTCTTTCTGTTTCGTAATCTACACATTAAATACTATAAGCCCTTAAATTTATGATATTAGGTTCGTATTCACCCTATATATATATATATATATATATATATATATATATATATATATATATATATATATATATACAGCTATTAATATTGAGAAGGTTTACTGCAAAATGTGTTTGGAAAGTTGTGTTTTGTTCTTTACAGTTCTTTAATTAAGTGTTATAGTAAATCTGTTAGTACAGGAAATTAAAAAAAAAACATTTAAAAGTTGTGCATAATATTCAAGACCATGATGACCCTGGAACTACAAATAAACGTCTGAGTGACTTTTTCACAATTCAGCCAAAAAAACAAACTTGTAATGATTTAACAGTTTCTGGAAAGTAGAAACCGACTAGAGACCTTGTTCTCTAGCTCTGTAAAGATTTATTGCCATTTTCTACAGTTAAAAAAATGGGATTTCAAGATTAATTATGAAACTGCATATCGTAAAATCACGAGAAGAGCTACTATCAAGATATACGCTTTCGAGAATTGCATTAGACGATGTCTACAATTCAATGTTACTTCACGTACAAGAATTAATATCAAATGGTCTTAGGTTTGTATGTCTTTCTTGTGATATTTGGACAGATAATTTCCGTCGAAGAAGTTACATTACATTTACATAACATCACATTACAAATTAGAATATTTTACTTTATATACAAAAATATTTACTGGACGTCATACGGGAACTGCAATTAAAAATTAGATAACTAAAATTAAAAAATATATTTAAATTAAATGATAAAAATCTTACATTTGTGACAGATCGTGGAAGTAATATGATATTAGCACTAAAATTAATAAACACAGAAAATCATTGCTGCTTAGGGCATGGTCTTCACAATTTAATTATAGTTGATGGACTGAATGAGAACTATGAAGTTTATGAAGTTTACAAATTTATTAAAAAGGTGAAAATGATTGTCCGTACGTTAATATACCGATCACCTGAATTTGAAAAAGAATCTGATCACATTTAAAAAAAAAAGGATAAGATATTGATAATCTGTATGATTTCAAGGAAATGAGTTAGATGTAGAGAAGCAAGATGATGAATTTTACTTTGACGACGATATCCCTTTAGCCACCATGCAAAATATGAATAATAGGAATGTTAACCATAATGTAATTAATCCTCAATCTTTTTATAGAGGAAGAGGTTACATGACGTTAAAAACATCTTCTTCAACCCGTTGGCATAGCACTCTAATGATGTTGGAAAGTCTCGGTACTCAAAGAAAAGCAGTAAATATTTTACTTACAAAAGTAGATAAAAATTAATTGAAACTTATTTTTGATGACACAACTTTACTATTTGATTTGATAAATTTTTTGAAAGAATTTAAAAAGCAGTGGAAGTTCTATCTGCTGAAAAAAGTACAACTTTAAATTATGTTTTACTTATTAGATCAGAAATAAAATATATGTTACAGAAACATGATTCCAATGATAATCAATTAATATTAGGTATGAAGCAAACAATGTTAAATAATTTTGACCAGATTTCCTTTGGATGATCTAGTAATACTTGTATTATTGTTAGATCCACGGTTTCAGAATTTAATGATCATTGAGGAATATTTAATAGAACGACATACAACAAAAATTGAATTTCTAATTAATAAAATTAAAGCATACATATTGATTCCGTCAACAAATGATGATGTTCCTCATCTCAATAAAAATTCGGAGGAAAAACCAGATCAAGATATGTATTTAGAACAATTAAGAAAGAAGCATTGTTCTGAAAAACAAAGACATTAAATTCTGATATTAAAGGAGACTGTTTAATGTACCTGGGAAAAAGCAATACTAATATTACTGCAGGTCCAGGATTTAATATTTTAGATTTTTTGAAAGATGAAGAAGAAAAAATGCCTCATCTTTCCAGATTAGCGCAAAAAGTTTTATGTATTCCTTTGACTAGCACCCCCAGTAAAAGAGCCGCCGATTTATTTCACGCAATTCGCCGCCGCCGCTATCAACACCTTCGGTGCACAGGTGTAATCAAGAACATATTTTCGATAATATAAAATTTACGGAATTAAAGAAAGTACCCCAAAACACTAAAATAAATGAAATGAAATTAAATGTTACGCATTTAGAACAAATCGAATCCGTTGTACAAATAAGCAATCAATATATACCAACATTTTACATAAATCTCTTTGTTATCGTAATTAGTATCATTTTAATATTATGTAAGAATAGAATATGTACCCTAGTTATGAAATGTAGGTAAACAAAAAAGAATTACAAAAAGAAGTAACAAAGATTTAGAATTAATTCCGTTGAAATAACGTTGTTTCTTGAAGGAGAGGAATTATAATTTATAAAACGCTGCAGTTTCAGAATTTTATATGATAAACTAAGTCTTTTCAGCCGATACTTAGAAGATAATAATAACATGTTATAAGTAGATGTAAGAAACACATGTAGTTTAATTACTTTGTATCATCCTGGCTAGTAGCAACATCTGTATTATGGTAATAAATAAATTTTATAATAAACCAATATTGAAATTAAAATTTGTTTTGTTCATTTATTTTTGTCTACTATTGCTATCTCGAGAACTATAAGAGCTACGAGGTCGTTTAAATTAGCAAACAATTTCTATTTTACAACACTATTAACATAAAACAAACAAAATTATTTTAAAACCTGTGGTTCTCAAAATACGAGTCCCAACTTTTTTATTTTAAATGTGAACCTATTTTTTATTTGCTTATTCAATAGAGAATTTTATTCTGAATTCAATGATATAATATTATCATACTCTAACATAACGATTTTTTTGAGAAAAATGTATCTGAAGTTTTATATTAATTTAATTAAAATATGACAATAATAAGAGTGCCATGACGGAAAAAACCGAGTAAACGTCATTTTTTAATCTGGATTTAGAGTGCCTTGACAGAAAGAAAGTTCTTTTATTCACTTCTTTCTGTCAAGGCACTCTAATTCCAGGTTAAAAAATGACTTTTACTCCGTTTTTTCCGTCATGGCACTCTTATTATTGTCATATTTTAATATAATTTTTTTTTTAAAAAAATCGTTATAATTGGGTATGATAATATTATATCAATGAATTCAAAATAAAATTGTCTTTTGAATAAGCTAATAAAAAAATTTGGTTCACATTTAAAATAAAAAAGTTGGGACACGTAATTTGAGAACCACTGGTTTTAAATTTTTTTTGTTTGTTCATGTTTCATGTACAATAGTATTGTAAAATAGAAATTGTTATATATATATATATATATATATATATATATATATATATATATATATATATATATATATATATATACCGGGTGTAGAAATGGAAAGTGGCGCATAGCGATTTCAATGTTATTTTTTTTCAACTGCTGTATCTCTTTACCTAATCATTTTAGCGCAAAAAGCGTAAGAGTACAAGTTGTTCTAAAATTAAAAAGGTATCCTATAAAGTCAACTTACTTTCATAATTATTCATATTTAACGATTTATTAATAAAATAAAATTTAAAGTTTTTTTAGAAAAAAAATTAAGATTGCCTTGATATATATATATATATATATATATATATATATATATATATATATATATATATATATAGCAAATTCTCGGCTACGCATTCTCTAGAGCTCCGCTGTCAGTGAAAAAACCAAATGCCAATCGACGTGAAACAATTTTTTCATATTTGCACGTAAGCCCTAACCGAGACCTTTTACTAGATTCCAACATTTGCCAAAAAACAATTCTAATCTACGTAGAACATTTTTGTCATTCGTGCTCACCAGTCCACATTGTGTACAATTTTTTACGAAATCAAATGCAGATTGCCGTGACACATTTTTTTTGTTATTTCAAAACCAGCCCTTATGATTTTCTTTCTTTGATAACAAACACAGCAAAGTGTTCAATTTAGTTAGGGTTATTTGATTTTTATTTAATTACTTCATAATTTGGCAACACTGTTTGTATAAAAATTTTGTAGTTAATTTATAAATTACCATCGGCAATCCTAATATAACAGCCACTGTCTTCAGTGAAGTTCATTTAGAAATATTTGTTTTTTGTTTAGTTATTTCATGACACATTTGGCAACATTGACTTAAGTAATTCGAAACGTCAAAATTTGAAATAATTAAATGACTTGTGTTATAAACTTAAAATATTGGTAAAACCTTTGCTCAGGACTATTATTTATGACACTGTTTTCAAATATTTAATATCAATGTTCTATTAAAAGATACAATCATTAAAATTTATAGACAGATTTTCAAAAGTGACGGATGACTGCGTGATTCTTCTTAAATTTAGACATGGTCTCTGGGATCCATTGTTGCAAGGTACCAATTTTGCACAGTTTTTAATTTTTACACGAATTCCATGCACAGTAAAAATATGAGACCACAAACGGATCGCAATCTACATTAAACCACATTATGTGGTAAAAAAATTTAAGTTATTACATAAATGCTTTAAGCTGTTGCCCCGAGGTAAAAATTCACCGATGCTCTTGATTATTTAAAATATATATATATATATATATATATATATATATATATATATATATATATATAGTGAATCTATCAAAATAGTATATACGATAGTGTAGGAGATGATTACATAGTGAGTATAATTTGTTACAGTTCAAATTTCGAACTAGTAATTTTTATAGTTTCTGGGCATTTGGGGTAGGCAAACTGGCGAAACTTGGTGGCTGATGGGTGCACTATAGTAAATAATTTCTTTTGATAAGTTTAAGACTTAACTTGTTTGTTATAACTGGACAGATCTTTGCAATTTATATCTTTCGTTCATTGAGCGTCGTACGTGCAATTCTGTAGAGAAGTGAGAGATTTTATAGTCGCTATTTGGCGTGTATTTTGTGCATTTTTGGATGAATCTACACTGCCCATTTCTGGGGATTTATTCTTCAAGAATTGCTTCTTGAATTTTTTATTCACATACACGAGTCATGGCCCAGTCTTAAAAACCACACTACATTTTAGGTTTTTTTTATTTGGGTACAATATTTCCCCCTTATATTGGGAAAAATATTCCACTACGTGGGATTCGAAGTCGGAAATTTGAGGGTACCGTTAAAAACGTGATACTGGAGTTGCAGATGGTCAGTGTAACAGTGGGGGTTGACGACGATGAAGGCGATGAATGTTGTCATTTTTTGGCTTCGATGGAGTACATGATGATGCTAGATAATACTAACTGGTGATGACGGTTGAACCAGGATAACGATAACATGGCACACACATATTTGCTTTAACTAACTTTAAATTTATTTACATTATTTACAATAAGAACACTAAAATAAAACCAAAACAAATACTACAGAGCTAGTCACTCTGGACTAAAGTCAGTCTGAACCATGTCAGATGACTGCTACTGAATCGTTGACTACTTTGCGAGATCAACTTACCACTTAAGACTCTACTCTGCTTAAACGACTCTACTGACGCTGACTGGACTCTGACTGCCTAACTCTACTAAATTAAATCCTATTTATATCCCTAAAAAGTGCTAGGGTTGGCAATGTAACTGTTACGCACATCGCACGTGGATAAGTTACAAAACGTTAATAGGTTATTAAACTTTACGAAATATAACTTGTCCACGGTGCATTTTTGTTAACAGGCAATTTATGTTATGAAATCTATGAAACAATAATAATTTAGAATAATTAGTCAATTACTGTTACATTACCACCCCTTGAAGATTTAATTATATCTTCGCAGAAGATTTAATTAAATCCATTGTTCTGAATCTATGACTCGTGTTCTGGCCGGTATTATCATAGTCTGCTTAATCAGCAAAGACGGCCGTTGCTCTTTGCTGAAGTCAGCATTTTGCTGACCTACCAACACCAGAGTCATAGACCTCAGAAACTATGACAAGCCGTAACAAGATGAAAAGCCTTGTCGTTTTTTCATCTTGTTACACTATCCTCCCCTTAAAACATAAATGTATCGTTTCACCACGATATATTTATTTCTAAATGGAATACTGTCTTTCCTAAGCGTAAACCGTACCTAACACAAACAATTATAACTATTAAACAATGACCAAAAATTTGAACAAATACATAAAACAAAATCACAAAATCGAATTAACAAACATAAACAATACAATCATAAACAGATGATTGAAAACCAGATTCTTAACTATCATGCATTTCTAAACTAATACTTATCTAATCGTAAATCCATAGCTTAAACATAAACAAATAATCGGGGCATATCAATGTCAACTGAAAACACTTAAGGGTGGGTCATTACATACGGGCGGGGGTTTTTCGTTCCACAGCGGTCTCTGTCCGGATACAATAAAATGTTTGGTTGCGAATTGTTTCTTTATCACTATAATATCACATACCACAGGATCGGGCTCACTACACTTTGCAAAAAGCACTACACTGGCTTCTTCGTCCTCCATGAAGATGCTGGAATGGTCGTAGTCCTTTACTTTGTAATTATCCTGTTTCATTTCCATTTTCGTTGCCTTGTTGTTTCCACAGTGCTGCTCGTGATCCTGATGAACTATTTCCTTGATGATCAGAACTTCTGTCAAGAGCTTCGCCATCTGATCTACTGTCGGAGTTACCTGTTTAGTCCACTCCTCTGACAGGTGATCTTCTACCTCCGGTTCCTGTATGCCTCCATCTACATACTTTGTGGCTATTGGTGCCACATCTTCCTTTGGACGTGGTATACCAACCACCTCAGGACGCACCTCTGCTGCCAGCAAAGCTTCAAACTCAGCCGCGCTTATGTTTGTTACTGGCAGCTCCCGGGTTTCGAACCTATCTGCTCGAACTGAACTAAGCCCGTAAGGAATCCTCTCGGTCGTTTCCTCCGACCGATAATCTTTCCCTCTTACCTCCGGTAGCTGTATGTTTCCACCCACAAACTTTGTAAAGATAGTAGCCAACTCTTCCTCTTCTCGTGGACGTGGTATCCCAACCACCTCAGGACGCAAATCTGCTGCCAGCAAAGCTTCAAACTCAGCCGCGCTTATGTTTGATACTGGCAGCTCCTGGGTTCCGTAACCATCTACTCGTACTGGACCGAGCTCGTAGGGAACCCTTTGCACTCCACATCCATTATATGTCATCTGACAATGGCCGTATGGAGGCAACCCAAATTGCGCCTGTGGTTGATGAACCACCTGATGTCCGTAAACAGTCGGAAGAAACTGAGGCATACATACCGGGAAAAACCATGGTGGAAGCTGCTGCGTCGCCCTCATCGCAGGTGTCGTGGTCGTAAACATCCTCCCTCAATGTCACAAAACTGATGTACTGAATTTGAACATAGGAACTTTTCGGATTAAGTCAGGGTAAATGTTAAATTTACCCTAGAAATCCTATCGACGACTGCGCCAATGTAACAGTGGGGGTTAACGACGATGAAGGCGATGAATGTTGTCATTTTTTGGCTTCGATGGAGTACATGATGATGCTAGATAATACTAACTGGTGATGACGGTTGAACCAGGATAACGACAACATGGCACACACATATTTGCTTTAACTAACTTTAAATTTATTTACATTATTTACAATAAGAACACTAAAATAAAACCAAAACAAATACTACAGAGCTAGTCACTCTGGACTAAAGTCAGTCTGAACCATGTCAGATGACTGCTACTGAATCGTTGACTACTTTGCGACATCAACTTACCACTTAAGACTCTACTCTGCTTAAACGACTCTACTGACGCTGATTGGACTCTGACTGCCTAACTCTACTAAATTAAATCCTATTTATATCCCTAAAAAGTGCTAGGGTTGGCAATGTAACTGTTACGCACATCGCAAGTGGATAAGTTACAAAACGTTAATAGGTTATATAACTTGTCCACGGTGCATTTTTGTTAACGCGCAATTTATGTTATAAAATCTATGAAACAATAATAATTTAGAATAATTAGTCAATTACTGTTACATTACCACCCCTTGAAGATTTAATTATATCTTCGCAGAAGATATAATTAAATCCATTGTTCTGAATCTATGACTCGTGTTCTGGCCGGTATTATCATAGTCTGCTTAATCAGCAAAGACGGCCGTTGCTCTTTGCTGAAGTCAGCATTTTGCTGACCTACCAACACTAGAGTCATAGACCTCAGAAACTATGACAAGCCGTAACAAGATGAAAAGCCTTGTCGTTTTTTCATCTTGTTACATCAGATAGCGCCATTTTGTGACGTCGTCGCTACCGGCCATTACCAGCCAAACTCATTCGGTCACTACAGATTGAGGAGTGACGTCACCTCCGTATACGACATCCGGATAACAGCTAAGTCACGCTTTATTCTTGTTTTGGTCAAACCAATTTATTGAAATTTATTAATTGTAGTTTCGACGTTTCGATTGTATTTGAATTTTGAAATTTTTAAAGAATCTATTATCACTGAGTTTATTGTAATTTTTGTAATAGTACATGCGAGTGAACTCTGTTTAATATTTCGTTTTGTTGGGAAGATCGTTGAAATCTTAGGTAGGGACTGTTAGGGCCTGAAGAGTAGAACTTTACATCAACGTTTATTTTCTCGTTAATGATTTATTCTTACGTCCGTCGCTACCTCCCTCATTGGACGTCCAACCACCGGCGTGCGTTACGTGATTTTCATTTACATATGCAAAGATTTGTATTTTAGTCCTCTTTCCGCGCAATCCCTACTTGCGTAGTTTATTGACACTATATTTTCTTGAACTTCGAACTCGCATGAGTTACATTTCGATCGTACGTTGTTATTACTTTATTGACTTTAAGATCCAATACGGGGTCACTGTGGTCATTTCGTTATGCCTGTATTACCATATAGTTTTATAATACACACGTAGATTATTTTCAATTTTTATTTTCATTTAGTCATGAACCCTTATCTGAATTTCAGGAATTTCGTTAGTGCTTCAAGTATTTTCGTAATTGTGTACCGGATTAAAAATTACGTGGCGCTCACTTTTAGTATTCTTTTAAGCGTATTTTTTTATTAAATTCAGTGAATGCCCTATTAGTTCGCACCACTATAGTACAACTTTTCACTAGATATTTTACGTAGCAAATTATCTGATATATTTTTATAAATGGAATCTAATTGAATACTATGGTCTTTTATAATGTTCAATTTTAAAATATTTTTATTGCATTTTCTAAGTCTAAAAATCGGGTATATGTAATGATACTTTTATATTCTATTATATATCCAAAATTATTTATTAATTCGATTTCTTTATTAATTACACAATTTTCAGAATAGAAGATACCTGTTACCTCTTGAATTTTTATGTTATTGTTACAATTATATTTGATTTCTTTTTTGTTTGGAAAAAGTAAATACTTTACTTTAGAGTTTATAATTTCAATAATTGAGTTTACCTGTGAAATTTCGTTATATTCACAAAATTGGAAATCTTTATAACATATGATGTTGTCCAAACATTTATTAAGTTCGCTGTCACAATAGTATTGCTTATCATTAATCTGACTACATTTATTAAGCAATCTTATCTTACAATTATTTCTAGAATATCGACCGTTTATTATATTGACGGTTTCGTATTTATGGTAGATTTTAGTAGGATTTGAATTTACTTGTATAACTTCCTCTATTCGTGTGTTGGAAGGGGTTTCTATAAGGATGATTAAATTGGGATTTTCGTATGAGCAGTGTTGTCTTATGTTGTTATTTTGAATATTGTTTGTTATAATAGACCGTAAATGTTTGTTGTCTATTTTATTAAGTTCATTTAGAAGTTGTTCGTGGTCGATTATTGCGAAATGCAGGGTATTTTTGCAAAACGTAAATGTTTCTTTTAATTAAATGACGGAGAAATATAAATCTTGCCCGACTTGTATGAATTCGTTTATCAAATTTTGTATTTCGATAATGTCTATTTCTCCGAGTATTTTTCCAATCTCTTTCTGGATGATATTTAATTTTTCGTTAAGAATATTGTTATTAATTTTAATTACAGTTTTTAGCTTATTTGAATTTATTTTTTTGTTGTTATTAATATTCTCGATTATTAGGTCATATTTTTCTTTATCTTTCGCGTCTAAATTACCGGTAATACTTTTTATTATGAATCTTAAGCCGTCTATTAATCCGCGCTTGCTTCTTTTGTTATTTATTAACTGAATTTTTGTTTTTATGTGTGCGAGCAGTGAGTCTAAAATATTCAAATTATTTGTTATTTTGTTGTTCAATTTATATGATTTCAGTTTTTAATATAATATGGCAGTATTATTTTCTAATATATTTTCTTGTTCTAATTGATTTTTTAAGGAAATTTTAAGAGTGATCATTTATGTATTTACCTGTATGTGAACGGTTTCTAAGTTGAGGATATTGATTCCAGTATTATTTTCATCGTGGATGATTTGCGGTAGTCCGAATGATATTAATCTGAAAAAATATGGGGCCTTTTTAATTTTGATAATTTATGTTTTTTGTTTTCATCGTCGATTATTTGGCCTCTTTCGTTTATTGTTTCTTTTACATTTATTTTTCTAAATTTGGGTCTTTAGTTTTTTTTTTTATAAGCCTGTTTGGGTATATTAAAATGTTTTTCTTGTGGTGCAGCATATTTTTCTTTATTTTTAACAACGTTTAATTTTCCTTGTTGGTTAATTTCTTTGAGAATTTCGGCCTGTTTTTGTATATGGTCTGTGACGTCGTTACGTCGTCAGTCCCTATCGTTCTCGAAAACGTGTGACGGACTACGGCGTTACCTTCGCGTCACACAATGTAAAATACGTCGTCACAGCCTATAACACAGTAACTCATATAAAAACACAGTAATTAGTCAACAGGCACGGTATAATAAAATATACAAACGCTGTCGCACTACTCATTTCCAAATCTCGGGCGCCACTCTACGTAACTGTAGAGACGTCTAACTCGCAGGCTTCCAGTGACGACGGCCACGGATATCTCAATGGAAAAAAATGTCCAAGGTACGGATGCAACATTGGTTGTGGTCGCTCGCTTGAACACATTATCACGGAACGACTTTTCAAAAAAGACAATAAAAACACGTAAATAAAAGCATAAATAAATTTCGAATAAAAATCGGTTATTCTTACAACCTGCGTTGCTCGCTCATCCACGTGCACGCGATGCGAGGGTGAGGTAAAAACGAACGCAAAACCAAATTCAGCAGAACTATCCTTGATTAGTCCTGGCGGTGGCCGTTGGACAAGCCGAATCCTGTTCCGCGACTCACGGAGCAAAATGACGGTTTCGAGGATTCTTTCTATGCCGAAATTCATCCAAAATTATCTTGATAGTGGTAGCGCAATCACTAGTTCTTCTCTGCCCCTAGTAATCGGAATCCACAAACTATCGCAACTTTCGCACAACTCGTGTACGAGATGAAAAAGAACGATTTTTTTCACAAACACGTTTTGCTCACATAAGGGTGTGAAAAACGGCAAAACACTATTCCAATTTTCCCATAAATACTTCACTTCCACTTACCTTACGTTCACCAGTGGAAGGATAGGAAAACAAATGAAAATAATTCAAATAATAAACTCTGCTTCACAACTTTTATTCTTTACGTCTTTATTTGGCCAAAAACTCACTCAAAAAAGCCACGAGTCGGTCAACGACCGCGCTTTTATAAATGTTCACCCCCTTCTCCTCGTACCCATCATCGGAAGTGAACATAGTTACAAAACAATTACAAATACAAAATATAAATATAAATAAATAACATTTAACATTAATACGATACAAACAGTAATAAAAACACTTACTATTGCCTTAAGTCACTAAACGAGTTAATTTCGCCGCATGAAATTAACTGAACGAGTAACTTGACTACAATCCAAACACATGTTCGATTGTTATGTTTTTCAAAACACCACTTTCACAAAAACCACTGCGATGTGTTTGGCACTACACTACGTAGAACATTACCTTGCATCTTATGGTGTTCGAATCAAGAAAATCAGAGTAATGGTTTGTAGAACAACTTCACAAAAACACGATGTAAACAAATAAAACTCCATATTGTTCTGCCATTACTAGACATGCGCGCGCTGGCCTTGCGCGGTTGCTTGACTCGAATGCAAAATCTAGGCAATAGTTTTAAAATATTTGGAAGGTAGAGCTTCGGTAAATTTGACTTCAAATTTACGTTCAAAAAATACTCTCAAAATAAAACTGCATCGTGACGCTTCGTCACAAGTCTTCTACTGCTATTTCTTCAGGTTTTAGGTTTGTGTTGAGATAGGCAGGGTAATGCGCTGGTGATGAAGGAATAAAATAAATTTACAGATTACGCTGAGAACAACAAAACTTTAGTATATTATATAATTGACATATACATACATGAAAACATATGATTTGTTAAAATACATGTCACAAACTATTTGATTTTAATACAAATAAAAACCACTACGGTTTGGATCGAGTTGCACCGTAGACAATGCAACGGTCCGTTGCTTCTTGGATTCCCATGCTATGACACCACCATTTAAAATGAAGGCATACCCGGTGAAGGAGCGTCTATCGTCAGGACATGCGCCCCAATCTGCGTCTACGTAGGCTTCAAATGAATCATTGCGGGACGGGAAAGTTATCCCGATATTCTTGGTCCCCTTGAGGTAACGTAGAACTAGTTTTGCTGCTAGCCAATGACTTTTACCAAAACAGTCACCAAATTGTCCTAATATACTGACGGCGTGGGAGATATCGGGACGCGTAGCCACAGCAAGCTACATTAACGCTCCCACCAATCTTTGTAGCGAGGTTTTTCTCCGTCATTTCCAGTCCAGGTATCTGATTTGGTAAGTTTAGATCCGACTGCAAGAGGTGTAGAGACAGGATTGCAGTTGGACATTCCAAACCTCTCCAGGATGTCTTCCACGTAACTGGATTGACTCATCGTAATTCCTTGTTCGTCTTTATTGAATTTTATTCCGAGGCAATTTTTCAGTTCCCCGAGATCTTTGACTTTGAAATCATCAATTCTTTTTGTATCTTGACATTCCACAATGATGTCGTCAACATAGACCACAATCAGTAATGGTTTCTTGTTATGATCAGCCACATATACGCAGTGATCCGACTTAGAGTGTTCAGCACCGAATTTTCTTATTACGACATCAAGACTCTTGTTCCAACTTCGTTTCGCTTGACGCAACCCGTACAGTGCTTTTCTCATATGACAGACCTTATTTCCACCTGTCATGTCTTTTAACATTTTCCTGGCCTTTTCTATGACATCTGACACACTAGATTTCGTTCGGACAACGTACTCCAAAGTTTCTTTTGTGTAGGCAGGTATTTCCATGTATATATTTTCCTCTAATATCCCGTTAAAATATGCTGTAACAATATCGAATTGTCTCATGTGCATCTTGTGTTGTGCTGCCAAAGCCGTAACGATTCTGATGGAATTCAATCTGGCGACGGGGGAGAAAGTCTCGTGGTAGTCCAAACCGGGGCGTAGTGAGAAACCCCTTGCAACAACTCGAGCTTTCTTCTTCGCTGGTGTATTTTCAGAGCCCGGTTTATTTCGTAGAACGATTCTACTACCGATGACTCCTCGATCCGCAGGACTTTATACTAAGTCCCAAGTATTATTTTTCAGAATTGATGAAAATTCAGACGCCATCACTTTCATCCATTCTTCATATTCTGCGCCATGCAGGGCACGACTTAGTGAAACTTCTGTAAGAAATGCTAACTCGGCCAATTCTTCGCACGGCACTATATTAAAGATCCAATGTGGACGTCCTCTTTGACCGGTTCGCAACTTCGTTGGCCTTCCAGGTCCTCGTTTGAAGATATTTTCTGGTGGCTGAGGCGGAGTTTCAGCATCGACTTCGACTTCTTCCTGTTTTTCTTCAGGTATTATTTCTTCCTCTTTGTTGTTGCTTTCATTAGTCCGAATAAGATTGTGTACCACGAAAGATTTCTTTGTATTAACCTCGTTTTCTTTGTCATTTGTTTGAATTTCGTGTGTAGACTTGTTCATGAATTTAACATCTCTCGTAATTTCAATCTTTCGTTCTTCTTTGATCCAGATTCTATATGCTTTGGATTCTTCGGAATAACCTACGAATACTCCTTTTCTTGAACGCGGTTCAAATTTACCTTTGTTTATCGACCTGTCCATGCAGTAAACTTTGTTGCCAAATTCCCGAAAACCACTGACATTTGGAATATGTCCTTTTCAGACCTCGTACGGTGTTCTACCATTCAAGGCGCTTGTTGGGCATCTGTTCCGAAGGTAATTTGCAGGAGAGACAGCTTCAGCCCAGAAGCTGGGTGGTAAATCGCTTTGTGATAGAAGGCACCTGGCGGTATCTACTAAAGAGCGATTTTTTCTTTCGGCGACACCATTCTGTTCCGGATTATAAGGTGCAGACAATCTACGCTGAATACCATTGCGCTTCAAATACTCGTCGAAGTCCGCATTTACATATTCCTTCCCGTTGTCGGACTGCAACATTTTTATTCGCCTACTTTGCTGAGTTTCGATTAAGGCACCGAACTCCTTAAACTCCCTTAGGACATCGCTTTTCTTCTGGAGAAATCGAACGACACTCCACCTGGTACAATCGTCTATAAAAGTAACAAAATAGACGGCCTTACCATTTGACTGAGTTCTCATGGGTCCACAAACGTCTGAGTGAATTAAATCACACGGTTCTGTCTTCCTCTCGGATCGTTTGGGAAATGTCGGGCGTGACATTTTGCTTTACAGGCAAACCTCACACCCCATTTCCTTTTTCAGGTTTTTGATGTCTATTCCTTTGATAGCACCAGTCCGTACGGCTTCTCGCAAGTCTTGCAGGTTTAGATGTCCTAGACGTCTGTGCCATGTTTCGAGTAGACACATTTTCGTATAAACTAGGGAATTATCGTAAGAGACGACCTTGTTGCATTCTTCTTTGCCCTTTTCGCGAACGCAGTACAACCCGTCTACTCGATCTGCCTTTGTTTTCACATTACCGGCTGTGTCGACGACCACAGCTCCATCTTTGTCAAAAATGACACGGCATCCTTTGTCGGTAACTTTTCCTACTGAAATAAGATTTGTCCTTAGGTCAGGAACTTGCAAAGCGTCACTTAAGGTCACGCTTTTCGTTTTTCCGTCGACATTTGCTGTCAAACAGGCTGTGGCCTTCGCTTTTATCTCAGTAGTCGCGTGACTGGCTAGGTTAATTCTGCCTACTGTGTTGCTATCAATTTTTACTAGGTCACTCGAACTTTTGCATAAATGCGAGGTACTTCCGCTATCTAGGCACCAGCTTCCGCTGCTCTAGCCGTCTGTCATTCTGAAGGCTTTATGAGATTTGACGTCTGCAACACTATAAAAACCTACCTCTTCTGCTTTATTCGAGTTCTGTTCTCTTCTGTTCGAATAACATTCCGACGCCTTGTGTCCGGGCTTATGACACTTATGACATTTAAATCTAAATACTGGCTTATTATCGGTTTTTCGTTTAGTGTCTTTGGATTTTTGATAATTTCTGTTCTTGTACTGACCAGCCATCATCGAATTTTGAATTGGTATTGAACAGTGCCTACCTTCGTTTTTTCTTGCGTCATATTCCTGTATAATTTTAATGCGTAGCACGTCAGATGATGGCAACTCGTCACGAGACTCTATGGCACACCGAAAATTCTCGAAGGATGTCGGCAAACTGTACAGCAACATAGTCGCAAGTAGATCTGCGTTTACTGTTACCTTCATTTCCTCTAGCTTGTCAACAGCATCAAGAAATATACGAATATGTTCCCGCACATCTTCGCCTTCCTTCATTCTCTGCAGGGTTAGCTGTTTGAGCAATGTGGCTTTCCTTGCGGGTCCTTTCGACTGGTATATGCTTTCAAACTTTTGCCACACTTCGCGTGCAGTCTGGCATCCTTTGACTTGTTTTAGCTCGGAGGGATTTATGGAAAGAATAATTTCTGATTTTGCTTTACTATCCTTGTCAATCCAAGCGCTTACCTGTGCGGCGTTACCATCGGTAGGTTCCGGCTTCGGTGTTTTCCCATTTACGTAACTCCAGGCATCATTTCTAGTAAGCAGCGCTTCCATTTGGATCTTCCAGGTGTCAAAATTATCCTTATTCAATAGCTCAATGCGAGCCACACCGGACAAATTCATTTTGACGTTTTTAATTCAAACGGCCAAGGACAGTCACACTTTATTTGATTCGTTTAACAATCCTGGGTCCATAACCTGTTGAGATAGGCAGGGTAATGCGTTGGTGATGAAGGAATAAAATAAATATACAGATTACGTTGAGAACAACAAAACTTTAGTATATTATATAATTGACATATACATACATGAAAACATTTGATTTTAATACAAATAAAAACCACTACGGTTTGGATCGAGTTGCATCAATTCCTAACAGTTTGTATGAAAAATTTTTCTGTATATTATTTCAGATGGTGCTCTTTTTGTTATCGAGTGAATACTAATGTTATACGCTAACGCGTAGTTGTCTTTCTTTTAATTTTAGTGGTTTTATTAAGGGATTTTGATTTAGAATTATCATTTATTCTATAAGTGAAGAATGGAATCTTTCTACTATTCCGTTACTTTTAGGGTTATCTATTGAAACGTAGTGAATATCTATTTTCCTTAAAGCGAGGTAATTTTAAATAATTCTATTTTTAAATTCTAACCCGTTGTCTGATACTATTACTTTAGGGATCACGAAGTGACTGTAGTATATTATTAGTTTGTTTAGGATAGTAATCTCGTTTTTATCTTTAATGATATATGCCATTGCGAATTTTGAAAAAGAATCTACAATTGTGAGAATTTTGGTTTGTTCAAGTGAAAGAAGATCTATGAATAATATTTCGAAAGGTTTATCTGTTGGTGTCAGGATGTTTGGATATTTATAGGGTTTCGTTCGTATTTTAATGATAGACATATGCTGCATTTATTTATGTAGAATTGTATGTCTTTTGACATATTTGGCCAATAGTATAATAATTTTTATCCAACACCGTGTAATTATAACGATATTAGTACGCTGTTTTTAGATAAATAAAGTAGGTCATAAGTCACTAGTGAGCTAAATATATTAGCTCACTGTTTTTTGGTTCGTATCATAGTAACTACGTTATAAAAGCTTCTCTACAATATTTTGTTCCTAAATGTCATTTCAAAATTCCATCTGTCAAAAATCTGATATGTATTTGATATCAATGATTAAAATGTGTTGGATAAAATGTTGTATGGCACACGTGTGTTAATTACCTAAGTCACTTGAAAAAATACCACACTCGGCCTAACGGCCTCGTGAGCTAAACTTTTCCCACGTGACTTATCTGTAATGTAACACACTTGTACCATAAATAACTATAATTTACTGAATGTTTCGGTTATTCCTCTATGACTAGTTTTTCCTTCGTGATAATTTTGTATTATTAGCTGTTGTTCATCTTTATTTTCGATGTCTTTAACCATTCGAGAGCAAGATACAAGTTTGTAAGTTCCGTAGTTAAAATAGGTTTGAAGGACTGAATTAAAATTTAGTTCGAATATTTTCGGTTCGATTAAACAATAATAGGTTATGCCGGGTTGAATATAAGTTTTTATAAAATTCTTTACGCTTTTATTGCAATTTATTTTGTTTAAGTAAAAGTAAACCCGTTGTATTTTGTTATCAAATAATTTATTAATTTTAATTTTGTTTTCACCCGTAGTTTCTTTAATTATAATTTGATTATTAGAACTATTAATGAAAGAGTCAAGCTAAGTTAGTCCGTTAATTGACTGTTCATCGTCTGAGTGGGCGGTATCTGTTGTTTCGTTTTCTGATCCAGTTTTTAGGTTCATTAAAAACATTAAAGATAAGTGATTTATTTCCGAAAATTGATTAGATTTTAAATTTTTTGCCAGGATTTTCTATCTAAACCAGAACATATACGTGGTAGATCTAATTCGTTTATATCATTTTGAATACAACATTTTAATAATTTTGACAAGAAATTTTTTTATATTTTGATAGACAGGTTTTTCATGGAATATATTTTTTTGATTAAATGTAGTATTAGACTTAAGTTTTAATTGCATATTTGGATTTCATTTTTTAGCGAATCCCTTTAATAATTTTTAATCTTTTGAAACACAATGTAATATAGTAGAAGCTCAGATAAATGAAATTCACTTTCGGATAAGCCGATTGGCCCTTATAAAGCTTTATGGGACTTGCGGTACTGGTACTTTTAGACAGGTAGATTTTTCTGTCTTATGATGTTAAGAGCCGTACCAGAAATTTTCTTTCAAAATGTTTCCTTTTAACTTAACTTTTAAATCTAGAGTAAAATATTCAAATAATAATGCATTTCAAATGCCATCTTCTCATTTTAATTTGTAAATTGAGAATATTAAATTATTAAAATAAATTCAACCGTAAATTTTAAATACAAAATTAAGTAAATATAAGAAATACTTGGTTGTTTAAAAAATTGAATTTTATTTTTATTCATATAAATATATTTCTGTAGTTAACTAAAATTATATATTTATTGTGTCTTATTTCTTATTATATATTTTCAGTTTACAAAATTTATACAAAGTAAGTATAGTATGAATTTATTTAATACGGACCTGTTCTTACTTTTCAAGTGATACGTTTGAGTTGGGATAATTTATAACACCTGACCACAAAGCCTCTTACCCATCCATAAAAGGTTGTAAAACCCGCTTAAGTCAGTTTCATTTATCTGAACTTCTACTATAATGGATTAGTTGATTCGAAAATGTCGGAGTTATGGTATTTAATTTCAAATTTTGATTTTATACGTGAGAGGGCATCAGCCACATAATTTTGGCATCCTTTTTACCTCCCGCCTATCAATATATAGATAAGGGAGGTATTGTTTTTGGTCAGATTTCTCGAGTGTGTGTTTTCAACATATGAGCACGAATTAGGGTCCCTACAATACGATTTTACTATTTTTACCGTGATATCTGTATGTCTGTGTGTGTGTCTGTTGTGTATGTGTATGTGTCTGTGACGATTTTTCGTCCACGATAACTCCAATAGGATACATGTAAAAAATATAATATTTGGTATTTAAGAGTTCTATTCTAATATGATGAACTGATTAGATTTTGACTACAATTGGTTAACCGGAAGTAGTACTTTACTTGAAGCTTTAAACCATTTTTCCTAAAAAATACCTCTAAATATTATATTTTCGCAAATTTCGTTATTATAAATACAAAGATTTTTTAATTTTCTACCGATCTGCATAATTACGTTTATATATATAACTTCTACCTAGATAGAAAAAATATATAAATTTTATTAATTTTACATATCGTTTAGGCTGAGAAATTTCGATAAAACAGATGAGTTATTCATATGTTCACAAAATTTGACATATGATGTCAAATTTATTGAAAGTAAGTTTAAAAAATAAAATAAGTAAAAATTAACTAATTTTATTGTAAAATTTAAAAAGATGGAAGAAATATATTAGGAATGTATTTGCATGCGTGAATCAAAGTAAGTTCAGTTCCGGTTTTAGTAACGTCAAAAATAGCTGTCATATTGGTCATACAAAATCTATGAAGGCAATTTCAGGTATGAAATGAATTAAAAATATTCTGAACTGCAATAACAAACTAATTTTAAAACTACAAATTAAATGTATTGAAAAACTTATAGAATATATTACTACAGCGGCGGAAGGTATTGTGTTAGACACACCAGATTTTTTATATTCTATTGAAAAATTAAATTCTTGAAGTTTTTATCGCCAGAGTATTAATTTTTGGTTCGGTTCTTTTAAGCTATTTAACCATACTAATGGGCGATGCTCTGTTTTAATATGAATATGTAACCTAATAAATATGGACGGAATTCTTTAGTGGCCCAGACGATACTTAGCAATTCTTTCTCAATGGTACTGTAATTTATCTCGTGATTGTTTAATGTACGAGATTTGTACGCTATAGGTAAGTCTTTGTTGTTTCCGTTTTTTTGTGATAGCACTGCGCCGATAGCGCAGTTGCTGACATCAGTTGTAAGAATAAAGTCTTTTGTGAAGTCAGGATATTGGAGGATAGAATTGTTTGATAGTAGCGTCTTACATTTTTCGAAACATTAGATGTAGTCTTTATTGTTTATGTCTCTTATACTATTTTTTTAAAACAATTTATGAAAAGTTGGATGATTTTAGATAAATTTTCTTTGAATCGTCTATAGTAGCCTAAAAGTCCAAGGAATTGTTTTATTTCTTTTGTTGTTTTTGGAATACTAAAATTTGTAATAGACTTAATTTTGGTAGAGTTTTTTGACTCCTTCTGTGGTTAAAATATGTCCAAGGTAAGCGCAAAGTTTTTCTGTTTTGTAGATGTTCTTCAAGTGGTATCGGAAATTTGTCATCTATCGTCTTTTCGTTTAGTTTTCTGTATCTATGACGACTCTGAATTTTTGTTTGCCAGGGTGTTTCGGGGCACGACCCAGATAGGGGATGACCAGGGGGAATAGAAGAGTTGTATCACGTCGTCTTTCAATATTTTGTCTATTTGGTCTTTTAACTTCTTGTTTATAAACTTCAGGATATTTGTACTGTCGTGTACAGGTAGGGATATCGTCAGTGGTTTTTATCTGTTGTTTTATTTTGTTAGTAAATGACAATTTTTAGTTTTCGTTAGATATTAAATCTTTATATTTATTAATCGTTTTATTTAAGTCGTATTTTTCTTCGCTCGTTAAATGTTCGTTTCGTATATTAAGATTATTTATTTCTATATTAAGATTTTGGTTTTCTGGTTGGTTTAGATGCTGAAATTTATAATAATGTTTATTTAGGAAAGTTACTTCTCCTTTCTCGAAATTAAATTTTGTTTTTAATAGTTATATATCCGGTACGCTAATTAGGATATCTAAATCTTTATAGAAATTGTATATATATGTTTTAGGATTTATGTTTTCAGATTTGAAGAATGTGATTTCTGTTCCGGTAGATTTACTGTTACAGTTATAGATAGTAAAATGTGTTAGGAACATCATGTACCGAGTTTCGGTGTAAGATAAAGAAATCAAGAAAGCGATGGATCACCGTGACAATCCTGTCATATTTAGTATTTAAAATGTATTTATTCAGTTCTGTTTATTAATATATTATATCGCTCAACGTATAACGTATTCTACTTTATTATTCTTTTCAAGCTGCACATAATCCAACAGGTTATGGGCCCAGACCCGCGCGAATTTGAATAATATATATATATATATATATATATATATATATATATATATATATATATATATATATATATAACCGGTCAAAAATGGAGCGAACGATATAGTCATAGCAGCCTGGAAAAAGAATGATCAAAAGGCTAGATCACTGATTATATTATCTATTTCCCCACACGAACTAAAGATTGTCAAAACCAGAAATACAGCACGTGATAAGTGGAATAAGCTGAAAGAGTCATACCAGTCAAAAGGACCTGCAAGAAAGGCGACATTATTAAAGAGATTAACATTACATAAGAAGAAGGAATTGTTGAGTGACGTGGTAGAGTGAAGAGTTAGTGTAGTGGCTTAATAATTTTGTTAATCTTTATGGAGCAAAACTAAACAATAATAAGTGATTCTTGTTTTTTTGCGGTGGTTACAGGTTGTGGATGTTGTGATATTGTGGATGCATAGTTCTTAGAAAAGATAAACAGGATATTTAGATAAAAGTAAGTTGATACAACTTATAGGTTATCTAGAGGTCCGTGAAGTTAGCACCAAAAATAAGGGCGCAAATTCTGAAATTTTGCCAATAATTAGCACCCAATTTGCGCCTATTTGGACATGGACATCTCAATAAATAAGGAATTATTAGCCATAATGTTGCTTTATAGTCTACCGTCTAGATTCGAAAACTTCAGATGTGCAATAGAGTCCAGAGATATATTGCCAACCCCAGAAGCGCTTCCTGCTAAAATAATCAAAGAAATTGACGCACGAAGAGGAGAATATCAAAATGAATTAGGTGCAATGTATGTGTATAAAAATACCGGGCAAAATGAAAAGAACAGGACAGTTGTGAACGCGAATGTTAATAATAATAATACTACAACTAAATTTCGCTATTTTAAATGCAAGAAACCGGGGTATAAAAAATCTCAATAAGAACAATGCAAATAATTTAAATCAATCGGCAAAATATGCAGAAGATGTTTGCTTGACATCGTCCACAAATTTTGCATTAAGTGCAATGGAAACAAATAAGAAGTGATGTTTAGACAGCGGCGCCACCACGCACTTATGCGGGGACATAAACAGTTTTCAAAATTACGATAATTCTAAATTCGGGACATTGAATTTAGCGAATGATTCGACAACGAAAATTGTTGGAAAAGCTATAGTGACAAACATGTCAGGTAACCAGAAGAACGGCTCACTTAGTGAAGTTTCTCACATGCCAAATTTAGGAACAAATTTATTATCTGTAAGCAAGATAACAGATCAGGGCTTTGATGTTATCTTTAAGAAAAAGTCTGCTAATGTAGTTAGACAGAATGGTCATGTTATATTAAATGCAGACAGGTCAGGTGGACTGTATTACGTGGACGAGATTAAAAAAAATGCCTATGCGATGACTTTAACTCAAGACCAAAAAAGATTTCCTTAGAGTTGCTGTATAGACGTTTAGGACACGCAAACGTAACTAACTTGTCGGAAGCTGTCAAGAAGCAAAAAGTGACTGGAGTGCATTATGTCAACGTCAACCCAGCTGTCAAGGGGAGTGATTGTGACATATGTATTAATGGAAAGATGTTCCGAACTTCTTTCCCTAAAAAGTCTAAAAGAACATCGAATTTATTAGAATTGATTCACACAGATGTTTGTGGGCCGATGAGGTCAAATTCTCTAGGAGGCGCAAGATACTACATAGAATTCGTACATGACTACTCCAAGTGGTGCGAGGTACGATTTTTGAAGACAAAGGCAGAAGTATATAAGGCTACAGTGGAGTATATTTCATTTGTTGAAAAACAAACAGGAAAACAAATTAAATAAATTCAGTCAGACAACGGCGGTGAATATACAAGTAGAGAATTTAAAGAACTTGTTAAACAAAGAGGAATAAAGCGAAGATTAACAGTTCCATATAATCCCGAAAAAAATGGGAAAGCAGAAAGGATGAACCGGTCTTTATTCGACACGCCTAGATGTCTTTTAATCGAGGCAGGTTTACCTTAAATATTCTGGGCGGAAGCAGTTAATACCGCTAATTATATAAGAAATACGTTACCTTCAAAGAGTTTAGATGGAAAGACCCCTTTTGAATTATGGACCGGAAGAGCACCTAATATTTCGCATATGAGAATATTCGGTAGTAAGGTGTACTATCTAAATAGAGAACCTAAAATAGACAAACTAGACCATCGAGGAAAAGAGGGAGTCTTTGTAGGCTACTCTGATGAATCAAAAGGGTTTCCGTATATGGTCAACTGAGAGAAACGCAAGGTATTTCTAAGTCGAGATGTGAAATTTTTCGAGGATGACAACTTAACGATTTATGACAGTGACAGTGACACATCAAAGACTGACATAGAAAATTGTGAATTAGAGAAGAAATTTGTGGAATTTACAAATATTTTGTCAAGATAGAAATTTAACGAGCTACTTTCAATCATCAAAGAAGATACAGAATCAGAATCCACTGTGAGGTTTCAAGATTTCAAACTATCCGGTGATAACGATGCTTCCAGTGAAGAAGAAGAACCATTTCTTGGTTTTGACATAAAACATCCCATTATTGAAAATAATACTGTGAACACAGTGAAGGATACCTTTTTGTCAAAGAATCCTTTAAATAAGGCAATGACCGGTCCTGATGCCAACGAATGGAACATCGATTGCAATTATCGCTGAACTGAAATTAATTATTAAAAATTTGGATTTTGGTGGATTATCACAGCGATGCTAAGGTCATTGGAGCTAAAATGATACTAAGGAACAAGTTTAAGTCGGATGGAATATTACACAAAAGAAATGCTCGACTAGTTGCACAAGGGTTCACTCAAGAATATGGTGTGCATTACTCACAAACTTTTGCACCATTAGATTAGCCTTACGGCGTCTTTAGCAGCCAAATATGGAATGAAAATTCGACAATTCGATGTTGCAATATCATTCATGTACGGTAAATTAGAAGAAAAAAACTTTATGAGGCCACCGAAGAACTTTGCGAAGATTTTACAAGATATTGTAAATACAAATGACGGAATAATTGGCGAGAAGTCAAAAAATATGCTCAAAGATTTTCGAAAAGGGAAAAGAGTATATCTTCTAAAGAAGTCCATTTATGGACTAAAACAAGCTGGAAGAAGTTGGCACAACAAGTTAGATAAAGCATTGCGATGATTTGATGCAATTTCAAGTAACTCAGATAATTGACTATACAGGATCGGAACCGGGGAGGAAATTATCTTAATTGCCATTTATGTGAATGATATTTTGGTTGCATCCCGCAGTCAAAGAAAAGTTGAAAAATTAAAAAGGAAGTTGACAGCCGAGTTCTAACTTAAAGACTTGGGTTTTGCAAAATATTGCCTGGGAATTGAATTCGTTCAAAACAATGACCAGGTGGGCATGTATCAAAAAGGATATGTCAATTAACTGCTTGAGCGTTTTAACATGAGGGAATGCAAACTAGTGGTCACTCCACTAGATCCTGCAGTCAAACTAAAAAAGAAAGAAAACCCAAGTGAAGAAGAACAAAATCTCCCTTATCGTGAGCTTGTTGGGGCACTCACATATTTGTCCATAACTACACGTCCAGATATATCCTTCGCAGTTAGCAGTTTAGGCAGTTTCAATAATTGTTATGGATTGGAGCATTGGCGGGCAGCTAAAAGAGTTCTTCGCTACTTAAAGGGAACCGCCAACGTGGGATTAGTCTTCAATTCTATTTCGGAACCAGTCAAAGGTTTCGTGGATGCTAATTGGGGAGGAAGTATCGATGATAGAAAGTCACACACGGGTTATTTGTTTCTCCTTGGAGGAAGTCCCATTTCGTGGGATTCGAGAAAACAGAAAACTGTTGCCCTGAGTAAAACAGAAGCCGAATATATGGTTATAGCTGATTGTGCAAAGGAAGCCATATATTTGAGAAAGTTTTTACAAGAATTGGGATTTGCAGCTTTATTATTATTATTATTATTATTATTATTTAATACACTACACCACAGGCTAGAGCCAAATTAGAGTGTAGGAAAGAACACATATTAAAAATAATGTACACATAGTTTCATCTCACTAATACTGCAGTTGAAAATGTCGATGTGGGTTTGAATGTGATGGTATGACTTGATCATATGATATACAGGGGACTTGGCCAATGTGTTTGATCTTGTAGTAGGCAAGTAGAAGGTATTAGTAAATCTAGAAGACAATCTGGGTACTTGAATAAATATGCAGTCAATTTTATTGTTCATAACTTTCAATAATAGAATAGCTGCGTGCATACTTCTTCTTTGGTGTAAAAATTGAAGGTCGAGAGATTCTAATAATATACATTGAGGAGTACCTCTACTGGGATAAGTCCCTTTCACAATAAAAGTGGTCGCCTTAATAAATTTTCTTTGTACACCTTCAATAAGTTCTGTCATAAAGTTTGTATTTGGGTTCCAAATAACTGAGCAGTATTCTAAGTGTGGTCTAACGAGCGAGATAAAGAGTAGTTTTAAAATCTCCATGTTGTTGAACATTTGTGCATTTCTTATAATAAAACCCAAACATCTAAAAGATGTAGAAACCTTAGCTTCAATATTGTAACTGAAAAGTTACAAAAGAAGGATTGAATTTAAAATAATTCAAAGATACAAACGATATTAATTTTTACAACTATTTAAACTGCCGTTAGAAGCACGTAGTTTTTATGCTGCCACCAGGTTATTTTTAAAACTTAGAATAACCAAACTAATTGTAGGGAATTTAAGCTACTTGGGAGAAACAAGCGATAATAAAAAAAGATTTAACAAAATATATTGAATAAAATAAAGACTTACAAATAGGATATACATAAGTTACAAGTTAAAATTACTGTTTAAGAGTTACAAATATAAAAATACAAAATCTATGAATGGTTACAAATTATATAAATGGTTACATGTGAGAAATGTCTTAAACTTACTTACAATTAATATTTATATGATGACGAGTCATTCTAACCGACTCGACTGCCTCTTTCGACTCTTTTTCACCGACTCTTTTTTTTTGCTCCTTCACTTACTGACTTTTATTATTCGTATTATCAACTTCAAGGTGGTAGGGGTGATTTAAAGTCTAAACGCGTAATATTAATAAAGTATTGCATCAGAAATTTGGAAGACAGACATCAAGCAAATAACTAATGCACACATGATAGCTGATAATACGAAAAATATCTTATGTTTAATTTACATAAAACTAAAATTTAACTATTAATAGCAATAAACAAAAATTTGGAAATTCTTTACAACTTTTCTTGACAACTAGTCAATAGCGTTTTGTTACATCCCTTCCCCCTTAAATTAAGTTATATTTCTTTAAGAAATTATAACTTTAACTTCCCCAACTAATAGACTCCGACCTCCAGGTACTCCCCATACTCGATGGCTGCAATGGCTGCGATTTCCCCGTTGGTACGCAGCTCGATGAACGTTGGCTTCATCTCCGTCGTCTCTGCCCTTACTGCGGCCAGCATCTCTTGCGACACCATAACTTTCGGCCTCGGCGACAACGAACACATGGAGATGACCACTCGTTTCGGATCTCTGCATGCCAATTTTGTTCGCCATCGATGTATGAAGGTCCTTAGATCATCGTCATCTAGCAATTTTGCGGGATATAGGGCTGCAACAAAAATGTCTGACCAGTATCTATGTTCCAATTAAAACAGATTCTTATATCTACTCCTATATTTTCCTAAATTTACGTATTATCATTTTAACTTGTTTCTTCTATTCTTCCAAAAATCTTTATCTTAATATTTAATAATTAACATAAAAAACTTATATACTACAACTATATTTCCGAGCATATTCTGCAATGTCTGTATTCGACATCGTCATAATAAAACTTTTACCGTGGATCTTAGCTTGGAAGGCATTTTATGACAACTAATTATCATAGCTCATCTTCCAGCCTAAGATACACGTTGGCTATCACACGGGCAGGGGTGCCAATATCCTGAACACATACAACTTTTATGATTTGATTAGCCGATACAATAAAACACAAACGAAATCTCTCTTTACCTGGGCCTTTTTCGGCTTTTGAAAAGATGGTAAACTAATCCCCTCGCTTTTACTGTTAAATTATTACTTTTTTCAATTTTTAACAACAACCAGTAATTTCGAAAACCATTTTTATTAAATTTAAATTTAAGATTCACTATTTTTCTGTTAACACAATTTTTTATCAATATATAGCTTCTTTTTAAAGTAAAACAATCTTTTCGTTTAAAATTTCTATCTAATCTTGTTTTCAATTCTTGTTTTGATTTATAAAAGAATAACTTACCTTTCAATTTCAAATTCCTGTCTTTATTCTTGTATTTCCCGTCCGAACCATGACCGCTAGTTTTCCATCTGGGTCGGTGGTAGGAACAGCCACGCGCCCGGGTTTTATGACCTCGTCTTTGTCGGTCCTTGTGCCTCTTGCCGAATCGATTGTACCTAATCTTCGTTATCTGTGTTTGCGTACTCTTTCCTGTTGCTATTTCTTTTTTTCTGCGACTATCCACGACGCGACCGATATCGCTGACATCTCCACCAGGACAACTCATCAAATATTCTTCGCCATTCGTAACTACTGAACTCGTACACGTAATTATCAAATTATCTTCTTCAAGCAAACTACACATTTTCTTCTCAACCTCTGGCTCAACGCTCTCGGCAATTGCTTCTTTATCAGGAGATGTGACAGTAAGCTCTTTAGCCGTTTCCCTGTGTTCTGTGACTCTTGCGCCAGAACAATCATCAGGTGCCCTCTCGGAGCCATACTTCACCCTGCTCTCCTCCTCTAAACTGAGACAATACGCCGTGTCGTTTACCTGTTCATCTTCATCTACTCCGTCTGTTGTCCTGGGTGTCTCTACCTCGACGTCGCTCTCTAGCTCTTCTTCGACGCTATGAACTGCACTCTTTGGTGGATCGAAATCTTTGTTCGACTCCTCCGCGTAGTGCAGCTCATCGTTGTTGCAAATCACAGTCCGTTCGTATGCACTTTTCTTGCATTTATTGTTCGAATCCGGGTAAACACTTTTATTATCACTACTCTCACTTTTACACTTATCATAATTTACACCCTTTTCACTCATACATTTATTTTTGTCACACAAATTATCTAATCTTTCTTTCTCATTCTCACATGTAACCGTATTACTTATTTTCTCAATTACTTGGAGCGATTCTTTTACTGGATAATCTTGATTATTTCTTGTGTTAATGTCTGAATTTAAATTTTCGCCGTTGCCTGTAACTCTCTGCTCTGTTCTTTGACATTTGAAAGAATCGCTAAATTTTGAAAATAATTTATCTTCTCTAGCAAACTCCAAAATTTCTTTAAATGTTTTCCAATTTCTATCTATACATTTTAAATAACTTTTATTATCACTACTCTCACTTTTACACTTATCATAATTTACACCCTTTTCACTCATACATTTATTTTTGTCACACAAATTATCTAATCTTTCTTTCTCATTCTCACATGTAACCGTATTACTTATTTTCTCAATTACTTGGAGCGATTCTTTTACTGGATAATCTTGATTATTTCTTGTGTTAATGTCTGAATTTAAATTTTCGCCGTTGCCTGTAACTCTCTGCTCTGTTCTTTGACATTTGAAAGAATCGCTAAATTTTGAAAATAATTTATCTTCTCTAGCAAACTCCAAAATTTCTTTAAATGTTTTCCAATTTCCATCTATACATTTTAAATAAGAATCTATAAGTATTTTTGCTTTCCCTACACAGAACATGCTACCAAGGCTTACTAACTGCTCATCTGAACAGTTAGTAATCACTTTATATCCTTCTAAATTCATCAAAAAATGTTCTAAAGACTCGTGCTCTTCCCCACTAAAAGTCATAGAGTTGTTTGACATTTTGGCTAAAATTTTTGAATTTACTGGAAATGGCGTAGCTTATTATATGATACAAGCGGGGCTACCGGATTATTTTCGATATCCCACCGCTGCTAACCAAAAAATGTAACTGAAAAGTTACAAAAGAAGGATTGAATTTAAAAATAATTCAAAGATACAAACGATATTAATTTTTACAACTATTTAAACTGCCGTTAAAAGCACGTAGTTTTTATGCTGCCACCAGGTTATTTTTAAAACTTAGAATAACCAAACTAATTGCAGGGAATTTAAGCTACTTGGGAGAAACAAGCGATAATAAAAAAAGATTTAACAAAATATATTGAATAAAATAAAGACTTACAAATAGGATATACATAAGTTACAAGTTAAAATTACGGGAGGAATATACAAGACCATAGCATATAATGGATTATGATTCATTGTTATTTTAATTAGTAATATATCTATGTGTGGGATATCATGAAATTTGTCGCTGTGTTTATAAATGTCGATTTTGATAGTTTGAAAATTGTTTTTCACAGCAAATAGCACACCTCCGCCGCGTGTGGTGTTTGTAAGGTTAAAATTACGATCAGTTCTAAATACTGTGAAATGGTTTTGATCAAAAAGCTCGGAGTTCACAATGTTTCCATGGCACCAAGTTTCGGTAAACGCATATAGATGAACATGACTTTGTGTTAATGAGTTGATATATAATTCAGAAGCTTTGCCTCCTAACCCTCTGACGTTTTGATAGTAACAAAGAAAAATAGTGTTATTATTACGGATTTTATTCAAGGAAGACATGCTAGATGACTGGTTCCTTAATTGCTATACATCACCCAGCACAGTTTTTTTAAATCGTTTTAATGTTTCTTGATAAACATGACAAGTATGGTCCCAAACTGCATGATCACATGAAATACTCGGTTTCTGCAATTTCATTTGAGAGCAATGAACACATTTCAATGTGGACGATTTACAGTCACTCAGGAGATGTGATTCTGCACATTTGGGACATGTAGGATTTTTCTTGGAGCACTGTTTAGCAGTGTGATGGAATCCGCAACAATTAAAACACCGACGTAAATCAATGGCATCATAAGCTGAACAATAATCGTATCCTACAAATATTTTACCAGAATTTAAGATTGCATGGTATGTATTGTGGTCGACTTGAATAATGGCTTGGTAAAGACGTTTATTATTCCGTAGTGATTTAACAGAAATAACTTCACAAATGCTGTCTGAGGAAAAGCACTCTCTATTTTGACTTTTCATATAACTTAACAAAACTGTAGGTTCAAGATTTTCTGACAGGCCAACAATTCTAAGTCTAGGATTCAATACAGGTAATTGTTTCACCTCATATTTGTCGGATAGTCTTTCACTGGCTAATTGTTTTAGTTTTACAACGTTAGCATTATTTTCACAACTGATTACTAGACTACCGTCTCATTTATTTTGAATATTAGTTATATTAATCTCAGATTCAACCGGATTAAGACAATTTAACATATCAGTTTTAGTGATATTAGATTTTTGACTACCAGATTTAGGTTTAACAATTATTGGTGGCTGAATATTTTTATTTTTTAATACATTCGAATAAGACTTTGGTTCAGACCTTTTCTCACATAATTTAGCAAACATTGTTATCTACTGTGAGAATCAAAGCGCATTGAAGTTGATCGAGAATCAGGTATTTCACAACTGAAGTAAACATATTGATATAAAAGATCATTTTGTTCGAGAAACGGTGAAAGAAAAATTATTCATCATGAAATACACATCGACCGAAGATCAAGTAGCTGATTTTCTTACAAAAGGACTACCTAGACAGAAACACGAGTGGTGTATGAAATATGCTGGTCTACGGAAAGTAGACATTGATTTACACGGTATCTCACTAGAGGGGAGGTGTTAGGATTTTGTATTTTTATGACAAATATATTTTCAGTTCTGTTTATTAATATATTATATCGTTCAACGTATAACGTATTCTACTTTATTACTCTTTTCAAGCTGCACATGCTCCAACAAAATGTTCAGGAAATTTTGTAGTGTTAGGTTTTAGTAATTTAGGATGTATATAATTTTGAGTGGATCCCGTGACTAGAAGAATTTTAAATTGGGATATTTGGATAAACGTAAATTTACTAAAATTTTATTTTTGGAGGTTTCAATGTATTCGTCGTTATTTTCGATTTCGGGTTCTAAATATTCGTTTTTGCTTTGGATTGCATTTTCAGGTTCATATTCTATTTCATATTCTAAATTTTGAGCAAATAGTTCTTCTGAAATGAAATTTGGTTGATTTCGAGGTTGATTAAAATTTTGACGGAATTAGTTTGAATTTTGTCTTGGAATTTGTCTAGCCTGTATACTCATTGGTGTAGGATTTCTAAATTGGGCATTACGGATATTCTCTCTAGGTGCAAATTGTCTGGGATAATTTGTTGGCTGGGTTCTTGAAGGGGCTGCAGGGAATTTCTGCATAGGCGATTAATGTTTAGGTGGGTAAAATTTGATTTGATGCTTGGAAGTTGGTTTTGGTGATGGGTATTGTGGGTGTGAATTTTGTGTTTGGAGCGCTTTTTGTTGGTTATGTATATATTGAAGATCATTTGTTAATAGATTGAGAATTTCTGTTAACTTAGTGGCGTTTCTTGCAGATAATTGACGAAATGGTTCTCGACAATTATTTAAATGTTTGTACGAAATATTGTAATGAATGGTCTACAATAGTTTTACAAAAAATTATGTCAAATTTACATTCGATTTTTGATTTATAAATTAAATACATGTCGTTAAAGGAATTGAAATATACTAAAATATTTTCTTTGTTTTGTTTAAAGTGAGAAGCTTCGTGCATTATGGTATGCTCAGATCTAGTGTCTGAGAAATTTTGTTGTAAGTATGCTTAGAGTTAACTACATTTGCTCATATTTAAGTTTTGAACTGCTTTGCCTAGTATTTTATTTTTCATTGTCGTTATGAAAATTTTTCGTGTTATATCGGAAGGGTTTGTTTGTTTAATAAGATTTATCATATCGTTTATTGCGGTAATAAAATTTGAAAGAGATTTTGCATCTCTGTCATAGGTAGGGGCTAAATCTAACATTTTTAATGTCTTTATTAAAACTAGTGAAAATATTTGCTGGTGGGTCTGGCATGTTGATGTTTAGCTCTTCTATATAATTAATTAAAAGATCCAGTTGGATTTTCAAGAATCTATAATACAATAATAAATAAATAAATGAGTAATTCTCACTTACAGTATAAGTAATATTCTAGACATTACTAGGTGATGACTTAATTTCCGTTCAACGTTGATAGAGAAGGGTTAAGTCGATTGCCTCGATGTGCGCTCGGGGGTTATGGACTAGTGATTCACTGATGAAGTTCTGACTTCGGCGACGAGTTAATCTTTTGGTGGTGGTTTCTCTAGTTTGCTTATGTTTGGTGGATTTGGTACGAATTGCCAATTAAACACGTAAAAGTGACGTTCGAAATTCTCGAATCGTGCGAACTTATGGCAATCCTACCGACTGCGCACATTATATTTAATTGCCACCTAATTTTATTATACTCTAGTACGGGGTTATCAGTATCTCTATTAAAAAATAATTTTTTTAAGCAATTAAAATTTATAATTGCACTTGTTTTATAGTTTAAAGGCCCCTCGAAAACAAATTCTATTATATAACTCTCAGCGCCAATGCTTCTAATTAATTCATCAAATCACCTAAATAATTTCCTGTAGGTAGTTCATAGTTACCAGGCGAATGAAAGTATATAATAGAATCTGTATCGTAATACAATACTTTACTACCCAGGGATTCTAAAAATGCATATAGTTTTAACCAGGCCTGAGTCGTGGTATGCGCGGCAATAACAACGTTCAATGTTTTTAATTGTTCTATAGATTCTTCTGTACGGACACAGTTCACATACAGCATCTGATCTCCAGCAGGTATAATAGACCATATTTTTAAATTTTGAAAATGCATATAAAACAAATGTATGAAACAAATCGTCAGCCAGATCGCGCAGCTGTTATTATGTGTGAGAACATGGAAAGGCGAAGTAAAAACCCTCATTTAAAAAAATGCACGTTTGAAATATTGTTTTGTGCCGGGATGCTGTAATACAACATTAAATAATCCTGAATACATATTTATAACCGTACCAAAAGGTAAAATTCGTAGAAAATGATTAGCCCAAGTTCGACGGGAACCAAAGAGCATTTCAATACAATCAACGTTGTATTGTTGTCGAGATCTTTTTAATATAAGTATATACAGAGTGAATATTAGAAACTTTGACACGGGGATTTAACATGGGAAAATAGTTACATTCAAAATAGTTGAGATAATCAACAAAAAATATGACAATTTGTTATAATCAAAGAAATGATTTGATGATCCTTAGAGAGTTTTTTCCACAATAATAATAAATTAATATATTATAGACTTTGTCATAATTAACTGCAATTATTGATGCAATAAAATTGTGATTATTATTAGTGATATTGATACAAGGTGTGAAATTAACAAACTATGATCAGTGTGTTTGAGTTCAACTTATCCAGTGGCTGCATCACCGTAATTGTCTCTTTAAGATCTATTCAATAATTTAAATTATATATTTCACATCATAATCACGTGGAATATTCATAATAGTATTACAGTATGAAATAAAAAACGTTTTAATGTTAATCTTTTTTAATTTATAATGAAGTAATTAAATATAAGTCCAGATGAATATCGAGATGAACTTTAAAAATCAGAAAAAAATAATCACTACATTATAATAGTTATTTTTTATACAAGACGATAAAATAATATTTTATCGACAAGCGGAAAGTGTTAATTCACGAGCGATATAATCGCGAGTGAATTATTTTTCGCGAGTCGATAATTTAATTTTATCGTCGTGTATAAAATTCAATTTTTTTCTATAGCAGGTTTTGAAGAGAAAAGAATTAGAAAAATTAAATTATTATTTAAGAACAATTTTAAAATGTCAGTAGTGTGCGTTGTTATGGAAATGTACTTCTAATAAACAAAAGTTAAAGTACTTTATCTACCCTTGCTGTTAAAGTGTTACTTTATCTACCCTTGCGGTTAAAGTGCTACTTTATCCACTATTTTGAGTTGATAAAATTGCACTTTAACATCTGCTATAGAAAAAAATAAATAAAATTAAAAAAAAAAATATTTCAACCATTTTGCAATGAATGCTTCACGTTTGCGTGTAATCAAAGTATTTTCCTTCTAGGTTGTCAAATATCGCCACAAATATCTTTCTATGTTTAATATTTTTATGTTAAACGACCTAATTTGCTGGTAGCACTTATATAAAAATAATAAATATATTTGTGTATCATATTAAATGTTTTTTATTGTTCTTACTTCTCAACTTTTTCTCCTCTTGTTTCTGCTACATTAAAATATTCTGATAATGTAAACCATATCTATATCCATATCCATTGCGACTTTTGGCAGATTGTCTGATTGAGCTTTCACATACTCATTTTTATTCATTTTGTGAGAACTTCTAGCCTTTAATAGTTAATTTTTCGTAAATCAGTACAGTGTACACAATTGTATTCATTTAGCCCAATCTGGCTAATGATGTCACGCGAGCACTTGGCCAATCACAAACCGTTTTAGTCATGCAGTTAAAACTTATATATTCTAGACTTTTTAATTATTGTTTTTGATGAACTAATGCAAAAAAATCATGTTTTGAGCATATATAAAGTTTATACACTGTAAACAGCATGATTTCTGTAATATACAGGGTGATTTCTAACGTACGGACGAAACTCATAGAGCAACTAGAGGGGACTAAAATATAGTTTTTTTTACAATAAAATTTTGATCAAAATCGAATAACAAGAAAGATACAACGGTTTAAAGTTCTTATAAATCAACGCCCACGTATTGAGTACCGCTGAGCTTACTGTATTCGCGTTTACATTAGAAACAATTCTCACACAATCTGATACATTTCTGTTGTATTATTTTTACGGTATGCAGAAAACATCAAATAAATGATGACAAGAGATGCAAAAGAATGAAATTAACCATTTCAGTCGAATTAATGACATAACAAATAACCTATTTAATTTTTGACGTTTAAGTTATTTTGACATACCTATATCCATGATTAGATTAAATAAATCAGCGGTTCTCAATAAATGAACACCCATGACCTAATATTTTAAAGAACAATCTAAATAGGGCACCTTTCATCTTATAAAAATTTTAATAAAATTTTAACTGAACTTTGTTTCATTAACTCTCAAATATTCTAAATTTGAATTCAAAACGTAAGTTATTACCGTATTTTATAAAAAAAAATGCTTAAGTTTATAAGAACTTTAAACCGTTGTATCTTTCTTGTTATTCGATTATGATCAAAAGTTTATTGTAAAAAAAACTATATTTTGGTCCCCTCTAGTTGCCCTATCAGTTTCGTCCGTACGTTAGAAATCTCCCTGTATATATATATATATATATATATATATATATATATATATATATATATATATATATATATATATATATACAGGGTGGCTGATTTTTTATTGTCCAGGCTATATCTCCTGAAATATTAAATATACAAGAAAAATAGGAAACTTGTGTAACAAGACCTGGTCTATAAAATAACGTTAGTAGATGTTTTCCATGGCCTACTAATTTGGCGAAAAAATATTTAACTTTGTTTTTTAAATGGAACACCCTATATGTTTTTACGGAATAAGGTTCTACATCAATTTCTCTTTACAATTATGTATAACAAGTGGGGGCTTGCCTTTAATTTATGCTTAATAATGCAAAAAATAAAATTGTATAAGTCGGTTGTGTTTTCTCATTGTTAATCACTATTTATTTTTTATAAATCTGATACAAGTGTTTATTAGAAGTGTTTTATGGTTTTTATTTAATTATTATTTGATTTGTGAAAACAGCAGAGCATATCAACCTTTTCACTATTTGTGAAATTCATTTTTCTTTTGTAATTACAAAGTACAACATCTTTTCAACTAATAAATACTTCTGTCTATTTCTTGGCAATTGTCTACAGGTATAAATAATAAAATAAATGCCAATCACAGCCGTCTTACATAATTTTATTTTTTACATTATTAAGCATAAATTATAGGCAAACCTCTAGTTGTTTTATATAATTGTATAGAGAAATTGATATAGAATCTTATTCCGTAATATATATATATATATATATATATATATATATATATATATATATATATATATATATGTTATTGGAAATACCCTATTTTATTCTGCAATTGCAAGTATATCATACAATTTCTCCGCTGAAGATCACGTAGTTGTAGTTGCTCTGTTTTCTGTTTATGCGAATTTTCCTGTAATCAAAATAAATTTAGATATTGTTATAGTATAATTCAGTCTCTTTTTTTATTTCTTAATTTTTGTTAAACTCAGTTGCTTGGCGTTAGGCAATTTTCGCGTCGCGGGGCTTTGCTGGTTTCACTATGACTGTTTTACATTTTTGATAATATTTTTAATTAATTGCCTTTACCTGTAAATCTTAGCTACGGCAAAGAAAAGAATTTAATTGTTCTTTGACACAGCTGAGGTGTGTAGGCTGATTTTGCTGTTAGAAGTTAAACTTTATTTTTGTGAGATATTACTATCGTTTTCATTTATTTGGAATAAAGTTTGACCACCCACAATTGGAGGATTAGTCAGTATTTAACGCCAGAAAGGAAATTATATTTTCTACGGGAAGATCCCGGATAAAATACACCCACACTAGTCGTTGAAAATATTCTAAAGCCGCTCAACATCTAAGGTAATACAAATTTAGATCAATTGTAAATTAAATATGTAAATTAAATGTTATTTTATATATATATATATATATATATATATATATATATATATATAATCGTAATTACGATTTAATTAGCACGTGCAAATAGTGAACTAGCAATGCTAACAACCATTCTTTCAGGCTTTTTTTGTTCTTTATAATTTCAATTTCCATGTTGATGGATTGATGCAAAATCAAAATTATCGTGTATCAGTAATAACGAAATACTTATTGAGTATTGGACCAGTTAGAGAGTTTGGGAGATCTAAAATCAGTCCGGACGCCACCATCTTGGTGTCACGTCAGCTTACGTCACACGACGTCACTCCTACGCCACAACACGTCACAGCCACGTCACGCCGCGTCATCGGAAAGAGCAGATAAGCCATTTACAATTATTATTTAACATTATTATTGTTCTATTTAACTATATTTATTGTTACTTAGTCGACACCGACTTGGTTCATGAGTGTTTATTGAATTTCTTTTTTTGTATTGATATTTTACCAATCATTGCTGTGATAGCTCACGCGAGTGGTTTTCTCGAATATAGTAGCATATAGATCGCTAATAGGGTTTGACAGACTGCAAGGAAAGATAGCAAGGACTGATGTTACTACTTGTAGTATTTTCTGTTGCTGCGCACGCATTACCGTCTGCTTAGTCGACCAAACACCCGTGGTGCCCCGTCTTGTTGCGCTTTAATTTACTTAAGTCGGCTTTAGTATTCCACCGAGTCCTCGTTCGGTCCTAGAGAACTCATTCCCTATTCAGTATATTTTATTTTATAAACCAATTATTAGTACTTTCTCTAGAGGATACCTCGCTTGGGTTACGTTAAATATTATTTCGTTCATAGTTTATTATCAACTCGTTTATTTATCACTTTATTCTACTTATTGTTTGATAATTAATTATTTAATTATTATTTCGTACCTATATCATTATTAATATGTTTATATTTCGCTTTAACATACTTAAGTATATTTGCATTTTAGTTAATGTATATATTTTCTAGTTAATACATTTGTTTAACATTTAATTCCGAAGTGGCTTTCTTTGATAATAACCTCTAGAATTTCCCTTCTCTTAAAAAAAAAATTAACGATTGAACGACACTTTCGTAGTTGTGTGTCGTTTAGTGCAATACAACTACGTGGCGCTCAACTACCGATTGCCTCTCGAACCGACACCCCTTTCCACTGTCTAAACGCTGGCGGTCGCATTTCTGCCTATCTTGAATGCGTTATTGTTTAAAGCCACATAGGCTATTTGGGCACGTAACAATATTACAAAATACACATTATAGTTAGTTCCACTTACCCCAGAAAGAATTCAGCATTATTTTAGCTATAAAACGTTTTCCTGCATTTTTCTCAATCTAGGTCGGATCCAACAGAACACCTTCGTTGTCCTTATAACAGCGGATATAAGCAGCCTTTTGTTTTTTGTCCGTACATTCCGCAGGGTATCCGCTAGCTTCTTGCTTCATTTTTAAAAACTGTCTATGTAATTCACAAATAAACTGCCAGTCTCAGTATATTTGTTATAGATTGTCACTACGTATTGCCATACCTCGTATACTTTTATGTTCCAACAAACTGTCTTTCAGCATCACTATGACAACAATCTTCCTGCTTTAGCTCATCACAACATGTTCGACATAAAACAAACATTAGTGTTCCATGTGATTTCCGAAGTAGTACAGGGTGAAAAAGATCAGTAGGTGGTAATGTAGTGCACTAAATTAATCCTTTAACTTTGTTAATATTATTATTAGGACACAATATATTAATTTCAGCACCTACAATAATTTTGGATGGCCTACTCGGTATTTACTATATTTGCAAACATACGGATAGAGCTAACAAACATCTACGTATTTTATTTTCTCATTATTTTCAACTTTTTTATACAACACAGTATTACCGGTTCGACCACCGAATAATGCATCGCGTGATTGTATAGGTAAAATAATTAAAGTTTCATAGTTACTCAGCATTTCATTTAAATTTTTATCATCTTTTAAGTCTTTTTGAAATTCACATTCCTAAATTTTAGTAACTGTGTACCCCAAATTTTGAATTTTGTTTAATTTTTCTATTATTCTATGATATCTATCATCCAGTGTTTCTTTTGATCTATTGAATATTGCTTGATATCTCTTTGTTTTATAACAAACCGTACAACCATACCAAAACTACCGCGAAATTAGAACACTAAATTATTAGATGCACAATAACCATCCACTTTTTGTGGTATAATACCTATTGAATTGGGTTTTAAATACATTCTATGAAATACGCGGTTACATGCGGAGGCAATAGATACCACTTCTGTAAAAGGATATACTTTAAATACAGTCTTGCACGAAATTATTGCAGAATTTATCGCAAGCATGACGTAAAATATCAACATCTGCTACACAGTATTCTACGATCTCTTTCTGCATGTCATTGCATTTCCATTTTCTTGTACTTGTTTACTATACCAATCCAAAAATTGTTGACCTATAGAAATAGATATACTGTCTATACCATAATATTCCATAGGAGGCATAGGACCAATATAATTTTCATTTTCCAGTTTATTAAAAAAATGAGGGAAGTAATCTTTTTTATTGTACTTGGCAAATCCATACTTTTTGGTAATAATAAAAATGGCATTGGGAGATAATTTAGAGATTCGAGAAATATAATATGATTGAATTGTAACATTAAAATTTTGCAACAGTTTAAAATTGTTTTTTGGTTTGATATTCTGTTCCTCTACTAAATATTTTAATAAATTAACAATGAAAGGATTTCGCATTATGTGCAATACATACTACACAAGTAAAAGATGATCGGGGCAAAACTGCATGTTCTAAAAATGTTTTAACTGGATCTTTTGTAAAAATATGTTGCCGTATACCACATGAACTACATAATTTTGTTATGTCGAAAATATTGTAACAAGCCGAACAAGATTGTTGTGCAGCACATGAATTTACTTCATGCTTGAAATCACCATCACTAGGGTTTCCTTAATATGTTTCAAAGTCGTAATAAATAAATAAAATATTGTCTTTAAATTTTGAACTGTCTCTCTGTATGTAATATAAATGTCCAGGGTTTACATAAGATTCACACATTCTACAATAAAACTCAGCACACATATTTTGACGGTCTTTTCTTTCATTAAGATATAGTTTTAAACATTTATTGAACCTTTTTAATGTCTTACATGTTGAATTTATATGATTGTCAAAACACTTTTATACCCGAAATTTTCTCTTACATAAATCACATTTTATTAGATCAAGAGAAGGAGGGCACAGCGGAGTATGTTTTTAAAAATAGAAAATATTTTCGCAAGAATGTCTGGCTCTTACATGGTAACATATTACATTATAATGATTTTGATCATAGAAAAGATTCAGTCCTGAAAGATTTTTTCCTTTTACACCCTCAAATATCATCTTTCCGCGACTATTATACTCATATACACATATGTTATATTGAGAATAGCGCTGGAATTCTGCAAATTTATTTATGCCAGCACCGTTTTCATTAATACCTACATTTGCTTTTAAACATAATTCATTTGCCCTCAAACTTTGAATACCATGTCTATCATATACTAAGTTTTTAAAACACTGTTCTATCTCACACAATGATTCTGTAACAATCAGTGCACACGGCAGGCGCAAACTGACTCTGTTAACAATCTCTACAACACCATATTTTCTTCGGTAGAATTCAGCATACGAATGTCCATGATATTTTTTTCTACGTCCTGCTGGCATAGAAACTTTGATATTCTCTATAGTGAACTGGTCATTGGAAAAAAATTCTTTATTGCTCTGTTGAATTTTCTCCAGGGCTTCCCACACTATGTCGACATGTAGCTGATCTGCACGCCGATAATTCAACCATGCTGGCCCCACATAATCACTTGGTTCTATAGACTTCATTACAAATTCTGTAACACTTTTAATAGAATTGTAAAACCATTGTATGGAGTCTTCACCTCTTGGCTGGTCATTTGTGGTGAACGATATTTTTCGCCCTATTAAATTGAATCTTTTACAGTGTCTCTCTTGATCCGACAAAATTGAGTATCGCTCAATACCACTACCTCTTTCACTCGTACTAGTTTCTATTATTTCTTCGCATATTTTATAATATGCGTTGAAATGACTTTTTTGGAAAGAAGATTTAACTATCTCGTCACAAAGGCGGGAAAGCGCATCGTATTGTTGTTGATCCATTACGACGTACTTTGAAAACGGCTTCCGCAGAACCTAACAACAAACCCAGGTCAGCATCGATATCCCAACATCCCTCAAAACCATCCTCGTCTTCCTCAAAGGGCTGCTGCTCGCACGGAATCCTACAAGTCGAAGCTGTTGAAGAGTCTTCAGCGAAAACACCCTCATCTTCTTCTTCAATGCACGGTTCATCTGTTAAGGCCAACAGGCGTCGTTGTTTTCCTGGCTTTACACCAAAGACCTCGCCGTCGTCTTCTCGGGTTCTTTTTAGCGGCTTGTCCAGCAAAGCCGCCGCGGTTGCGTTCACCAGGTCGTCGATGATGACGATATCGAGGTCTTCCTCGGGGGCTTCCAGCTGCGTGAGTATTGGAGACGGTAGAGACTACATTCTGCAGCTTGCGGAAATCGCTTTCGGCTTGTCCAGCAAAGTCTCCGCAGCGTCACTCACCAGTTCGTTGATAAAGATGATGTCGGGGTCGTCCTCAGTGGCATCCACTTAGTGACGTACTGGAGAAGGTAGTGTCTCAAAAAACGGCTTCCTCACTTGGATATCGGAATGTATAATGATTGCTCTGGAAACCGTTTCCGTTGAAGACATGAAGTCCAGTGTGGAGTTGTTGAAGGCCATTGTCGAACGATGATAATAAACAGAATCGCTAAACACTGTTTACTGAAAATATAACTCCAAACCCTTCTATATATATGAGAAATGTAAGTCGTTTGAATAACTTTGTATCTTTTAGAAAATTTTGATTTATCTATTTGCAAAATACATTTCATTTACCTGATATTAGTAACTTGAAAAGCAATTATACTAGATATATATTTTCAAGTCATTTTAAATATCATTCATCGCTTCGGAAAATTAAATTTTAGTTACTAGATATTAAGCTAAATACTTTCCATTACTATAATTAGATTTCAAGAAACAAATTATGGCTACAAATATGTGTATGTATATGTGTGTATGTGTGTATGTGTGTATGTGTGTATGTATGTGTATGTATGTGTATGTATGTGTATGTATGTGTATGTATGTGTATGTATGTGTATGTAAGTGTATGTATGTGTATGTATGTGTATGTATGTGTATGTATGTGTATGTATGTGTATGTATGTGTATGTATGTGTATGTATGTGTATGTATGTGTATGTATGTGTATGTATGTGTATGTAAGTGTATGTATGTGTATGTATGTGTATGTATGTGTATGTATGTGTATGTATGTGTATGTATGTGTATGTATGTGTATGTATGTGTATGTATGTGTATGTATAATAATAATAATAATAATCTTTATTGACCATAAGTCAAGAGGCGGGGTTCAGCCAAAGGCTGTTCTTCCACCCAACCATACATCTAAATATATATATATATATATATATATATATATATATATATACAGGGTGAGTCTGGGAAGACGCCCCCCCCTTTAACTTTTTTATTATAAGTAATAGAAAAAAATGGCTCTTATTAAAGTTTTATTATTTTACATATATTAGTTGATGGCAGATGTAGATATTTTTTATAAAGTCAGGTTTACAAGATACGAGTATCAACTTTTATTTTTCAAATGGCAACCTATAATTATTTTAATAAAATAGAAACCGCCATTTTTTTCTCTTTTCAACGATGTATTAACTTTTATTAATGTATTTGAAAAATTTCGAGAAAAATGAGATATTTAAAAATATTTAAAATAATTATTAAATAAATATTATAGGTGGCTATATGAAAATAAACAAAACGTAACAATGTAAAACAATTAAATTAATGTCAAAAATGTATACATTTGTTTGTTACTTACTGAGAAGGATGTTTACCCGATTTCGAGAAACATGGCCACCTATGATATTTGTTTAAAAATTATTTCTGACATTTCTAAATGATCTCATTTTTCTCGAAATTTTTCAAATACATTAATAAAAGTTAATACATCGTTGAAAAGAGAAAAAATGGCGGTTTCTATTTTATTAAAATAATTATAGGTTGCCATTTGAAAAATAAAAGTTGATACTCGTATCTTGTAAACCTGACTTTATAAAAAATATCTACATCTGCCATCAACTAATATATGTAAAATAATAAAACTTTAATAAGAGCCATTTTTTTCTATTACTTATAATAAAAAAGTTAAAGGGGGGGGGCGTCTTCCCAGACTCACCCTGTATATTTTAGCTCTACAGGCCATGCAGGCCCATGGCTTCGTTAACTATTCTTCTCCATATAACTCTGTCTTTGACTTTGTCCTTCCAATCTTCATAACCCAGCGCACTAATGTCTCTCATGATTGAATCACTCCACTTTTCTTTTGGACGGCCTCTTCTCTTTTTTGCCACGAAAACATTGTCAAACACTGCTTTTGTCATTCTACCTGTTGGCATGCGTGCCAAATGACCAAACCATCTCAGTCTTTGTGCCCTAACAACCCCCGTAATATTCACGTCACGAAATAGTTCCATTACTTCTTCATTTGTCTTTTGCACCATAAAGTCCCCGCACATGTTACCACCAAAAATCATTCTTAGTACTTTTCTTTCCCAAACTTCCAGCCGTCTTTGATTTCCCTTATTAAAAACCCACATTTCACACCCATACAACACTGACGGTCGAATAACTGTTTTATAAATCCTCACTTTTGCCGCTCTTGACACCGATTTACCTTTCAGTACTCTGGAGAGTGAGCCCATACATTTGCTGCCCTTTATAATTCTTGTTTTAATTTCTGTATCCTCTTCATTGTTGTTTGTAATCGTAACTCCCAGGTAATTGAAAGCGTCAACTTCTTCAAAACTATAAATTTTATTAAGCTCGTTCGTTATTCGTAAATGTTCTTTTTTCGCACCTTTCTTTGTCTTCACTTGCAAAAATTTTGTTTTTTCTTCATTAATTCTTAAACCAATATTGGCTGCTTCTTTTTCTATTCTTAACACAACCTTTTTTAATTCTTCCGTTGTTCGCGTTATTATTGCGATATCATCCGCGTAGGCCAGAATTTGATGTCTGTGTCGGTATATTAATCCAGTTCTGTGCAGATTACTCCTTCTTATTATTCCTTCTAGTACTAGATTGAACAGAGTTGGAGATACTGGGTCACCTTGTCTCAGCCCGCGGAGAACGTTAAAACTATTGGATTTGTTGCCTCCTACTAGAATTTTGCAATCTTTATCTTTTTGCGCCATTTTAATTAATCTTATGAGTTTCCCAGGTACTCTTAACTCTTTTAAAATTTTTATCATTTCCTTGATATTTATTGTGTCATAAGCTTGTTTGAAGTCAATAAAGAGTACATCTAGTTCCATGTTGTGTTCATAACTACTGGCAATTAGTTGTTTAAGAATAAATACTTGGTCACTAGTTGATCGCGCACTTCTGAAACCACCTTGATAGTCGCCTACTAGTGATTCTGCAATCTTGTTTAATCTATTTCTTAAACAAATAGCGAAAATTTTGTATGCTACATCCAATAGCGCTATGCCGCGATAGTTTTCACAGTTGGTCTTGTCACCTTTTTTAAAAATCGGGCAAATTACTGCGTTATTCCAAGTAGCAGGCATTTGTTCCTGGTTCCAAATATTCGTAATTATACCATGTAATGCTACTCTTATTTCTTCACCGCCATATTTAAAGATTTCGGCAGACAGACCATTTTCCCCTGGGCTTTTGTTATTTTTTAAATTTCTAATAATGTGCATTATTTCTTCATATTCTGGTGCTATATTATTATTATCTTGCTCTGTTTCTGTCTCATGCATTTCGAGATTTTCTTCATCACTCTCTTGCGCGTCTGCATTCAGAAGTTCCTCAAAATATTCCCTCCATCGATCTACTCGCCTTTCTCCCGTTATCAGCTGTCCGTACTTGTCCTTACAAAATACTGTTGAATTTCGGAAACCTTCTTTTTGTTGTTTAACATCTTGGTAGAAGTTTCTTAGCCACTTATTATTATAATTTTCCTCAATTCTGTCTAATACTTTTTCCATTTTTTCCCTCTTCTTTCTTCTGCAAATAGTTTGAAAATTCTTCTTTTCACGTTCATAACTCATTTTATTTAAAGCACTACGGTTTTTCAGAAATATTATGCTGGCTTTGTTTCTTTTTTCCATTGCACTGAAACATTCTTTGTCAAACCAGTCCTTGTTTTTTGATCCTTTTTCTTTCTTCAGTACCTGCCTTGAAGCCTCTACAATTGCACTTTCCAAATTTTTCCAACTTCCATCTATTGTGTTGTTCTCGTCTGAAATACAGATGTGCCCGTTAACTATCTCTTCGAACTTTCGTTTTGCTTCGTCTCTTTGCAACTTATTCATGTTGAATCTCTCCATCTTTTCTCCCCTATGTTTTGTCACTCTTGCTAATTCTTGTTTTAACGATACCTTTACCATAAAATGGTCTGAATCACATACAGCACCTCTTCTGGACTTAATATCTTTTATAAGATTGTAACGTCAGCATCTTCATAGCACGAAGCTAACGTTGCTAACTGGCTGTCCGGCTAGTCTCGGGAACCATCGGGCCACGTCGGGCCCCGATCCCACTACTAGCGCTGTACTAGCTGTCCGGCTAGTCTTCGGAACACATCGGGTCGCGTCGGGCCCCGATCCCACTACTAGCGCTGTCGTCCCCCACTCCGTAGCTGCGGCTATAAAAGCACGGACACTAGTCCGGCGAGCACCTTTCCTTCCCATCCGCCTCCAGCCTAACTACCTAACATACGGCGTACTGAGCCGTTCCTAAGCCGTATTGAGGCGATCTTACCTGAACCGCACTGAGCCGTTCCCGCTATACGGCGTACTGAGCCGTTCCTAAGCCGTATTGAGGCGTTCTTACCTGCACCGCACTCAGCCGATCCCGCTATACGGCGTACTGAGCCGTTCCTAAGCCGTACTGAGGCGTTCGCACCCTGAACCGCACTGAACCGATCCCGCTATACGGCGTACTGAGCCGTTCCTAAGCCGTATTGAGGCGTTCTTACCTGCACCGCACTCAGCCGATCCCGCTATACGGCGTACTGAGCCGTTCCTAAGCCGTACTGAGGCGTTCGCACCCAGACCGAACTGAACCGATCCCGCTATACGGCGTACTGAGCCGTTCCTAAGCCGTATTGAGGCGTTCGTACCCAGACCGAACTGAACCGATCCCGCTATACGGCGTACTGAGCCGTTCCTAAGCCGTACTGAGGCGTTCGTACCTAAACCGAACTGAGCCGATCCCGCTATACGGCGTACTGAGCCGTTCCTAAGCCGTACTGAGGCGTTCTTACCTTCCTAAGGCGTATTGAGCCGAACGTTCCCTCACTATCTACTCCACCGGCGATACCGCGTCGGCCCCGAGTCACCGCGTGGGAACCGTATCGCGTTTGTCAACACCCGAGTACAGCACGGCAAGGTGCGCCATTAGCTCTTTCGCGAACGCGTACTATCATATCCGGGACCGTAACCGCCGCCTCGCCGTATCACCGTGTCTGCTTTGTTACAGGTTGCCCCGGCCCAGAGAACTAGATTCGGCAGCAGCCAAACCCTAAACGGCCATCCACAGTCTCGTTCATTTTTATATTGATATTACAATAGATTGTATTTAATTTATTTTTATAGAATATATATTTCTTTATATTTTTGGGTAGAAACAGAAGTGTTTGCTTATTCCACTAGTACCAGTCCGTCCTGACTCCCATCCTCGCTCCTGAACCCTGGTAACTCCTGAGCACCCGACCGGCGGGGAATGAGAGACGTTACAAGATGTACATCTCTTTTCTCTATGAGAACGTGATCTATTTGATTACAGTTTTTTCCGTCCGGTGAAACCCAAGTACCTTTGTATATATCTTTTCTTTGAAAGCATGTACTTACTATTTTCATCTCATTTTCTGATGCGAATTCAAGCAGTTTCTTCCCATTTTCGTTCGTAACCTCGTGCAAACTATATCTCCCTGCAATCTGGCTATAGATATTCTCTCTTCCTATTTTTGCATTTAAATCTCCAATTATTATTTTAGTATCATATTTTTGAATTCTGTTCAGTATAATTGCCAGTTCTTCATAAAACCTATCCTTCTCTTCCTCCTCTTTTACATCCGTTGGTGCATGCACATTGACAATGCTGATTTTTCTGTATGTTCCTCTTATTCTTAATTTACAGATTCTGTCTGATATCGCGTCGAAAGCTATCACGGCGTGCTTTAAACTTTTTTTAATCATAAAACTCACTCCAAAATGATCTGTATTAAATCCACTATTAAATATTATATAATCCTTCACCTCTGTTATACTATTTCCCTTTTGTTTTGTTTCTTGTAAAGCAGCAATTTCGACATTGTATTGTTTTAACACTTCATTTAAATTTTTGTAAGTCCCCTCAGCCTTTGTACCTTTCAAATTCCAAGTACTTAAATTTATCTTATCATTTTTATTTTTTAATTGCCTTTTCGTTACCAATTTCCGTTCCGTTCCCCTTTCGCTCCTCAGTTTTTTGACTGAGAAACTCCTTGTAGAGCCGAAATTTTTTGTTCGCATAGTTTATTTGTTTGGTTATCCCATATTAGTACTTTTCCATCAACAACCAGTTTGTTATAAAATATTTTAACTTCCTTTCCATTATTTCTTTCTTCGTATGCTTGCTTCCTGATAACCCTGTGCATAAATCTTTCTTCCTTTGTCCAGTCGTTATCGATGTAGATTTTGTTTCCTTTGAGACCACTTTTGTTTTTCATTATTTTCAGTTTATCTTCATTATTCGATAATTCGGCTACAATCATCGTCATCTTATCTTGGCTTTTAATTACATGAGCTGACTTGATGTTACATTTAACTTTAATATCTTTTTCTAGGAAATGTTCAATCTCCGCTTTTGTATCCCCTTCTTTAATTTGCAGGCCCTTAATTATGATATTATTCGCTCTGCTCCTCTTCTCTTGATCCTCTATTTTTTTACGCAAAAAATAAATTTCTTTACTCATCTCATCTTTTTCGTACTGCCATATTTTTTCTTTTCTTTCAAATTCTTTCTTCATGTCATCTATCGCTGTTGCATTTTTGCTAATATCGTTTTTCAGATCCGTATGATTTGTTGCCATTTGATTTACTATCCCATTTACTGATGATGTGAGTGCCTCAATCATTTTCTTTAAATCCTCCATTTCTACTTGATTTGTATTCGCTTGTTTTACTGGAGATCTTGTAGTTCTTTTGCTTTTTTTAAATATATCTTAATCTGCTGCTTGCGATTTTTCTCGTTTTCTTTTTTCTATCGAGTCACTACGTCCTCTAAAACCCTGATTCATTTCCCGCACGATACGCCACTGTTTAGGTACCCACTGCGCATGCGCACACACTGAGCGCTCGACAAGCCGGTTTATCTTTGCGCGCTAAAACTACAAGGTCACCAAAGTCAAAAAGTTTCACTGTTCGCTTTACGCCACTTTTCCACTTCACAAACTGCAAAATTTTCTTGCCACGTAATCACCAAATTATTCCCTGACTTTTGCACCGTAATTTGTATTTCTAGACACAGAAAATTCCACTAATTGGAGTATACTTCTGGTGCCGTATAAAACACACTACTTCACTATACGCTTACCATAGGCGTATCCCTATTAAATTGAATCTTTTACAGTGTCTCTCTTGATCCGACAAAATTGAGTATCGCTCAATACCACTACCTCTTTCACTCGTACTAGTTTCTATTATTTCTTCGCATATTTTATAATATGCGTTGAAATGACTTTTTTGGAAAGAAGATTTAACTATCTCGTCACAAAGGCGGGAAAGCGCATCGTATTGTTGTTGATCCATTACGACGTACTTTGAAAACGGCTTCCGCAGAACCTAACAACAAACCCAGGTCAGCATCGATATCCCAACATCCCTCAAAACCATCCTCGTCTTCCTCAAAGGGCTGCTGCTCGCACGGAATCCTACAAGTCGAAGCTGTTGAAGAGTCTTCAGCGAAAACACCCTCATCTTCTTCTTCAATGCACGGTTCATCTGTTAAGGCCAACAGGCGTCGTTGTTTTCCTGGCTTTACACCAAAGACCTCGCCGTCGTCTTCTCGGGTTCTTTTTAGCGGCTTGTCCAGCAAAGCCGCCGCGGTTGCGTTCACCAGGTCGTCGATGATGACGATATCGAGGTCTTCCTCGGGGGCTTCCAGCTGCGTGAGTATTGGAGACGGTAGAGACTACATTCTGCAGCTTGCGGAAATCGCTTTCGGCTTGTCCAGCAAAGTCTCCGCAGCGTCACTCACCAGTTCGTTGATAAAGATGATGTCGGGGTCGTCCTCAGTGGCATCCACTTAGTGACGTACTGGAGAAGGTAGTGTCTCAAAAAACGGCTTCCTCACTTGGATATCGGAATGTATAATGATTGCTCTGGAAACCGTTTCCGTTGAAGACATGAAGTCCAGTGTGGAGTTGTTGAAGGCCATTGTCGAACGATGATAATAAACAGAATCGCTAAACACTGTTTACTGAAAATATAACTCCAAACCCTTCTATATATATGAGAAATGTAAGTCGTTTGAATAACTTTGTATCTTTTAAAAAATTTTGATTTACCTATTTGCAAAATACATTTCATTTACCTGATATTAGTAACTTGAAAAGCAATTATACTAGATATATATTTTCAAGTCATTTGAAATATCATTCATCGCTTCGGAAAATTAAATTTTAGTTACTAGATATTCAGCTAAATACTTTCCATTACTATAATTAGATTTCAAGAAACAAATTATTGCTACAAATATGTGTATGTATATGTGTGTATGTGTGTATGTATGTGTATGTATGTGTATGTATGTGTATGTATGTGTATGTATGTGTATGTATGTGTATGTAAGTGTATGTATGTGTATGTATGTGTATGTATGTGTATGTATGTGTATGTAAGTGTATGTATGTGTATGTATGTGTATGTATGTGTATGTATGTGTATGTATGTGTATGTATGTGTATGTATGTGTATGTATGTGTATGTATGTGTATGTATGTGTATGTATGTGTATGTATGTGTATGTATGTGTATGTATGTGTATGTATGTGTATGTATGTGTATGTATGTGTATGTAAGTGTATGTATGTGTATGTATGTGTATGTATGTGTATGTATGTGTATGTATGTGTATGTATGTGTATGTATGTGTATGTATGTGTATGTATGTGTATGTATGTGTATGTATGTGTATGTATGTGTATGTATGTGTATGTATGTGTATGTATGTGTATGTATAATAATAATAATAATAATCTTTATTGACCATAAGTCAAGAGGCGGGGTTCAGCCAAAGGCTGTTCTTCCACCCAACCATACATCTAAATACAAACTGTAAATTACCAGGTTTTTTTTTACAATAATTAATATACAAACTATCTATTACAAATAACAAATATAATATCAATGCAACAAAAATGATTAATGTTAAGTGACAACATGTTTTTTATATGTTCACGGAAGGTATAGAGAGACAGAGATTTTAAAGAATCTGGAATACCATTATAAAGTGTCGGTGCGAGATATGAAAAAGATCCCTTAAATTTTGACTTTCTAAAAGATGGTACAATATACAAGTTCTTAATTCGAAGTGTATAATTATAATTCTTTATGATTAATTTGTCAAATAAATAAGATGGAGAACCGGTTAATAAAACTTTGTGTACTAGACAGAGATATGCTAGTTTTACACGATTATCTATAGACGGTATATTAGCTAACTCTCGAAATTCGCTTATATGATCATATTTACGTACCCCGTAAATGAATCGTAAACAACTGTTTTGTAGAAGGGTGATTCTATTTTTATCCGTTTGTGTTAGGTTTGGTACATAAACAAAAGCACAGTAATCAAATAGTGGCAATATCAAGGTGTTCACTAGTCTTAGTTTGATTGCAGGACTAAGGTCATGCCTGAAGTGAAAAAGATGACGTAATTTGAGTCTAGCAGCACAGAGTTTTTGATGTAAATGACTAGTAAAATTTAAGTTTTTGTCAAACGTAACACCCAAAATTTTTGTAGTCGAAGTACGCTTAATAGTCTCGCCATCCAAAATAATATCAGGTATATCACCATAATTACCTACAACTAGAAGAGATGATTTACTTGCGTTGATTTTGAGGCCATTATTTTTTACCCATGCTACTAGTTTGTCAAGTTCTCTATTTACTGTTTCACATTGTTCTTTAATGTACTGTGGTTGTGGATTTACGGAAGCTAGTACCTGGGTGTCGTCAGCGTACGTATGCGCCGTACAAAAATTAAGTACAGATGGCATATCTGCAATATACAGGTGTTCCATTTAAAAGTGCCACCATTGCTATCTCGAGAACTATAAGAGCTACGAGGTTGGTTAAATTAGCAAAGAACCACCATTTTACAAGACTATTACAATGAGCAAAAAAAATATTTTTTTCTACCAGTGGTTCTCAAAATACGGGACCCAACTTTCTTATTTTAAATGGGAACGTATGTTTATTTTTAGTTTATTCGATAGAGTATTTTTTTCTGAATTCAGCGATATGTACATATCATATACTAATATAACAAAATAATTGAGAAAAATGCATGTTAAATTTATATGTATTTTATTTATATCTGACTGAAATAAGAGTGCTTTGGATAGAAAACAATTCATTTTCTTCTTAAAACTGACAGTTTAAGAAAATAAAATTTAACAAAAAATAATCAAATAATGTTAGACACAACATTATGTCTATGTTTTCTAACCATAGCACTCTTATTTCAGCCAGATATAAATAAAATACATATAAATTTAACATGCATTTTTCTCAATTATTTTGTTATATTAGTATATGATATGTACATATCGCTGAATTCAGAAAAAAATACTCTATCGAATAACCTAAAAATAAACATACGTTCCCATTTAAAATAAGAAAGTTGGGTCCCGTATTTTGAGAACCACTGGTAGATTTTTTTTTTTTTTGCTCATTGTAATAGTCTTGTAAAATGGTGGTTCTTTGCTAATTTAACCAACCTCGTAGCTCTTATAGTTCTCGAGATAGCAATGGTGGCACTTTTAAATGGAACACCCTGTATAGAAGAAAAAACAAAGGTCCTAGAATGGATCCTTGCGGTACTCCGCTGAAGATATGAAATTTAGAAGAATTATGTATTTCTACTTCCGAGGACATGGATACTTGAAAGAACCTATCAGTTAAGTAATTTTCACACCAATCTATTGCCAACTCAGAAAAATTGTAATATTTAAATTTTGCGAGGAGCATGCTATGATCAACCATATCGAAAGCCTTGGAAAAGTCAATCTGAATTAATAATGAAATGTTAGACTTATCATAGTTCTCTAGAAGATTATCTATAATATTTAGAAGACAGGTGTATGTATGTGTATGTATGTATATGTATGTGTATGTATGTGTGTATGTGTATGTATGTGTATGTATGTGTATGTATGTGTATGTAAGTGTATGTATGTGTATGTATGTATATGTATGTATATGTATGTATATGTATGTGTGTGTATGTGTGTGTATGTGTGTGTATGTGTGTGTATGTGTGTGTATGTGTGTGTATGTGTGTGTATGTGTGTGTATGTGTGTGTATGTGTGTGTATGTGTGTGTATGTGTGTGTATGTGTGTGTATGTGTGTGTATGTGTGTGTATGTGTGTGTATGTGTGTGTATGTGTGTATATGTGTGTGTAAGTGTGTGTATGTGTGTGTATGTGTGTGTATGTGTGTGTATGTGTGTGTATGTGTGTGTATGTGTGTGTGTGTATGTGTGTTTATGTGTATGTGTATGTGTATGTGTATGTGTATGTGTATGTGTATGTGTATGTGTATGTGTATGTGTATGTATATATATATATATATATATATATATATATATATATATATACAGGGTAAGTCTGGGAAGACACCCCCCCCCCCTTAACTTTTTTATTATAAGTAATAGAAAAAAATGGCTCATATAAAAGTTTTATAATTTTACATATACTATTTGATGGCAGATGTAGATATTTTTTATAAAGTCAGGTTTACAAGATACGACTATCAAATTTTATTTTTCAAATGACAACCTATAATTATTTTAATAAAATAGAAACCGACATTTTTTTCTCTTTTCAACGATGTATTAACTTTTATTAATGTATTTGAAAAATTTCGAGAAAAATGAGATATTTAAAATATTTGAAATAATTATTAAATAAATATTATAGGTGGCTAGCGAACAGGTCAGAACACGTCCGTTCACTCCCCATTGTTCTGATTTCCAAGGAATCAAAGAATATTCTAGAATGAAGTGTTTTAATATAAATACCCCGAGCAAAAGATCGCGAGGACAGTCTGGTATAGATACGTGTAGTGAACAGATGGTGATATAAATAAAGAGTAATATAAATATTGTTGAAATAAATATTGCGTAGTTCTAATTGTTTAAATAAATTATCTTAGTGTTTAAGTCTTTATTGAAATATGTTAGTCTTAAATTAGTGTTTATATTTGTTAATTCTTAGTGTTAGTTATTTTTCATTATTCTTTATAATTCATATTTCTTTAATTAAACTTAGTTATATAAATATTAGTGTTATAATCAATTTTACACTTCACCTAAATAAATAAAACGTTACAATATATATATATATATATATATATATATATATATATATATATAAACAGGGTGTTCCATTTAAGCGTGCCACCATTGCTATCTCGAGAACTATAAGAGCTACGAGGTTGGTTGAATTAGCAGAGAACCACTATTTTACAAGACTAATTCAATGAGCAAAAAAAAAATTTTTTTTTGACCTGTGGTTCTCAAAATACGGCACACAACTTTCTTATTTTAAATGGAAACATATGTTTATTTTTAGGCTATTCGATATAGTTTTTTCTGAATTCAGCGATATAATTATATCAAATACTAATATAACAAAATAATTGCGAAAAATGTATGTTAGATTTATATGTATTTTATTTATATCTGGCTGAAAAAAGAGTACTATGAGAAAACATAGACATATAGTTCTGTCTAACATTGTTTGATTATTTTTTGTTAAATTTTATGTTCTTAAACTGTCAGTTTTAAGACGAAAATGAATTGTTTTCTATCCAAAGCACTCTTCTTTCAGCCAGATATAAATAAAATACATATAAATCTAACATGCATTTTTCTCAGTTATTTTGTTATATTAGTATATGATATAATTATATCGCTGAATTCAGAAAAAAATACTCTATCGAATAACCCAAAAATAAACATATGTTCCCATTTAAAATAAGAAAGTTGTGTCCCGTATTTTGAGAACCACAGGTCAAAAAAAAAATTTTTTTTTGCTCATTGTATTAGTCTTGTAAAATGGTGGTTCTTTGCTAATTTAACCAACCTCGTAGCTCTTATAGTTCTCGAGATAGCAATGGTGGCACGCTTAAATGGAACACCTGTATATATATACAGGGTGATCATGCGAGAATGAACCAGCTATTATCTTCGTTATTAAGGGAGATAGCGATTATCTTCTTATAAGCTAATTTACTATAGATAACATGGGCTATAAGATGCAGTAGTTAAAAGTGTTCTATTACTTCCGGTTCCGGAGTATCTGATATCAACTTTAAAATTTTAAATGGCACATACTACTTTGTTTTATATTTTTGAAAAGTACACAAAATTTTATTTACAATGGTGGTAAATAAATAGTATGTTGTGTTACTAAAAAATAAAATGGCGGGCGTATTACTAATAAACCGAAAGTGGTATCATGGTTGTACATTCGTCATCAAATAGCTTACATGTTGCTGTATAAATCATGTTATATGAAAGAAATTATTAACTTTATAAATAAGCGAGATATTTGCTGGGTCCACTAAAATATAACACCCTGTATATATATATATATACAGGGTGGCCCACTGAAAATTATCAGCGCAATTTTTGGCCACTTAACATTAATTTTGCTAAAAACGCTCGAACACGTCAATTTTAATATAAAGGGGGACACCTAAATGGATTAGTACCAATAGCATAACTTCAACCCTAAATTGGGTGTGGACTGCACCTCAAAAATTTTAAATGGAAAAGGGTGTCAAACATGACACAGTTCGAAAGGCCTTTCAATTCTCTTTTCAACAGTTTTTTTTATTTTTCAAATCCGATCATTAGTTCCAGAGAAATATCGTTTAAAACAAATTTTATCAGGTGTGCAAAACTGCAATCAAGTAGACTTAAACAAATCACCATCTGTTCACTACACGTATATATACAAGACTGTCCTCGCGATCTTTTGCTCGGGGTATTTATATTAAAACACTTCATTCTAGAATATTCTTTGATTCCTTGGAAATCAGAACAATGGGGAGAGAACGGACGTGTTCTGACCTGTTCGCTAGCCACCTATAATATTTATTTAATAATTATTTCAAATATTTTAAATATCTCATTTTTCTCGAGATTTTTCAAATACATTAATAAAAGTTAATACATCGTTGAAAAGAGAAAAAAATGGCGGTTTCTATTTTATTAAAATAATTATAGGTTGTCATTTGAAAAATAAAATTTGATAGTCGTATCTTGTAAACCTTACTTTATAAAAAATATCTACATCTGCCATCAAATAGTATATGTAAAATTATAAAACTTTTATATGAGCCATTTTTTTCTATTACTTATAATAAAAAAGTTAAGGTGGGAGGGCGTCTTCCCAGACTTACCCTGTATATATATATATATATATATATATATATATATATATATATATATATATATATATATATATATATATATATATATCAGTGTCGGACTGGCACATATTTCCATGTGTGGCGGTTCAGATTTCCGGGCCCCCTATTCTCGGCTACACAAAAATATTTTTAATGAAACAATAACGGTTTTAAATGAAGTAATTTTTATGGTTTTTTTTAAAGGTTATATTTTATAAATACATTAATAAATATAAACATAAGCAAATATTCAAAGTGATCACGACAATATTTGTAGAAAACTGTTTACCTATGTTAAACACGTCGTCATGGATTCTCATTTTCAATAAATTTATATAATCAACTTACTTTACAATAGATTGAAAGATGTGCGTATTTTATCAATTATAATTTTTTTATCTATATTTTCAAATAAATCCTTTTCTATATACATAAAGATCAAAGGATATAAATGCGATTGCTATAATTATGACCATAATCTATGTTAGCTTAGTGGTAAAGTATCATAAATTATTCGAAATTGAATTCATTACTTGAAGGAAGGATAAGAAATGGACCGTATTTAACAAATTAATATTTATTTAATTGTTACGTTTTTACGACTATATCGACTCCTACTCGATTTTTCAGACTTTTATGATATTTTAACTTTCTTAATATTTCGACTTTTCTGATATTTTTAATTTTCATTATTTTGACTTTTCCGACTTCTTCTTTTTCAACTTTTCATTTTTTTCTACTTTTTAAATAGTTGACGATTTTCGATTAGTCGATAAAAATCGCTTTTTCAAAAAGTTAAAAAGTCTTCCATCCCTATCCAAGTGTGGCAAGCGCTCACAGATCTACCTATTCCAAGTAATCTAAGGAAGCTTGAGTTTATTCGCAGTCTATAATCCATAATAATCTAGCTTCATTTACCAATGACAGAAAAAAATTAAGTTAAGCGCATGTTCTTCGCATTTTCATTTTCCTTTTCTCTTTTAATCCATTTCTTAGCAACACTACTTGTTTTACTAACTAATTTCTCCGGTTCGATTTACACTGAGAATTCGCAAATCACGTAAAAAAACAATAAATCGCGATGCTATTATGCTAAATTAATTATAATAATATGTAGTATAATAACGAAATGATTGAAGACTATAAAATGCCGAAAATTTATTACCTATTTGAAAATTCAAGCAGAGTCAAATCAAATTACAAATAACCTAAAAACATTTGCTAACGACCGGGTTGAGTTTTAGCTTGGGCTGTAGATAATGATAGAAGTATGCCAATATTTGATTTTATTTACCTACATGACTTACGCGTAAAAAATAAAGCGTGATCATTCTCCAATCAAAACTACACTTCATAGAAAAATGATAGTTGATAGTAAAGTTTTAGTTTTACAACATAATCTAAAATAATAACTGAACAACTTATAACAACTGTTCGAAATGTTGCCAGTTCATAATCTTGCGAAAAAACCAAATAACAAAGTAAGGGATATATGAAGTATTCACATTGACAGAACAATAAATAATAACAATGCTCGCCTATGATCGCAATTGCCAATACTTTTCTCCACGGAATAAAATTTGAGAACTATCCAGATCATATGACTATTACTGTAGCAACCAAACTAGCGGCTTTGCCGAAATGCGGGTTGCAGATGTAATACTTTAAAAATGATAAAATGAAGTAGACCACACGCTGTACATATTTTGTACTACAAAATAATAGTAGTGTGAAATTCGAACAGAAAAATATAACTGGATGTATACTTCTACATTATAAACTAAGTGACTTTTCTCTTTTTGTCACAGCAAGTTCCATAAGTTTACACTGGGCCCTTTCGTTGGCCGGGCCTGTGGCGATCGCCACATCGCCACAATAGCCAGTCCGACGCTGATATATATATATATATATATATATATATATATATATGTAAAGAAAGTAAACTTTCTTCATTATCAATACGCGCCCCTCTTTTAAATAACTCCCGCTAGATGGAATGATAGACAGTATGATGACAAGCAGATTTGGAAGAAGAGAAAATAATAACCAAAGATATTGAAGAGAATTATTTTATGGAGCTAAGAGTTTAGGGAGTAAACCAAGGAAGGGATAATAATAAACTTTAATTGTCGTTTCTTTGTTTTACAGGTATTTTGTAAATATACTTTTGTAAATATTGTAATATTACAGAGAAACTGAACTGTTTATTATTATTTTAAATAAAGAATAAATATCCTTTATATATATATATACATATATATATATATATATATATATATATATATATATATATATATACAGGGTGGTGACCGCGACCCCGGAACATAGGACTTTCACATGTAAAATCATACTTTCTTAATTTCCTGCTTCCCTAATTATTTTAGGTAATAAAAATTCAAATAAAAGTTGTAGAGCATAGAATTCTACATCAGAATCAATAAACGGAATTAAATTTACATGTCCTATAACGGCAGAAATTAAATATGAAAATACTGAAAATTAGCTCAAAAATAGGGATAGCCGTGGAAATGAAATAAAATTGTAAAGAAAAGATTGACGTTTTATCATCACTAACATTCGATTTTAAATTTAAAACAGAATAAATCAGAATAATCTTAAATTAATTGCTCAACTAAATATCCATTGTTTGTCCTTAATCTATGTCACTAACATTCGATTTTAAATTATATTCTTCTGACAGATAAAACGTCAATCTTTTCTTTACAATTTTGTTTCATTTTCACGGCTATCCCTATTTTTGAGCTAATTTTCAGTATTTTCATATTTAATTTCTGCCGTTATAGGACATGTAAAATTAATTCTGTTTATTTAATCTGATGTAGAATTTTATGCTCTACAACTTTTATTTGAAGCTTTTTTACCTAAAATAATTAGGGAAGCAGGAAATTAAGAAAGTATGATTTTACATGTGAAAGTCCTATGTTCCGGGGTCGCGGTCACCACACTGTATACAGGGTGGCTGATTTTTCATTGTCCAGGCCATATCACCTGAAATATTAAATATACAAGAAAAAGCTAAATAAGAATCTTCTGTAATAAGACCTTGCCTATAAAATAGCGTTAACAAATGTTTTCCAAGGCCTACTGATTTGGCGGAAATATTTTTAAATTTGGTTTTTTAAATGGAACACCCTGTATGTTTTTACGGAATAAGATTCTACATCCATTTCTCTTTACAATTATGTAAAACAACTGAAGGTTTGCCTTTAATTTATGCTTAATAATGTAAAAAATAAAATTATGTGAGACGGCTGTGATTTGCAATTATTTTGTTATTTATACCTGTAGACAACTGCCAAGAAACAGACGGAAGTATTTATTTGTTGAAAAGGTGTTGCACTTCGTAATTACAAAAGAAAAACGAATTTCACAAATAGTGAAAATGTTGATATGTTCTGCTGTTTTCACAAATCAAATAATAATTAAATAAAAACCATAAAACACTTCTAATAAACACTTGTATCATATTTATAAAAAAATAGTGATTAACAATGAGAAAACACAGCCGACTTATATAATTTTATATTTTGCATTATTAAGCATAAATTAAAGGCAAACCCCACTTGTTATACATAATTGTAAAGAGAAATTGATGTAGAGCATTATTCCGTAAAAACATACAGGGTGTTCCATTTAAAAAAACAAAGTTAAATATTTTTTCGCCATATCAGTAGGCCATGGAAAACATCTGTTAACGCTATTTTATAGACCAGGTCTTGTTACACAAGTTTCTTATTTAGCTTTTTCTTGTATATCTAATATTTCAGGAGATATGGCCTGGACAATGAAAAATCAGCCATCCTGTATATATATATATATATATATATATATATATATATATATATATATATATATATATACTTAGTGATATTTTGTGTATGATAAAAATGTATCGTCGTTTACGTTTTCTTGTGAAATAAAACAAATACTTTGTTCTTTTCTATTACGTTATTTTCACTGCACACCGTAACGTTCAACTCAACGTTTAAAAAACGACTATTGACAGGTCGCACTCACCGATCAAAACAAGCCGCTGGCAGCGTTCACTATCCCAGGGCGCGGCCTCTTCTAGTTCCGAGTGTTGCCGTTCGGATTACACACAGCCCCAGGTACTTTCCAAAGGCTGTTGAATACCAAAATCGGCCTAGAGCTGGAACCACATGCATTCGCCTACCTAGACGACATTGTCGTGGCCAACGCTATCCTGTAGGAACACAGGAAACAGTCAATTAAATACCTTGGACATGTGGTGTCGGTCAAGGGCATTGAGACAGATCCCGACAAGGTGCAGGCTATCAATGACATGCCACCACCGTTCAGCGTCAAGGAACTGCGACAGTTTGTAGGTGCCGCTCCCTGGTACCGGCGGTTCGTCGAGCACTTCTCCACCGTGGTTGCGCCGTTAACGTTACTGCTTCAGAAGAAGCCCTGGATCTAGGGGGCACAACAAGAAGAAGCATATCGGCAACTCCAACGGCAGCCCTAGTACAAGGAAACCTAGACGAGCCAAGGGCAATAGCCTACAACAGCCGGTGACGCGCAAAAAGTTGCCAGGATCAACATCGCCCAAGCCGTAACCAAACAGGGGCATTACTACAACTTACAGCGAAAAGGGGTAGAATTCTATCCTGGCGATAAAGCCATGCGTCGGGAACACCCATTGTCCTTTGCCGCTGAGGGCATTGCTAAAAACTTCTTTCCAATGTACTCCGGTGCCTGGGTTGTATAGTCCCGGATATCTTTCCTCCTGTATCACCTGTCCGATAACCATGGAACCGTTCTGCAAAACATCCATGTGAAAGACTTAAAAAGGTTTACAGATGTAACAGCCACGTTTGTGCCTTCGATAATTTTATAAATTTTCTGTCTATGGTGCACCGTGTCCGTTGCACTCGCTGATTCGTAGCTGGCGAGTTTCTGCACATGTAAATTCTAGTAGAACCGCGGAAACTTACCTAGTCTAGAGGCCCACCGTTTCCAAAGAATCGATCTCACCGGCCTGGTAGCCGGAATAGTATCTGGATTACTGGTAAACGGGATCACAGAACTATCAACAACGATAGCAGGTCACTTGGAACCTAGTGGTCGTTTTTCTGGGGTACAATATACGCAGCAAGGCACCACCTACAAAGACGTCGTCGTCAGCGCGGTAATTACAATAAAATTGTCGGATTACGTCACCATCGCCGATGTCGAAGAGAATACTGTACGGCTACGATCCGGAACCATATGTACTTGCACCGATACTTACTGTTGCGACGATCTGGGGGGTGAAGTAACCTGGAAAACTCAAGTCAATGAACAATGTTCGGCTGAGATGATCGATGTTCTGTATGAAGGAGCCGCTGTGGCGCTCACCATTAACAACACCACATAGTATGTCGTCGTAGAGTCTCAAGATACGGTTTTCGACAGGAGCTAATTATCATGGAATCCTCTCTAGACTTCTACTTTAACAAATCTAGAAGTGTGACTTAATATATGGACTTGATGACACAAGTCCTTAGCAAACTATTGTTATTGGAAATAGCTTTTAAACAGGGTAAGAATTTAGTGTATGATGCTATATTGAAACGGTGTCATCTAAAAGAACAGATCATGTGGAACCGTATCATGCTAGCCCTAGAGAACCCAGACGTGGTAAGCGGCTTAGTGAAAGAAGGACACATGGGGCGATTAATGGGCGAGGTTCTGTACGTGATAAAATGTAGCCCGATAGTAGTAGACTATCGGAAAACGACTTCGTGCTACCAAGAACTTCCGATCACGTACAAGAACATAAGCAAGTTCATGGCACCCATTACACACATAATCCAGGACCATGGCACGCAAGACTGCGGGAACCAACTTCCAGTTATGTTCCACTTAGAGGGCAAGTGGTTGGAGTTGGATCTAGACTTGCGCAGGACACAACCTGACCCAACGATACTGGACGCTAATGACGCTAGCGAAGCAATCACTATGACCAAGATTGCACCCATAAGCGCACACGGTGCTTACATCCAACAGGATATTGCAGCGTTTCAACAAACACTGCTCTTCCTGAACGAGCGGCGTGCCGTAATGAATATCATGACGCGTCGAGTGATAGGAGCAGAAACTGATGGACAAGACATCCACATCGCCAACGTCTTCAGTCAAAAGAAGTTTGTGAAGATGGCTTGGGGTTCCGAAGCAGAAGCTTGAAGATTCTTGTCATATACCGGGAACATATTCAGTATATTTATGCTCCTATATATAATGTGATACGGTACGTATGCTCAGTCATACTAAACATGTTTAGTTTGAGAAGGGCAGCAAACAACCAGCCCCAACGCAGTTGGTTCCTGTTAGCGAGCCTACGGGATGCAATGACGACGCGGTATTTGGTCAACCTCATCCAACTACAGAGCGCCGAGACGACAGATCATGCCACCCCGGCGACGGACACGGCCAACATCGGATCCACGTTTACCACGTACCCGAGCCTCTAACATGTAGCGACTCACCCTCCTGCTTACGCCACCGATACGCCAGCCGATGTCGGTCCTCTCCGTCAGCATGTAGTGCCTTAGTTCAGTAGGGACATCAGGGGCCTGTTTCACAAAACTACAAGTCTTGTAATACAAGTGTATCACTAGGCAAAGCTTATCAAATTATAAATTCTATTGGCACATATTTAAAATTTGACAAGCGTTGCCTAGTGATACACTTGTATTACTAGACTTGTAGTTTTGTGAAATAGGCCCCAGGTGTAGTTCAGTAGGGACATTAAGTTTAGTTGTAGAGAATTGAAATGTAGCCATTGTTAGTTTAGAGTAGTTCAGTAGATTGTAAGTTGGTTCATTTACCTTTCGTTATGCTCAACTGTATTGGTTTTATACAGTTGAGTTCAAAGGGGGAGGCAGTGTAGCAGCCACGCGTGTGTGCCTTCGGAAATTTTATAAATTTTCTGTCTATGATGCACCGTGTCCGTTGCACTCACTAACTCGTGGCTGGCGAGTTTCCGCACACGTAAGTTCTAGTAGAACTGCGGAAACTTACCTGTCAAAAATTGTTAACGTTGTCAAATGAACCTGCTTGCAAAGACTGTGCGTTTCCAGAAGTGAAGATTCTACAGTCGCACTCCGAAACTTTTCAAATTGTATTCATATTTTAGAATTTGTTATTAATTAATCTTTAATTATATTTATATTTTTATCAACTTGTTTCGTTCTTTCGTGTGTTCATTACTCTTTCTGTGATTGTCAGGGTTATAATTCAATACGTCAAATAAGAAGTAGTACAGAATTAAACAATATGGTAGAATTAATTCAAACTCGGCTTGAATCTGATCGCGCCAAGTAGTACGCAGCAGAGTGAGTAACAGCGAGATCGCGCAACGAGTTGTTCGTAGCAGTGGAGCCACTAGGACTAATAGTCAAGCGTCGTAAGTGAGCGAAGCGCACAACGGAGACGCGGGCACCGGATGGTCGACCATTCAAGTTTCACGTCGCGCTATCGTAAAAAAAGAACTCTAAATAGCCCTAAGAGCTGCGGCGTTAAACGCACCGGCTACGGATTACCGTTAACAACAATGAAATCTCAAATGCAATAAGAGTGCGTGGCAGGATCAAATCCTTACACAATCTGCTGTTTATTTACAATCAAAATCAATAAACAAGAGTAACCAATAAACTAATACGCAAAGCAGTGTCTCAAAACTTACACAGGTGCGTAAACCAATTTAATAACAAAATCGAATTTTTAAATAAATAATAATAATGCTTAGCTGTCGCTGTCGGCGAGTCGCTCCGCTGTCACAGCTGTGCGTCCCCTCCACTAGTGGCTGGCTGATTCGGAAGGTTAGGTGTCTGAATTTGGTGGAAGAATCAAGAACCGCAACGACTAGCCAGACGCGGGAGTTGCAGATCTTAGCTCACTCGCTTTATGCGAGATATGTATGCCGACGGATAGGCGTGAATAAAATACTCAATTAAAAGCCTGAAAAGATGTTGACGTTAGTAATCACTCACACAGGGAAAAGTACGTCACCAACGATTACATTTGAAAGATTCATAAAAAAAATCAAATTAAATTCGAACTAGTTTACTGAAAAATTAAGTATCAGGAAGTTATGATTCTTGATAACAATGAAGATAAATATTTAAATATGTTCCTTTACAATTTGCTGTAGGTGTTGGGCGGCTTTAAAGTGTTTCAAAAATAGGTAGGTCCTAATATCCGGCAAGTGCTGATGAATAAAAATAATTCTCAAATTGTGCCTCCTCTAATCCAAATATTACTCCAAAATTTCACCAAAAAATATATATCTTGGAATGCACAACTGCCCACGCTAAAATTAAAACTGAACAACCTTCACACAAAAAAAAACCGTTAGAATCTTATTTGTTTACTTTTCAAGTAAAGTCATGAATAATTAATTAGTGTGTGACTGAACTTTGCACCCTGACTTAAGTGACTACTTACCTTGACATCCGACGATAAACCTGCACCGCAGTTGAAGGGGTTGCCTACTCGAGGGCGAAGCAAATTCGCGAAGAAAAACGTAGTATGACAGATATGTGCAACCGTAGCAATAGTCATTTGGAAACATCATATTCTAATTAATTACATAATTACAAATTGTGTAAAAATATGATATGATTCTAAACCAATATTAAAATAGCAACTGTAAGAGATATTAACTTTTTCTTTGGTATTACTCGTAAAAATAATTTTTAGTAGTACTTTTAACCAAATAAATCTTCCAAAAAATAATTTTTATTACATGTATATTTTGTTCGCATTACATAGTAATACGTAAATGAGAAATTTTAATTAATCATTAAAAATATTTCATATATTTTATTTCATTTTGTTTATACGCCTTCAAATCCGGGCGTAATTTGGCTTTTATCGAGGGCGTATACAGTTGCTAAGTAGTAGTTACCCAAACAAAATAAAATTGTGGTATAAATGTGTACATTACAATAAATTTTAATTTTGATTAAGTAAGAATTTAGCATTTACAAAACTATTAAAATTCCTTTTCATATGAATCTTTTGCATTTTCAGAATCCAACTTGGCCTGTGCAGTCTCAAATTCCATTAATATTTCGCCAGTATTATCAGTTTATATGGTTCCATATATATTTAACAGTGACAGTGACACTTTGATTATATATTTTTTAAGAACAAACAGTAACAATGCCGACTATCTAAAAAAGTAACTACAGCAAGAAATAAATACCAGAGATTTTTCATTTCGAGTACCAAAATGAAATAAAACGTTGTACGTACAACGGGCATAATGAAAATTATAGTTAAACATTCCCTCGTGCTATAATCTTTTGATTATGCCCTTAATACCTAAATAACTATTAATGGCTCATTCTACTTCTTTTGGGCAGCGAATTCGAATTGTACGAAGTTGTAGGATTCTAACACCAGCATCGTTAACTGTTAATCACTATAAGCTGTAGGTCTCTTTAGAAGTTTTAGTTTAAAAATCAGCATTTTTTAAATGGGAGAAAAACTTGCTTATAAATAAATGGAATTTTTATCTTGATTTCAATTATTTATATTCATCATTGGAATGATGAGATATAAACGTAAATTATATAGAATAATTTATTTCCTAAATTTTATTTATAAGTATAATTAATCATTAATAAAGTTTTTAGAAAAATGCCAATATATTCTTATAATTCAGAATATAATATTTACTGTTCAACATGCTTTAAGGCAAATATAACTACATTTTATGTCATAATTCAAAAATTTATAGTTAAGTCAAAAAATTATTTTTCTAACCTGTAGAGCAGTTTTGCCAGGTCTAAAAAAATAAATCATTAGACAAAGATTCAAAAGTTGCCAGAATTGAAATTTGAAATAAAGTTTTTTTTGGTCAGTTTTCCCATAACAGTTAACAGTATGAATTGTGTAGAAAACTAGCAAAAGCGAACCCTCAAAAATGCATTGGCAAGCGTTGACACAAATTGACGAAATTAATAAAGTCTTCAGATCTGCTGATAAATCACCAGAATAATATAAATTAAGCAACACTGCTGTAAAGATTTTTATACCTATACCTCATTCTGCTATTGTAACTTCACTAAGTTTAACAATTATTAATATTAATGGGGACAATTGCTAGGTTTCAGTCAATAAAACAATTACTTCACATCGATGTTTCGATCCTACCCGCGATCATCGATTTGAAGTAATTGTTTTATTGACTGAAACCCAGCAATTCCTCCCCTTAAATCAATGACCAGTCAAAAAATCTTCCATTCCATTAATATTAATATTTCACATAAAAATTATCTAATATATTTATTAATTCCACAATCAAAGTTAGCGGTTGTTACAACTTACATCAGTAAAGTAAATTGAGGGTTTGAATCTTCAACTGCGAACTGAGTTGAGCTACTACCACTGGAGTAGAGTTGCGTCGGAGGCCACGGGCTCTCGATTTACAGGCACCGTGTAGTTGATTTCTTGTACTGATGCTGAAGGTTCTTCACAGGAATTAGCCCTTTCTGTGTGAGCTGCTCTTCGATACAATGTTTTTGACTCGCAAACAAATGTTTCATAACGACGGTATGTTTATTTCAATGCATTGGAACTTTATTATTTTTTTTTTTTTTGATAATCACTGTTTTGCGACTCATACCAAATGCGTTACTATAAAATTCTAACCGAAAGGGGTATTTCAGTAATATTTATTTAAGCATTATTTAGTTTCAAAGTTATACGGACAATCATACAAATAGATATAAATTGAAGTTTATGTATTAGATATTTATAACTTATACGGTTCAATTACGAAATTTCAATTAATTTATTTAACTTGTTAAATTATTAATAACATTTATTTAAATAACATTTTTATGAACTATATAATTACAACAGAAAACAAATAAACATTTTTATGAATTATGTAATTACAACAGAAAACAAATAATAAAAATCAACCGCAGTAGCTGCTCTTCAAGTCGGCAGTCCACTGAAAACAAACATAAATTATCGGTCAACAGCTATGCAAAATGCAATATTTAGTTCTGTAGTCGAGGAAAAAATTAACATCTTTCCTGCGGTGTATATACTATTTTTTCACGACTTCATCTTTAACTAAAAATTTCAGCCAAGTTATTGAACATAGAATTTTGTCAATTATATTAAATTATACCGGGTGCCTTAGCCCGACCGACACATGGAAGATTAACATGGCAAATCAGTTAATTGTGAATGGTGTTTTTCCAGATGACTTCAAATTTTGTATACTTTTCGGAGTATACTAAATACGTGGAATACAGTTCAAATAAGTCAACTTGCATGTGTAATAACAGTTAAAATTTTAAAAAAATGTAGAATTTCCAGCATTGTTCTTCATATCCCGTAAAAAATAATTTCTAAGAATAGTATATTAAAACATACGTTGTAGAAGGCAACCTTTTCAAGCACGAGTTTGAATTTCGGGAACGAGCGCGAAGCAGCGAGTGCCCGAACGAACGAGTGCTTGAATTGCCTTCTATAACGAATGTTTTATACTATTTTCTCTGTTTCGGCTTTTATTTACATTATTTTTTATAATAATATTTGACAATTTCCATTAAAGGATTTTTCTGATAGAATAGTTAGGTTGGTGACGATGATTTCTGTTTCGTCTGTTGCCTAGGAAAATTAGAATTACTTCGTCAGTTGCCTAGATATTTTGTGTATTTAATGCAGTCATGCCAATCTCAAATAACAAAATATAACCAAAAATCTTTTAAGAATGAAGCTCCTTCTAACATCAATAAGCGTGCTGGAATATGATATTCTAATTCCGAAACAGAAAAACGGTTTTTTACAGTGGTAGAGTGTGCATCTGGAAATACAGAAAATTCAAAAAAATGGCTTCGGAGCCAGCCGAGAACTTATTTTTTACTTTTTAAAATAATTATTATTATGGTTTTAATCTTTTACTGATATTTAATAATACACCATTGCTATCTCGAGAACTATAAGATCTACAAAGAAGGTTACAAGGGCAAACCATTTCTATTCGATCATCCATTCCGTTAGGAACTGCTGATCCAAACATGATCCCCTTACAGTATTTTTCCCCTTTCATTAAATGCCGTAATTATAAGCATTTTTACTTATTCATTATTTCAGTCTGTCATAGTTGAGAGACTGAAGTGTAAACTGTAATTCAAAATAAAATATATTTTTCCCATAATCGTCGATCCCTATTATTTATCTGGCGCAGTCGGTGGGATTCTCAGACGTGATTACAAAAGAAAATATTGTTCGTGTTTCGTTTCAACGATTTGTTGGTAATCCTGAACTACAGCAGAACATTGTGACCCAGACTTTTCCTGAGGCTCTGATAAACAAAAAGCTTCAGATATGGACACCCGTCTACAAGGAATTGAGGTCTGACACTTGAAGTTGTTGGTATATCTGCTTTATTGGGTTGTTGTTTTTGTCTCTTTGCATCTTGTTCTTTTTTGTTTTTGTCGTTATCTTCATATGTTTTTGGACTTTTCTTTTGTTCCCTTTCTTCAGAATGTATTCGTTTTTTGTCGTTTTTTTTTCTTTTATTAATATTGTTGCTTCATTGTTATCTATTTTTATTCCATCAACATATATATGATTGTATTTCAAAACTGCATGTTTACCCTCTTTTCTTATGTTTTTCAGCAGCGGTATCAATACTTTTCTTTCATCTGCAATGTCTTTTGGATAATCTTCTGATATTATTATTCTTGTTCCTTTTAAAAACTTTCGGTTTGCCAAAATTTCTATTAATTTCCTTCTTGTTGTTAATTTTATTAGAACCGGTCTTGTTTTATTTGCCTTTTTTCCTAGGCTATATATATTATCAATATCTCTGTTATTTATATCTATTTTTATTGTGTTTTTTATTAGATCTAAGCAAGCATTTTCTAGTTGAAATTTATTTCTTTCTTCTTCTATTAGGCCAAAAATTAAAAGATTTTTTTTTTCTGTTTATTTTTTCCTGTTCTTTCCAATTTTTTTCTATTTTCACTATTTTACTGGTAAGGTATTCTAAATTATCTGCTGTGATATTGAATTTAGTATTTATCTCTTTTTGTATATTTGCTAATTCCTTTTTTAAATCGGCTATTGCATCTAGGATTTGTGACGAAGCGCACGTCACAAAACAATGCCGGCACTGGTCACAGACCACAACGCGCAACATTCGCGCGCACTCCCCACTATGCGACAACGCGCCGCAAGCCTTGCGCACTCCCCTCCAGGCTAGCATGGGATATTACCAGCCGCGCCAGCCCAGAACGGCAGTCTGCCGCAACGACAAAATATAACTAGACAAAACTTCTCTTGGTTTGTTATGTTTTCGGTAAGCCAGAAAGAGAAACCTAGAGATAGATATAAAATGAAAGTATTGTTCGAGCATTGCTCACCAGAGGCGCCTGTGCTTTTATGATTAACATTAGAATTGGTAGTTTTATATTTATGTGTTTCAAATATAATCAAATCTAATGCGACAAAACAAAAACGTAAATAATGATAAATAACAAAAAATAATGACAACTACAGTGACGCCTCTAGCGAACAATACTTTCATTATATATCTATCTCTAGGTTTCTCTTTCTGGCGTACCGAAAACAAAACACTCAATACGGAAGGATAGGGAATGTTTTGTCTAGTTATATTTAGTCGTTGGTCTGCCGACCAGGGCTTCTATGGTCAGCAGCATTGAGCCGACAGCGAGAGGTCGACCAGTCTACCTGAAGTCAGGTGAGTCAAACCGCCGTATCCGTTCCGTTCTCGTAGCCCCTGTGTGCCCGTGGCTCCCACGGAAATCCCAGGGCCCCCAAACCGCCGTTCCGTTCCCGTTGCCCTGTGTGCCTGTGGCTCCCACGGAAATCACAGAACCTTCAAACCGCTGTACCGTTCCCGTTCCGTTGCCTCTGCAGTTGCCGGGGGTTCCCCATGGAGACCGCAGAGTCAAACCACCGAACCGGTAAAATTACCGATTCACTATTTTTTGCCTAGCACCTTTGTTACACGCCCTGGGTAAGGCTAGCTCACTCCCGGTACATTCCCGCTATCCGTCGCCAAGTTATTGAGTTCCGTTTCACTGTTGAACGCGGGAAGATAGATTTAACAGCCCACGCGGCATCCTCGACGAACCGGGAGTTCATTACCGGTAAAATTTCCGAACCGGTAAAATTCGAAATTTTTGTGATTCCGATCCAGCGGTCGTGAAAGTTAATTCGACGTTTTGGCCGCTAGCTGGCCCAATTCTCCCAATAGTGTCTGCTTCCAGCTTTACACCATTGTTACCTCGAATGTCGTTAACCTTAGATATAATAAATAGTAGTTGTTTTCACGAGTGTCTATCTTTCAAAAGAACCTTACCCTTCTCCACCGAACTATCTAGGCACCCGACCTTCTGAAGACCAACCGACCGTACCGAAGGCGCCCGAGCAACCGACCAGAACCAGCAAGCTTCAGTAGGTCACCCTGTGAGCTATCGCCACAGATTATTTGAGCATCCATTTTATTAACTGAAGGTATGCAATTCTCTTTACTTGCTAGTGTTGCTTGCTAGTTTTGCTTGGTGGTGTTCTATGCGTCGTCAGTTCAGTTTGTGTTATCACCTTACTTGATTCGGGCGGTAACCTAATATCTGCCGCTGGCTCAAAACACTACTTTGCAAAATGCAATTCTTGATTATGCTTTGCTGGCAATGTAGCTCTCTTGAAAGAGTATGTGTATAACCTACAAACGGCTAATAATTTTTATTTGCTTTTTAATCTTTTATCTGACGATACTTATCTTTTCCTTTATATCTTCCTTTGGGGTCTCTTCTTAGTAACTTGCTTTATTTTTAATAGCTCTCTATATCCTTGTATTTCATATATTTTTTTAATTCTTTACGGAGCACAAACTCATACGTGTTGACACCACGGCACTACTAGTAAATATAATTATGTATCTAAATTACCGTTGGGCAGCCCCTCCCCAATCGTGCATAAACACGTGCGAGGTTGGCATGTCACAGACACAGGAAGTAATCGTATAGGCTTTCCGTAGCAAGGCAACCCCAATACATTCTGCCAACAAACCATGACTCGCGTGAGCCATGTTTTCCCATGCAATCCATCAATCAGTTGTAACATGCGACCTCGTTCTCACTACTGCCTTTTTATATTTTGAACATTCGCTATTAATAACGCTATGCTTCACATTCTCTCGCTTTGCTGACATACATTTTTACAGTTCAATTATCTTCATCGATATCTCAAGAACATAAATTCCCTTGGCCGAAACCGATACCACCCTGGTCCTGTCCCTAAATTCTCCTTCTAAAATATTCCTCTCTAGATTGTTTTTATTTATCCTACATCACATCAGCACATCATAAATCGCTATTTGGGACCGACTTTACGAGGATTCTCAAATTTCGAACCCTTCTCAGCTAGATTCGCACAGCGTTTTATTTCCGCTACGTCAACGTCAGAAGTTGCGTCTGTATGCCTCTGCAACGCTCTCAACCCGCCTCTTAATTGTATCACCGTCCAGCAGATTGAGTGTGTGTGAACGTGGGGAAGTCATGCAGGTAGAGGATGAACAATACAGGAACAAGAGAGATTCCTTGGGCTACGCCGACCAGGGCACGGTGTTGGGGAGAAATACACGAGTTCGTTGCTAGTGTTAGTGTAAGTGCAAATTTAGGTACAGGGACTGCATGAGCTAGTTTCCAGGAGGTGGCGAAATAATGTAGGCGAATGATGGAATTTATTAGTAAGTAAGCTTATCAATGCGTTTTATGATAGGTATGGTTTAGTACAATATTTTAGGATTTCTGAGTGTTTGGTTAGTAAGGTGGATAGTTATGTAGGTTTAGGTTGAAAGGGTTGATTCAGGAAGCATAGTGTTTCTTATGATATGTTTTCTTGTTCGGAGTGCCTATTCTGTAACTTATAACACTAGTGATACGCGTTCAAAAGTGTTATAATCTGACTACCATCTAGCGGTTTTTGAGTGCAACAGGGCAATATGACGTCACTCATTTTGTAAACGATTCACTAGCGCGAAGGGTAGTGTTATATTCATGTCACTAGTGTTATACTGACGTTTGGTTTGTACATTTCGCGGTATTGTTTGAAATATGAGTAGGGACATTTTGTAAAAATTACTAAAGAAAATCTTGGAATTATGCAAATGTACGCAATTGACAATAAACACAATTTTGCACAATTTGAAAGTTGTGCCAGGGAGTAGTGCCACCTTAAAAATAATTTTACTAAAACTTTCAAATACAAAAGTTCCCAAGATTACAACATTGTACATTTGACACGAGACTTCAATCAATATAACTCTTCAAATCGTAGAAAAGTTACAGTATAGGCACCCGGGCGTGTTATTGGGTCGAATATGATGTGGGCGATCTTGGCGGTGTGATGTGTAAATTTAAAACTTATGTGTGAGGGAGAGATGGGATTCACGGATGAGCATAATACAGACAGTATGTTTATGACGAAAAATTCTGCTCGCTTTCTAGGAATAAATGTTAGTCATTATTTTATATGTTGTTTGACATAATGCGTGATGCGAATTGTGTGAATTTGGTGAATTTATCCTCGGCGTTATTTGTTGAAGTTTATTACGCTGTTTAATCTTTTTAGTTCATTCACGTCAGACATTGTTTCAGTGCTGCTATTGTTAAAGATATTTCTATTTTTGATTACCGAGGGTTGCTGACGCTTATTTTGCTGTTGACTGCGTATGTATGCGGTTGTTAATGTTTAGAGAGACTACTGGCTGTGAGGCAGTGCGGGGAAGTAGCGAGCGTCCAGAGGCCTGCTTCCTGGTGACTGTTGGGGGCAGATGTCCAGGTGTTGAATCTTTGACTCTGAAGGCCGTTACTTTTTTTCTGTAAACTATTGAAATGAAGTAATCTGTATTAAATAAGATGTAGAAATATATGTATAGCGACTTAGTTTTTATTTACCAAAAAGTATTTTCTCATGTTAAATATCTATGACGACATTCTTTTGGGACACACTAGGATGTATACTAGAAACCTTGATAATAAGGGGGTATATGATTGATACAATTATTTAATTTTTAATCCCTTTCTTCTGCTCGCCATACAAGACCAAGCCATCTCATTTCATGATTCATTCTTATTCTGTATTCATTTTCTTATATCTTGATTGATCCTAATCTTATTCGTATTATTTTGTGTTCCATTATTTTCAAATTTCTTTGTCTTTTTTTTTGGCATTGTTATCCTGGTTGTAACATAGTTCTGATATTCCAGGTGCTAATTCTAACCTTATTATTAATTTTTGTTTTTTACCGTTTTTTCTATTTTTTTTCTTCTACTTTGAGTTGTAGATGCGGGTGTGTATGTTGATGCCATCTCTTTTTATTATTTTCTGATTATATTTGCCATTTTAGTTACCGTGTTTAATGTTAGTACATTTATATTTACTTGCTATATTTGCCTTGACGGATTTCCTATTATTGAACTTTCGGTCGGACGCTTGAATGTGCTGGTAATATATACCAGCCTTATTTAGTTGTTGTTTTTGTATATTTACATCTTGTTTTTCTTTGTTTTTTCGTCATCTTCCTCTACATATTTGACTTCCTTCGGAATGCATTCGTTTTCTGCCAGTTTTTTCGTTTAGTAACTTTCACGCTTTATTTTAATTTATTTTTATTTCATCAATGTACAAATTTTTTACTTCAAAATGGTATGTTTACCTTCTATTCTTATGACTTCCATTGGCGTTATCAATGTTGTTCTTTCTTTTGCAATGTGATTTGGATAATCTTCTCATATTACTACTTTCGTTCCTTTGAAATACTTTCGGTTTGCCCAAATTTCTATTAATTTCCTTCTTGTTGTTAATTTAATTAAGGTCGGTCTTGTTTTGTATGCCTTTACTCTTAATCTATGCACGAAGTGAGTAAATTAAGTATTGAAATTGGCAACGTAGCATTCAATCTTGTAAAACTTGGGTTGCGGGACTTAGAGGTAAGGCAAAAACTCACTCATTTAGTTATCCGTTTGTTCTAAAAATAAGTAATGCCAATTTCAAACAACGATGTATTATCAGGTTTTGCTACAGTCTTAGGCACACTGCAATGGAAACTTTTACAAAACTTAAGCAGACCTACGAAGTCAGAGTTATTTCAAGTTTTTCGATGGTTTTAGACATTTTCAGAAGGAAAAGAAGCAATTGAAAATGAATCACGCAGCGGAAGGTCTTCATTTTCAAGAGCTGATGAAAATGTCGGTAGAATCTAAGACCGTGTGCGTTCAGATCGTCGGTTGACAGTACATAATGATTGGGAAAAAGTGATTTCCATTAATTCATTCGGGGTGAGAAAAATATGCGCAAAAGTGGTTAATAAAATGAGATTTGGGCCTGTAAATACATTCTTGTAGCTTCTTAGGCTCCTTAGTCGCTTGACTTTCTTCTCTTACCGAGATTGAAAAATCACCTCAAAGGACCTTATTTTGGGACACTACAAAAAATTAAAACGGCCGTAACCGACTAACTGAATGTGATTCCAGTATCCGAGTTCTAGCACAGCCATGAGAATAGGAAAAACCGTCTCCAGCACTATGTGACTTCCCAAGGAATTTATTTTGAGGGAGACAATATTGAATTGTAATTCTATTCTAACAATTTTTTTTAAATCAGTCTCATTACTTAATTTGCACCTCTTGTATATTATTAATATTTTTGTTTTTTATATCAGTTTTTAATGGATTCTTTATTAGATCTTAGCAAGAGTTTTCTAGTTCAAACTTATTTTTTCTTCATCCATTAAGACAAACATTAGAATATTTTTTCGCTGTTAATTTTTTATGTTCTTTCCTATTTTTTTTCTATTTTCAATATGTTACGGGTATGTTCTTTTAAACTATATGCTGTAATATTTAATTCAGTATTTATTTCTTTTTGCTAACAGCTGTTATGAATTGACCACTTCAGAAGATCGTAAAGCCGCAATAAGAAATTAATGCTGCCTTATTTTAAATTAACATATCAATAAAAGATTAAAAACATATTAATAATAAAATGATTGTGAAAGGTAAAAAATAAAATGATAAATTTTGCTTTTGGCTGGGTCAAAATCCATTTCACCGAATTTTGTTTATTACTAAGTGTACACTCTACTACTAAGCTATGTGAACCGTTGCTTGGGAACTATTTTTACGAGATATGAACAACAATTCTGGTAAATTAACATTTTTCTTTATTATTACAGGTGTAAGTTGACTAAGATTTGAACTGTAATTTACAAAATTAGTATCCTCCGATAAGCATAAAATATTTCAAGTAAATATCTTGCACTGGAGAGATACTATTCACGCAATTAACTGATTTCCTAAGTTAATCTACGAGGTAAGACATCTGGCAGAGTTACCTTTGTTGCGTTTTGTTACGTTTATATAGTATAGTATATTATTTAATAAATACGAAAAGTAATATATTCCTCGACGTCAGTGGATAATTGAGGAATGAGTCACTAGTCGAATTTACCAAAAACACAGGAATTCGGGATATTAACTTTTCCTACGAATTATAAATATTATTTTTTCTCCAATGGAAGTATTACTTATTTTTTATTTAAATATATAAATGGTTAGACTTTTTTAACTTCGACATAAAACATAGCTACCACTCGCGTAACTATAGATTCTATGGTTATTATGGTTATTTCTAGTTACCTAGTAACAAGTAATATACCGAAATAACGCATTTTTCGAAATAAAAGTCAAAAAGTTGTCAATTTTCGTACGATCGGAGAAAAAGTAAATTATTTATTGACAGTTATTTTTTGTATATATCGTAGACCTACCTGTATTACGAAATCTGGTAGGAGAAGCACTGGAACTAATAATGTCATCCGCACGATAGCGGCTACCTAGCTCCATGTCGACCGGCAGTGACTTGCCGCATAGACCCCGGAACTTGTCGTCGCAAGCGCTGGCTTCGCAACGCGAACAAGGCTCACCCTGGATGTATAATTGGGTCACGTAGCGGGCAACTCAGCCCGGGCCAGGGTTTCAGTGGCCCAGAAAACACGCATATTATGAACATTTTATTTGATCTAGAAACAAAAATTGAACGTTAATGCCGGTTTGTACCATCCTACTACATCAGTGGCACCTAAAATAGTGACAGTTGAAGGATTTATTATTTTGACGAAGTAAGGCATTAATTGCTGCAAAAAAAATATATTGATTAATATTAGCAAAAAAAGGACATATTTGAACGTGATTGTTTCAAAATTTTTGATTAACAAGTAAGAACTATTTAGTCAAACAATAAAGTACAACAGAGCTAGTTTTACTCTTCATTACCGACGACGAAAGTTGCAGTCAAAAAGTAAAATGGGTATAAGTAAAAGTAAATTAAGACAAATAAAACTATTGAAATTTCTGTAAGCTAAATTACAGGGATAAGTAAAGTATTTACCAAATCGGTAACGTATGATCCTGTCACAATTAATCTTTAACAAACAAAGCTTAGAAGCTCTGTGCTTTTTCTCACACAGAACACAACTAAATTCAATCATATGAATTGATTATACGTAAATGTACGTAATTTATATTTGGAAAGCGAAATATTACGTAAATTTGTTTAGAAATATTATTTTCATGTTCTGTGAAGATTAGTAGCATTAGTATGAACTACTAAATAATACATTTTCATATGCATCTTGCGATGAAAGCCCGGAAATAATTAATATATGACTTGATAAAGAGTTTGTTATGATTTATAAAAAAAAAATCTGGTGTGTCCAACACAATACCTCCCGCCACTATAGTAATATTAATATATTCTATATAAGTTTTTCAATACATTTAATTTATAGTTTTAAAATTAATTTGTTATTGCAGTCAGAATATTTTTAATTTATTTCATACCTAAATTTTCCTTCATAAAATTTGTATGACCAATATGACAGCTATTTTTCACGATACTAAAATCGGAACCGAACTTACTTTGATTCACGCGTGCAAATACATTCCTAATATATTTCTTCCATCTTTTTAAATTTTACAATAAAATTACTTATTTTTCCGTATTTTATCTTTAACACTTACTTACATAAAATTTGACATCATATGTCAAATTTTGTGAACATATGAATAACTCATCTGTTTTATCGAAATTTTTCAGCCTAATCGATATGTAAAATTATTAAAATTTATATATTTTTTTCTATCTAGGTAGAAGTTATATATATAAACGTAATTATGCAGATCGGTAGAAAATTAAAAAATCTTTGTATTTATAATAACAAAGTTTGCGAAAATGTAGTATTTAGAGGTATTTTTTAGGAAAAACGGTTTAAAGCTTCAAGTAAAGTACTACTTCCGGTTAACCAATTGTAGTCAAAATCTAATCAGTTCATCATATTATAATAGAACTCTTAAATACCAAATGTTATATTTTTTACATGTATCCTATTGGAGTTATCGTGGACGAAAAATCGTCACAGACACACACACACACACACAGACACACACACAGACACACACACACACACACACACAGACATACAGACATCACGGTAAAAATAGTAAAATCGTATTCTAGGGACCTTAATTCGTGCTCATATGTTGAAAACTCACACTCGAGAAATCTGACCAAAAACAATACCTCCCTTATCTATATATTGATGGGCGGGAGGTAAAAACACAATATTTTTAACATATGATATAATGGTACCTATTTATGTCAAAATAAAAATTTGAAATAAAAAAGACAGTATAAACAAACATTATAATATTTATTATGCATTTGATTAATTATAATTTTTATCCTTTATTAATATTTTTATTTAACACCGTTTAATTATAGTACTATAACTATGGTATTTTTAGATAAATAAAATAGCTCATAAAACACATGTGAGTTAGAAATTATAACCCACTGTTGGTTCTTGTCAACATAACTACGTTATAAAACCCCTAAATACTTTTATATATTTTTTATCAATAAATAAAAAGTATTGGATAAAATATATGGCACACGTACCTAAGCAATTCTCACGTGACTAATTTGTAATATATAATATTGTTCTACATTTGTGAAAAGCATTCTTTATTTTTCCATCTTTAAAAGGCGCAGTGTAAATATCTTGTAATTTTAGTTATTATTCCATTGGGTACATCTTGAGAAATTTCTGAATATGGTTCTTATTTAAAAATAACCTTTTTGTAAGTCAATACTGAACTAAATTATTTTCGACGGCCCGTAGACTATTTGAGTAGTCTTAAGTGTTGAAAATAAACATCTTTATTCAAGAATAAAAGGTGTATGTTGATTTCAAAAAATTTATAAATTAGAGTGATTATTGCTATAAGAGTACATGCTGTCGGCAGAGAGTACACGAAATGTGTACTGTTCCGTCTCTTGGCACTACATTCGACAAACCTGCATCTGCAGGGATGAGTTACGCTCATCAGACGCGTCAAAGCGAAGTGCGATGACTACCAGTGCCGAGCGATTCCTGTTCCCGGGTGCAAGCCCGGTAAGGGACCTACTGGTGGGGCGGGCCACTATCCAAAGCCCTACTAGCTATGCAGGCTAGCATCAGGGTTGATTGGCACGTAACTCACACGCCGGGGTGAACGAAGCACCCCCTAGGCAGCATTTGTCTGTTGAAATATTTTACCCTTCACCTTGCGCATGCTGAAGGCCACAACGCGCCTCCCGTTACGCCAACCAAGGTATAAAAACCCCGGGACTGATTAGCCCCACGGAGTACCGGTTTAGCCTCCCGGTTGAGGTTCGCTGTTACAGGTTCCAGGACGAAGCCCTTCCCCTAACAGCTCCTTAATTAGGCTCTTAAACTCCAGGCATAAGTATTGCCAGCTCCAGGATGGGGAGTCGCCAGCTCCAGGAGGAGGAGTCGCCACCTCCAAGTTTCCCAAAGGCAGCCCATAGGAGAAGACGAAGCTAATCCACCCGGCACTACCATGGTTCCACACCCTGGCCCTCATAGGTGTCCAGATCCCCACCACTGCAGCATGGTGGTGCCGCACAACATTTACCCTACATTCACGCCAACATAAATACACATCTCACGCATACATGTAGCATCCATCACCAAACAGTCCCAACCTCAATCCTTCGAACCTACCGCACCACCTGTCTGACACCTCGTATCCTTTCTTCACGCCTTGTGAGGGCTATCGCCGCGAAGTCCTTAGCAGCCTGGTAGGTTTCTTCATCCTGCAAAGCACCTGCAACGATAAACCCATCCCCCCTCTGAGTGATCTCGAGGCGACGGAGATCGCGAACGTCCCCCAGCAACGAAAACCTCACCAACACGTGGAGCCAGGTTTCTTCACCCATACCGCAATCACACTCACTACCATCCGCCAAACCCCTTAGCATGCAAGAATGCCCTCATGCTCCCGTGCCCTGTACCCCGTTCTACATCGTGCCATGCAACCCCGCTACGACTCCAAATACACACGCGTCTGTCCCGGAAAAAATCCCGCCAGATCGCGATATCCGCGCCACCCAATTCGCGAAACCTGTCAAGGATCGAGTTCCAAGACAGGTTGTCGACCGCGCCTTTAAAATTTACCAATACCCCCAACACATACTTCTTTCCGGATTCACGAACCGTAGACTTCACGTCACGCCACGCGTCCTCGTCTGACTTTCTTTTCTGAAACCCATGCTGCTGCCTGTGAAGACCGTCTAACAAAGGAGACAATCTCCCAACAAGTAACCGCTCGAGAACCTTACCGAAGACACTCAGTGAGGTTATCAGTCGGTACGAGCTTAGATCATCCCACACTCTATCTTCCGACTTCAGCAGTACAACCACACGTCCATGCTTCCATTGAACATTGAGTTTACGTAGATAGACAATGAAGTCCATACGTGCCGAAGCATCGTCGCGTCTACTTCATCTAAGGTAGGCGACTTATCGATAGACATTGAAAAGACTGCCGACTTGACGTCATCCCAGCTGAACTCGCGTTCCCCACGAATGGCATCGACTGCCATTGTCGGTTCAACCGCGGCCGGAAAGAAGCTATCCAACAAAACGTTCGCGTTTTCTTCCTACGACTCAGCTACCCGATTCCCATGCCTAATTATGGGAATGTCCGCATCGCCTCTCAAACCGCGTCAGATACGATTCAACGCCCCCCTTGTATCATCGCGACCTTGCTCGCGAACGAACTCCCTCCAGTGCTTATCCTTCTCTTCTCTAAGCAGCTCTCGGTACGCCCGGACACTAGCTCGGTATTCAGCCTCACATATATTTAAAGAATCCGACTGGGTACGTCTGGCAATCTAGAAAGCCCGCGGTTGCGCCGTGAAACCCTTCGCAGGGCTGACAACTCCTGTGTTCACCAATGGACTGCTCTCCGTCGAACGACTCTCGTTCTCCTTTTCAGGAGTCGGTCATTAGTGCTGGTTACCCAGCCCAAGAGGACCTCCGATTGTCTGTCTGCTCACATCTCAACGAAGTAGGAATAATCCATGTCTACTATTGATTTCAACTCAGTCTCATACGTATCCCAATCTACATTCTTCATCACGCAGCCTACGCAAATAACCACGTCACGTACATCGATCTCCCTTCCTGTTACCGTGACACGAATGGCATTGTGAACCGAGATCCCCCAATCATCAATGACCTCCCACGACCACGTTAACCGATCCCCCGCTCTGTTAGTGAATGTAACGTCTATGTCGCTCATCCCGCCCGTACCATTGTACGTGAACACGCGACTCGGCTGGTTTAGCACAACTAACCTGAACGTATGGACTAGATCCTCAATTAGTCGGCCTCGCTCAACCCGATCACCATACCGAAACGTTTTTCATTTACCAACCCACAACGGCGAACCGACGTTCGCATTTAACCCCACAATAATAGGAGAATCATTCACTCTTACATTCACACATCGAAGATAGTCGATATCTTGCCCAATATCCGATATTGGCAATATAATGAACAAACAAATATTTGATCTACCGGCCCAATAATTGCTACGCAGACTCTCTTGGTTGTGACGAGCTCAGGGACCTCCAACACGTTGAGGCTGTCATCTAGAACAACCACAGCCGCCTTGGGCGGCCCCTCCCCCATACGTGCGTAAACGCGCGACGAGGTTGGCATGTCACAAACACGAGAATTAACCGTATAGGGTTCCTGTAATAGGGCTAACCCAATATGTTCTGCCAACAACCCCCGACTCGCGACAGACATGATTTGTCTACCCCGACCACAATTCAATTGGATGATGCGCATGCAACCCACCAATCAATTGACTGTCCTCCCGATCTCCTGCTCAGGGTTCTTATAGTAGAACAATAAAATTCCGGAATGTTTGCCACCCCTCTGGAAAAACAGAACAATGGGAAGCGAGCGGACCTGTCGTGACAGATCCGCTAGCGGCCGTCGCCCGTGGCGTGACGTTGGGATCGCTACATTAGTTTTGATAATTCAATAACATTAGTATCATTAGACAGTCTAAAGCTAGCGTATGTGGACTGTGCTGAACTTCCGGTTAAACCTCTTCCTGTGGAGACATGTCTAGTAGTGGACTCCATCTCCGAAAAGGAGACCTTCTGCACCGGTTACCGGTTTTGTTTTGTTTTATATTTCTTTTATAATTATTGTTCTAGCTCATGTTTGTGTTTATATTTTATTTTTATTTAGTGACATTTATCAAACAATAATAAAAACAGTATTGTGAAAAGCATTCAATATTTTATTCCCTTTAACACTAAATAATATTAACTATAAATATCTTGCATAACATAACAATATGACCAGTGTTAATATTACTGGTTTTGTTGTCATTATCAGAAGTATTAATATTGGTTGAGTTAGTATACAATGACTGAAAGTAAAGGCCGTTTTAGATGTTGCATTCCTTCATTCTTATATATATATATATATATATATATATATATATATATATATATATATATATATGTATATATATATATATGTATATATATATATATGTATATATATATATATGTATATATATATATATATATATATATATATATATATGTTAATTCATAATTCATAATGCATATTAGATAGTAGAAAACTTTTTGTTATTAGATATAAGTTTTAGATTTTGTTTATACATGTTAGTTAGTAAGAGTCATTTTGTTCGTCTTTTATATTTGTATTTATAACGTTTATTTGTACTTGTTGCCGCCATCCCTCAACATTGTAAAATCCTTTCCCAGCAGAAAGTCCGAAGTTCATATTGCCCCATCATAAAACACCTAACATTTTCCTAGAGCCATAAACTACCAAAATTCTATTCCATAACCACCTTTTCTAAAAAACCGACAACTTTCTATTCTTAGTTCGTCAACCCTTAAACTTTCCAAACCAACCCCCACCTCTTTTCTTTGTACGAAATTCATATAAAATTTTAGACACGATAGAAAACACTTATAGTTATTCCGTATCTGCACGACACCCCGAATCCACATCCGAAATTAGCCAAGTACACCAGGAAACATTTCGCCGTAAATAAAATTTATATGTAGTTGTATAGACTAGCTTATAAATTTTATTAGATCTTGCACCATTTTTGCTACAATTTAATTTAGACAGTATCAAACAGCAATTTGTTTTAAATATTGAATACGACCGTAAATGTATTGAAAAAAACAGAACACGTATTTTCATACAATCTGTCAGCCAATTTACCTGTGAGCATGCGTATATATGAATTTTGTGAACTCACGTGTCTATAACGTTTATTTTATTTAGTATGGTTATAGAAAACTTAGTGTTACTACTTGCAAAGTTGTAAGTATTGCAAACTTATGTAACTTGAAATATAAATGAATTTATGGTTAATTTTGCTTATCAAATTGACACATTGAAGAAAAATGCGCAGAATCAGAACCGATATATAGAAGAAATTCGTAAAAATCTAACAAGGTATTAAATCATTTCTTGTATTATTTAATATCCTATATATTCTCTAGCCTTAAACGGCTTTAAGTAGCAAAAAAAATTACATACCTCTTTCCCTGTCGTATAAAAATATTGAATTTGGTAGATAATTTACATTTCGGAATTATTTTATTTGTTGCCAAAAATAATTGATATTATGTCCCATATTGTGTTTAATGTTTTTGTATATAATTATCATTAGTCTGAGCTATTTTAATTCTTTGGCAAAGGGATAAAACTGTATTATAATCATTAACATCATTATAAACTTTCCAATTTTATGATATTTGTCGTTTTCTTTTATCATATCTCCTGTTGAATAAAATTTCATAGCGATTAATAACTGTTCCGTTTAATGTAATATATTGTAAATTTCTTCTTATATTGTCTCTACAGTGAATTTTGTCAGTTGAAAACGTTGATCAAATTTCTTATCACTCCAGTTATTTTAATTACCATGTCGCATTCTAACAGTATTTTAGTTTGTATATCCTATATACTAAAAGGCTAGATTCACTTTCTTTCATATCACTCTCTATAGATTCATCACGAGCATCAAGTAACATTTGTAAAGGCCTACAGCCTGAACCATACAAGTGATTGTTACATATATTTTTTTAATATGTGAGGGCTAATGAGATCTGGTGCCTTTTCGGTGTCTCATATTTTTACTGTTAGTAGTTTTCGTGTAAAAAATTAAAACTGTGCAAAAATGCTGCCTTGAAACAATGGATCCCAGAGGCCACGTCTAAATTTAAGAAGAATCACGCCGTCATCCGTCACTTTTGACAATCTGTCTATGAACTTTAAATGATTATATCTTTTAATAGATCATTGATATTCAAGATTTAAAAACAATTTCATGAATAATAGACTTGAGCAAAGGTGTTACAACTAATTTAAGTTTAAAATATAACGTATTTAATTAATATAAATTTTGACGTTTCCAATGTCAAAAGTCAATGTTGCCAAATGTGTGATGAAGTAACTAAATTAAAACCAAATATTCCTAAAATATCTTCACTGAAGACGGTGGCAGTTGTATTAGGGTTGACAATATTAATTTATAAATTTAAAAATTAACTTTTTTTTTTAATGCAAACAGTGTTGCCAAATTATAAAGTAACTAAATAAAAATCAAATATTCCTAAATAAAATAAATTGAATACGTTGCTGTGTTTGTTATCAAAAGAAAAGAAACCATAAGGGCCAGTTTTAAAATGACAAACAAATGTGTCATGTCGATCTGCTTTTGTTTTTCGTAAAAAGTTGTTAGAAGTAGGTCGTATTTGGGTTTTAAGGAAACGACACAATACGGAATGGTGTGCACGAATGATAAAAATGTTCTACGTAGATTAGAATTTGTTTTTTGCAAAATGTCAGAAAAATGTCGTGTTTGGGTATTTTCGAATTACATAAGTCAATATTGCCAAATGTTTAATAAAGTAACTAAACAAAGAACAAATATTCCCAAATGAAAGGTTACTGAAGACAGTGAATGTAATATTAGGCTAGGTCACGATGAGGGCTAGCGTGCAAAATGAACAAAAAAGTTCTATTTCGAACGGCTTTTGTTTTTTGTAAAAAATTCTCAAAGGTATGTCGAGTTTGGTCTCAAATGAAAGGTCTCGGAGAGGGCTAGCGTGCAGAATTGACAAAAATGTGCTATGTCGATCGGTTTTTGTTTTTTGCAAAAAGTTGTGAGAAGTATGTTGTGTTTGGTATCAAATGAAAAGGCTCGATAAGGGCTGGTGTGCAGAATTAACGAAAATGGTCAATGTCGATCGGCTTTTGTTTTTTGCAAAAGGTTGTCACAAGTATATAGTGTTTGGTATCAAATGAAAAGTCTCGGTGTGGGCTAGCTTGTACATGTAATAAAAATGTTTCTTGTCGATCGACTTTTGTTTTATGCAGAAAGTTGTCAAAAGTATGTCGTGTATGGTAGCAAATGAAAGGTCTCAATGAGAGTTGGGGTACATAAATGACATAAATGTTTCATGTCGACCGGCTTTTGTTTTTTGCAAAAAATTATTAGAAGTATATCGTGTTTGCAATCTAATGAAAGGTCTCGGTGAGGCCTGACGTGGAAATATGAAATAATTGTTTCATGTCGATCGGCATTTGTTTTTTGCACTGACAGCGGAGCCCTAGGGAATGATCGGCGTAGCCGAGAATTCGCTAGTCCATATACTAAACGATTAGATTCACTATCTATATATCTATCTATATATCTATCTATATATCTATCTATAGATTCATCACGAGCATCGAGTAACTTTTGTAATCGCCTACAGCCTGAACCATGCAAGTGATTGTTATAAATTTTTTTTTAATATGTGGGTGCTAATGAGATCTGGTGCCTTTTGGGTGTCTTATATTTTTACTATTAGTAGTTTTCGTGTAAAAAATTAAAACTTTGCACAAATGCTGCCTTGAAACAATGGATCTCAGAGGCCATGTCTAACTTTAAGAAGAATCACGCCGTCATCCGTCACTTTTGACAATCTGCCTATGAATTTTAAATGATTATATCTTTTAATAGAACATTGATATCAAAGATTTAAAAACAATTTCATGAATAATAGACTTGAGCAAATGTGTTACAACTAATTTAAGTTTAAAACATAACGTATTTAATTAATATAAATTTTGACGTTTCCAATGTCAAAAGTCAATGTTGCCAAATGTGTGATGAAGTAGGTAATTTTGACAAGTGTAAAGTACGAATATTAAAGTACAATAATTTTGAAAATGGACAAAGATATTATTAACTGAACTATGTATCTGTACTTTATAATATTGAGCAAAATATGTATTATTATTGTAGAAATTGTATATGGCACAATTAAAATTTTCTGACATTTAACGTTTGTTATAATTGGTTATAACATAAATTTATACTAGAAATTTTGCAACTTGATACAATACTCAGAAAATATGTTGGTTTGTACTTATTATTTATTATTGAAATAAATATAAAATGATATATGTATGTTTTAGAAATGTAGAGAAAGATATAAAAAGGAAAGAAATATACAAAAGATTGGAAATAAGCAGTACTAAAGAATATGAAAGACGAAAGAGTACAATTTATTATTCCTGCAAAAGCAGAAACATTATTTTTCAGAAAATAATTCAATTAATTGACATTCTGTTCTTTATATACAAGAGAGTTATAAGAATAATTCAAATAACGCGCATTTTTTGAGCCGGTGTTCTTCTTTTGATTCATATGCGTTTCAACCCTCTATTTTATTTAGTGAACGACAAGTTCGAAGAAATTAAATCATTTGTCAAAACATGTTATGTGTCAGACCTTAGACTAGGAATAGTGGGGAGACAAGGCATATGGACGCGTATATTTCAAAATCATCAGAGCGATTTTGAGCCTTAATTATATGTCAAAATCAGCTGAAACAGGCTAATCGACCAGTTAAATACTGTACAATTACAGTTGTCCAAATAAATACTTGATTATTAATGAATAATCACATAATTTTATTTTATAGATGTAAATACATATATTCGTATGAAATAACAATAAACAATACAATACAAATAATACTAAAAATAATAAATATGTAAAAGTGTAAAATTATAAAAGTTGCATTTTCTCTAATCATTCCATAGTAGCTGGTATAATATTATGTTGATCTACAAAACCATGTTCAAATTTATTTAATGGTCAATTTTCCACAATATGCGAAATTGTTTCTATTTGTTATTTTTTATTTAAAATGTATTATTTTCGTATTTTTGTGGCGTATTCTTTGAGTTTCAAACATTTTAGATTTTGTTAAATAAAATAACCGTAATTCTATATACCTATTTAAAACCAAATAAATTAACTGGTTTCTGTGGTTATGTGCAGAAGATTGTTCAAAACTATGCTCAACTAATTCATTAAAAATAAAACTGAAATTAATGTTTCTTAATGTATTAGAAATTAATATTTTAATAATATTATTATTGCCTAAAATTTGTATTGTACTGTTTATTGTTATTTCATACGAATATATATATTTACATCTATAAAATAAAATTATGTGTTGATACATGAATAATCAAGTATTTATTTGGACAACTGTAATTGTACAGTATTTAACTGGTCGATTAGCCTGTTTCAGCTGATTTCGACATGTCATTAAGGCTCAAAATCGCTCTGATGATTTTGAATTCCGTCTTACGGCGACTTACACAGCATGCCCTGTCTCCCCACTATTCCTAGTCTAAGTGTCAGACCTTCATAATTTACTTAAAAGTCTTGCCAGCACATTGTTGTTTATTGTATTTGCAAAATGACAAGTACACCTATAATTGTAAGCCGGAATATACTTTGCAAACGTATTAGAAATAGTAAGTTACAAATAAATTTCTATTATATTGAATAACAAGTTATTTATTATACATGTTTTGTAGTACTGTCCTGAGTACTGTACTTCATTTTAAATTAGACAGGCGATAAAAAATTAAATAATGACAATTAAAAGTACATGATATCATTAGAAGATTTTGACTTAAAATCAACAATTAAGTGGGATAACTGACTATCGGAAATTTTAAATTCTGAGCTAAAATCGTTCACAATACTAGACAAACAATACGTGGTATTAATTTCCTGCAATCTGTTAACAAAACCTGTAAGTAGCAGAAGATATGTTTTAACTCCGAATGAATGTATGTACATCACAGATTGTGTTGTCCTAAAACATCTTTATTATGAAAAAAATAATACAAGCTGGAGGGGATGTACTATTTTTATTTTTATTAAAAAATAATTACAATCAAACGAACGAAGTAGAATTTAAAATAAATTTAATAAAATACGTTTTATGATAAATATGTTTTTAATGCAGGATTGGTTTATCGACTGGTTGTTAATATGAAGAAAGTCTTTATTGGAGTTACAGTAACTGCAATAAAGACCTTCCTCTAATGTTTTTTTTTAATTTGTAATTTTCATTTTACAGCTATGAATGTGAAAATTAATAATAATGTAGGTACACTGAACAATAGTTGCAGTTTATTTTAACAAAAATACAATATGAATGATTATACACAAATTTTGAATGTATTTCATGTAAGTATACATTTTAGTGCAATTAATCTCTACCAATACGTTGTATTTTATTAACAGTTATTATGTTATTACGTTATTAGTATGAATCAGTGAAGAAGTTCATGTTGCAACCATTTGAAAACGGTTGCATTTGGAATATAAGCACTAATGCCAGAGTATCAGTTTTCGCTCAAAAGTTCGCCCTTATCTTATGATCAATTAGAATGGAAGTTAAAGATTCGAACAACAAACCTTGCATCTGTGACGCTAAAAGTAAGTATTATAATTATTTCGTTATTGTATATAACACGTTCATTTCGTTTTAAAGTAAAATTCTCATTTAAATTAAAAGTATATTTGTGTTATAACATTATCAATAAATTATTATTTAAAATTTATTATTTTTGAATTTTTAATAATTTAATTTTTGTATTTATCGGTATGTACGGTGTCGGTATTAATAATTTCACATTTACCGACATTTCGGAAATACTAATTTGAGATCAGGGACACCATAGAAAACAAAATTTGTTTATCAAGAATATTGCTTCTTCACCTGTGTGTAGAGTAATTTCATTTATTGTGCTTTGTTACAATATATTTATATTGCGAATTAATATTCATTGTCTTTGAGCAGAGCTGCAGTAGTCACAATAAAATAAATCCCGTTTAGTGTGCCGCTAAATTCAAATCTAAGGTGAGAAATATTTTATATCTTTTACAACCCTCGAAAAATCAACTTGCAAGTTCGCAATTTACAATTAGAAAAATGTCATTTACAACCAAGCTAATAGAAATTTTAATTTGTGATTTCATTATTTTTTACCTCCCGCCTATCAATATATAGATAAGGGAGGTATTGTTTTTGGTCAGATTTCTCGAGTGTGAGTTTTCAACATATGAGCACGAATTAGGGTCCCTAGAATACGATTTTACTATTTTTAGCGTGATGTCTGTATGTGTGTGTGTGTGTGTCTGTGTGTGTGTCTGTGACGATTTTTCGTCCACGATAACTCCAATACGATACATGTAAAAAATATAATATTTGGTATTTAAGAGTTCTGTTCTAATATGATGAACTGATTAGATTTTGACTACAATTGGTTAACCGGCAGTAGTACTTTACTTGAAGCTTTAAACCGTTTTTCCTAAAAAATACCTCTAAATACCATATTTTCGCAAATTTCGTTATTATAAATTCAAAGATTTTTTAATTTTCTACCGATGTGCATAATTACGTTTATATATAACTTCTAGCTAGATAGAAAAAAAATATATAAATTATAATAATTTTACATATCGTTTAGGCTGAGGAATTTCGATAAAACAGATGAGTTATTCATATGTTCACAAAATTTGACATATGATGTCAAATTTGATGTAAGTAAGTGTAAAAGATAAAATAAGTAAAAAATGAAGTAATTTTATTTTAAAATTTAAAAAGATGGAAGAAATATATTAGGAATGTATTTGCATGCGTGAATCAAAGTAAGTTCAGTTTCGGTTTTAGTAACGTCAAAAATAGCTGTCATATTGGTGATACAAAATTTATGAAGGAAATTTTAGGTATGAAATAAATTAAAAATATTCTGAACTGCAATAACCAACTAATTTTAAAACTACAAATTAAATGTATTGAAAAACTTATATAGAATATATTACTAAATTGGCGGGAGGTATTGTGTTGGACACACCAGATTTTTTTTATATTATTTTATTTCTTATTAAATTCTATATTTTTCTGGTTTACCCGGCGCCAGTAGTTTTTAACCGGTTTTCCGTAAACCTACAAAAGATGTGTCTCCATTATTTTTATTTAGCTGAAGTATGCTCCAAAATATGCTAAATTATTTATTGCACAAATTAAAAAAATATTTAGGCGGGTATTTCATCGTCTCTGGTGGGCCGCGTGTTATAACTAATTGCGAGTTAGTCCAACCTACAGTTTTTGAGAGTTCATCTTCTATTTAAGTATAAGTAATTTACTTTAAATTTATAATCAGTACACTATCTCTAATAGGCCGTGAAAGCGTGACGTCAAAATGGAGCGGGAATTACATATTTATTTTTCGGTTTGAAATTTTGGTAATGGTGAACAAATCACATAACCGTTCAATTTAAATAACTTTCATCTGTTGTGTACTTATGTTTCGTTATGTATATGTCCGTATAAAATCTATTTTAGCTTAATATGCAAGAATGCATGTTTTTTTTATTAACATATAGGGTAGGAAAGGTACAAAATTATTTAAAAAATAAATTTATTAAGTGGTTGATTCTTGGGTCTTAGTAACAGTACTTTTATCTCGCAAATTTTTTATTCTGAGAATTTTAAAATGTAGCAGACGTTTCTGTTACATCCAAAAAAAAATTAAAATTGCGAAAAGTTGACTATTTTATTGTTATATATAATTAGAAATCTATGAATGTATTTTTTGTGAAAAATCTTTAAAATATACAGGCTGTTCCATTTAAGCGTGCCACCATTGCTATCTCAAAAACTATAAGAACTACCAGGTTGGTTAACTTAGCAAGGAATCACCATTTTACAAGTCTATTAACATAAGCCAAACAAATATTTTTTTAAACCAATGGTTCTCAAGATATGGAGTGGTTTTTTTTGCCCATTATGTTGTTCTTGTAAAATGGTGGTTCTCGCTAATTTAAACAACCTAGTAGCTCTTATAGTTCTCGAGATAGCAATGGTGGCACACTTAACTGGAACACCCTATATTTACCGAAAACAACATTTTTATTTAAATTTTATTTATTTACAAATAAAACACACAATGTAAACTATCCGCAAATTTCTTGTAGTCCAACCATGATACCATGTCTTAAATACATCCACTATTAAATTATAAACATACATACTACACATAAGAACACAACAGATGACAGTTGTTTAAATTGCGCGGTTATAGTTTGTTCACTACATGGACAATCTCAAATATATTATTATATTTCACGTTGTGTAATTGCCGCTCGATTATGACGAGAGCAGATTCACGGCCTAGACATTGTACATAGTTTGCAGTATTTAGTAATTTAGCAATCTAATAATACAAATACACATTTATTTCGTATTAATTTTTTATAATGCTATACATATATTTTAAATATTAATTTTACTGTAGGTTTACAACTTGACTGCAGCAGAGTAAGAGAAAGAGTGCAAGATTTCATTATCCTAACAGAAAAGAACCTGATCGACTTATAATCGAAGGCCTGACGTAATTATTGGTAATTATAAATATTGAAAAGAACAACACACTCAAAAATTGTAAGTTTTGTATAATTTTTAAGTACATAACAAAATGCCAAGTAAAGATAGAATTAAACGTCTTAAGCGCAAGCAAAACAACGAGAAAAATGCGGCAAAAAAATAATAAAAATGATAATACGGGAAATATGGAAGAAAACTTTATTAATAGTCAGGTTCAATCAGGTTGTAGGAGTATATCTGTCATTTCAGTAGCGGACAATAATATCAATAATGTACATACAAGTAATCAAACGGCTAATGTAGGAATTAGGACAGTAAACTATCAGATTCAGTTAATAGACCAGGATATTAACACGTTGCTAAATCCTGCAGGGTACTTAGAAGACGTACACATAGACTTTTTCTTTTCTTTAGTCCGTTCTATGACTGAGTACAACCCTCAGCCTACAGTGTATGTAAATGCTCCGGACCGTATCATTCCAGTTCAACAAGGAACTAAACACTTACAAATTTTATTCGTACCAGGTGCAAATACCGGTAGTATTGGTCATTGGCTTACCGCGTACTATGACGGTTCAGAGATAATTATTTACGACAGCATGAATTCTCAATGTTTAAATTCAAATGCCAGTTTATATTTAGAAAGACTGTTTCCTTATAGACCAACAGTTAAATTTGTCCGGGTTCAGCAGCAGACCAACACTTTTGATTGTGGGTTGTTTGCAATTGCGTTTTGTACGAGTATCATATTTAACCGCAATCCGGAACAGGAAAATTATGATATCAATAAGCTTAGGTCACATACTTTAAATTTGTTTCGAACACGTAATTTAGTATTATTTCCGATAACACGACAGCAGAAATTAAGAGAAAATCATTTAAAGCGTAAAGAGAATGAAACAGCTGAAGAACGGTCCAAACGTCTAAAATTAAATACAGAAAATAAATTAAAAATTTTAGCTAATGAAACACTTGATCAACAAACAAATAGGTTAAATAAATTAAAATTTAATTTCAAAGAATACATTAAAAATGAAACACCTGAACAAAAAACAAATCGCTTAAATAGATTAAAAGATAACTTTCAAAATATGATTCAAATAGAAACACATGAACAAAAAGAAAAACGTTTAAATAGGTTAAAAAATAATTTAAAAACTTCTATAGAAACAGAAACTCCCGAACAGAGAGAAAATCGTTTAAATACTTTAAAAAATAATTTTAAAATTTCAATAGAAACAGAAACACCCGAACAGAGAGAAAATCGTTTAAATAGGTTAAAAAATAATTTTAAAAATACAATTGAAACAGAAACACCGGAACAAAGAGAAAATCGTTTAAATAGGTTAAAAAATAATTTAAAAACTTCAATAGAAACAGAAACTCCCGAACAGAGAGAAAATCGTTTAAATACTTTAAAAAATAATTTTAAAATTTCAATAGAAACAGAAACACCCGAACAGAGAGAAAATCGTTTAAATAGGTTAAAAAATAATTTTAAAAATACAATTGAAACAGAAACACCGGAACAAAGAGAAAATCGTTTAAATAGGTTAAAAAATAATTTTAAAAATACAATTGAAACAGAAACACCGGAACAAAGAGAAAATCGTTTAAATAAGTTAAAAACTAATTTTAAAAAATCTATAGAAATAGAAAGCCCTGAACATAAAGTACGGCGTTTAAATATGTTAAAAGATAATTTTAAAAAAGTAGTTGAAACAGAAACACCGGAACAGAAAGAAGAGCGTTTGTTAAAAAATAATGTAATAAATAAAAATAAAATTAAGACACGCAAAAATAAAGTTAATGATAAAGTTAGATTAGCTAGCAAAGGTATAGGAATGCAAATTGAACCGCATTCGTTGGGTCCAATGTCTGCACTGTGCACTTACTGTTCATCCAAAAACTTCGCGTATGAGAAGCCCTCGGACGGCAAATTCACACACTGCTGCCGTAAAGGCAAGTTAAACGCAGATCAATTAGGCGAGTTTCCGGAATACATAAAAAGTCTAATGATCAATAATAACGCGGACAGTAGAAATTTTAAAGATAATATTAGACAGTACAATAGTGCGTTAGCTTTTGCTTCCTTTGGGGCTAAAATTTCAATGCCTCCGGGCAGAGGACCATATTGTTTCCGAATACATGGTCAAATTTATCATGATTCAGCCAGTTCCTTATATCCAACTAATAATAATGTTGAAAAATATGCGCAGTTATACATTATAAATTCTGCGGAAGCGTTAGAGAAAAGAATGAATGTAGAATACAATAAACAGTGTAAACCAAATATAATGGGGCAGTTAGATGATATTATTAGAGAAATTAATCCGTATTCTCAAGCGTACATGATGTTAAAAGAAGTAGAGCAAAGAGAAATAGCTAGGGCAAATATTAATAATCAGTCAGTGCCAGAAATTAATTTGTGGATAGTTAGTGACAGACGAAAAGATAAGCGTAGGTATAATGTACCAACATGTAATGAAGTGGCTGTAGTTTTTACATCAAATGACGGAGAGCCACCAATAGATAGAGACATTTGTGTTCACCCAAGAGCAGGCGGTTCTGTTAGATTTAATCAATTCAGCGAAAACTGCGACCCCATGACATATCCCATACTTTTTCCTCGCGGTGAATGTGGCTGGAACATGAACCTAAAGCATGCCGACGGTATTAAAAAACAAAGCATGCTACAATTTTACATGAATAGATTAGCAATTAGAGATACATTTAATCCGTGTTTAGAAGCCGGAAAGCTAACTCAGCAGTACATTGTAGATGCATATGTGAAAGTCGAGGCTGAAAGATTGACTTATATTAGATTAAATCAGCCTACCCTCAGAGTAGAGCTGTATAATGGGTTAATGGACCATGTAAATAATTTAGCAGATAATGAGGGCGGTAAGGCGGGCACAATGGTTATTTTACCATCCACATTCCAAGGTGGCAGTCGTTTTATGTTAAAAATGTATCAGAACGCTATGTCAATTGTTAGAGAATTCGGCCGACCTGATTTGTTCATAACAGTAACGTGTAATCCAAAATGGCCTGAAATAATTGAACAGTTACGCGAAGGTCAAAGTTCTGCAGATCGGCCAGATATAGTAGCGCGAGTTTTCAACGGAAAAATTAAAAGTTTGATGAATGAAATTCTTCACGATGATATTTTTGGAAAAGTCGTAGCCTTTATTTTTGTAATAGAATTCCAAAAACGTGGGTTACCACATATGCATTTGTTGTTGACATTAGATAGCGATAGTAAAATCCGTAACAAAGATGAAATAGACGAAATTGTAAGCGCCGAAATTCCAGATGAAGACGATGAACCAGAGTTGTATCAATTAGTTCGAACGCACATGATCCACGGTCCCTGCGGTATATTAAATAAATATTCACCTTGCATGAATGAAAATAAATGCACAAAAAGATACCCTAAAGAATTTCGAAACGAAACACACGAAAATATTAACGGTTATCCTCTTTACAAAAGGCCAGATAATAATGCAAAGATATATATTCTCTGGAAAAACGGTTTAGTAAAATATACAATAGATAACAGATGGATAGTACCTTACAATCCATATTTGCTAAAAAAGTATAAAGCTCATATTAATATCGAAATATGCTCTTCGGTTAAAAGTGTTAAATATATTTGTGCGATTATCTGTGTAAGGGTCATGACTGCGCAAGTATTAAATTAGGTCAACCAGATAAAGATAAAGTAATTCAATGGGATGAAATCAACGGTTATTTAGATGCGAGGTATGTTTCTGCTCCAGAATGTTGTTGGAGGCTACTGGAATATCCCTTACACGATAAATCACATACAATATTTGAGTTAGCTGTTCATTTGAAATACCAACAGGCGGTATTTTTCGTTAATGGTCAAGAGAAAAAAGCAGTAGAACGGGCAGCGAAAAAAAATACAACTTTAACTGCGTGGTTTATTCTAAATAGCACAGATGTAAATGCTCGGCAGTATGTTTATATGCAAATTCCAAAATATTATGTATTTGTTAATAACGCTTGGAAGGCTAGGCAACGCGAGTCAAAACCACCAATAGGCCGAATGATTTCCGTCAGTCCCAGAGATATAGAAAGGTTCCATCTACGTTTAATATTAGTACACGCGAAAGGGGCTACAAGTATCGAAGACTTGCGTACCGTAGATGGTAAGTTGTATAACACATACCAAGAAGCTGCCCGCGCATTAGGTCTTTTAGCAAATGATAAAGAATGCGAAAATTGTTTAGGTGAGGCAGTGATAAATAAATTTCCGAGACAATTAAGAGAATTATTTGCATATTTAATTTGTTTCCACACGTCCACCAATGCCGTAGCTTTGTGGGAAAAATTTAAAGAGTATTTGATAGAGGATTATTTATTGCACAATTCCGAAAAAGTAGCGCAAAATAAATGTTTAAGAAAAATTCAAGAAATATTAGAAATACATAGATTCACATTAAGCGATTTCGGTTTACCGCTGCCAGATGACGTAGACGAAAATGAAAACGATTTGATTGATACTGCAGCAGAGAAATTAGAGGGAGAACAAAATGTAGCGTTGTTTAATAATGATCAAAGAGAAATTTTAGATTTAATTTTGAATGCCGTATCAGATAGTAATAGCAAAAATAGATATTTCTTTGTAGACGGTCCTGGTGGTACAGGAAAGACATTTTTATATAATACCCTCATCAGTATTTTAAGAGGTCAAAATATTAAGGTAATAGCCGTGGCGTGGACAGGAATAGCGGCTACTTTATTAAAAGGTGGACAAACTGTACATTCGGTTTTCAAGTTACCAGTACCTGTAAATGACGGCTGCGTATGTAAAGTTAAAGCGAATAGTAATGCAGGCAAACTAATAAAAGATGCAAGTGTAATCATCTGTGACGAAGTAACAATGATACCGAAACACGCGTTAAATGCAATAGATTTACTTTTAAAAGATTTAATGAACAATACGGTACCATTTGGCGGGAAAGTTATAGTATTAGGTGGTGATTTCAGACAATGTTTACCGGTAGTAAATTATACAAATCATCGTACCACAATAATAGAAACTTGTGTAATAACAAGTCACTTATGGCAACTCTTTCAAAAATTTTCTTTAAAACAAAACATGCGTGTAAATAGGGACGAAAAAGATTTTTCTGAGTATTTACTAAAAATCGGCAATGGTTTAACAGAAGTTGTCAAAATTCCTGCACACTGTGTATCACAAACGTCATTAGCTAATGATATATTTGGAGATAATGATATAGAGCCAAATAATATACACAAATTTACAGACCGCGCCATTTTAGCACCAACAAATGACGATACAATGGTAATAAACGAACAAGTATTAAATAAAATCGTAGGACAATCAAAAATATATTACAGTGCTGATTTTTGTGAAGGCGATGATAAAAATAAAATTAGTTATCCAACCGAATTATTAAATGCGTTAACACCAACCGGAATGCCCCCTCACAAATTAACGTTAAAAGTGGGGGCAATAGTAATGTTACTAAGAAACATGAATCCGAAACGTGGGCTGTGTAACGGTACAAGATTTATTATAAAAGATATGAAAACTAATTACCTTGATGTAGAAGTATTAACCGGGCAAAGTGCAGGTACCCGACTCTATCTACCAAGATTTGATTTAATTACCGATACAAATTTACCATTCAGTTTAAAACGTCGCCAATTTCCAATTCGATTAGCATTTTCAATGACAATTAATAAATCACAAGGTCAAACGTTTAATTTTGTTGGAATTAATTTAGAAAATCCAGTTTTCACTCATGGCCAATTATATGTTGCAATGTCGAGAGTACGGTCATCTAAAAACTTAAAAATAAAATTACCAGAATCAAATATTAACGAAAATTCTAAAGAAGGAATAACGACGAATGTGGTATTTAAAGAAATTTTAAACTAAACAAGATATTAAAATCATAATGAAATAATTTCAATTAAATTTTAATCAATAAAAAAATTATATAACATTATTATATGAAGTACATATTTGTAATCATTATTTCAAAATTTAAAAACATTATATAGAGGATTTCATAAACAAATTTTCAAAAAATTTAAGTTAAAGTGCAAGTATTAAACCAATCTTTTCACATGATGAACATTATGCAGTATCTTAGCCAGGTTATTAAAAACCTTAAAGATAAAATTATCAGATTCAAATATTAAAAATAAAGATTTGAATTGTGAACAAATGGAGTATTTAGAAAAAAAATTAAATTGAACAAGTAGATATCATGATAAAAAATTGTTATATTTACAATGTCATAGTCATTTCGTAACTTATTGCAAAATTATGAACAAAATATCAATTATACATAAATTTCATTATAATTAATTTTAAAACTATATAAGAAAAAATATTTAATGTTTGAAGACAAAGACATTGAAATAAAATTTACTAAAACTAAATAAATCTAGCAAATACATATAAAAATATATAAAAAATTGCAATCCATTTAATAATTAATGAATGAACGTAAAATTTAAAAACATTTAATATACAAAAGTATATAATAAATGATAACAGACAACCAGGCCATTCTACCATTGTGTCTCAAAATTCATGCAACAGAATACTAATTTGTACTTATGTTTTTGGCATTATACTACAAAACCGCCAAGTATGGTAAAAATTTCAAGAACCATTTGGGGTTTTAATGTGTTATGTTCCATGTCATTGTGACTGTTGCATGAATTTGAGAAATAAGGTTTTGATATTCATAAAACTATAAAAGTACAAATATTAACTACAATTTATTTAAACATACATTTTTTGGTAAAAATACCTTTTTATTTTTAATTACTTTGGTAGATGGCAAAACAATGGCTTGGACATAATGCATTAAACCCAATACCAGTGGTATTTAAATTTTTGCTGTACTTTGATTTAGTATTATAGCCCGTGATTAAATAAATAAATATAAGAGAAATTAAATACATTAAAAAATAAACTTTATCAAAATTATTCGCCACATAATGGCTGGTTGAAATTAGGCATATGAAGCTCATTAAAACCTTAAATTTTTAAATTTAAAATTTTTATAATATTGGAAAAACATGTAATATTATAAAAAGGATTATTGATGGTATATATGAAATATAAAATAAAAATATAAGAAAGCAATAATAATAAATTTAAAATATAAAATAAAAGCATGTTGAAGCAATAATTATGATTTAAAAATGTGATTTAGAAATACTTAATAATATAAAAAGGAATAAGAAAGAATTTAAAATATAAACAATAAAAAATGTAAAATTTGATTTGTTAAATAATATATGCAATATATTTAATAAATGTAATTGATATAAGTATTAAATATTATTCCAACATGAAAAGTGGTTCGTAAAATATTGTAAAAGGTAATAAAAAAGAACTTAAGTCTGATAATACCATTGCTCCTTTTACAAATTTTACGGACCTTGCCAAAATGAAAATACAATAAAAAGAATTATAAAAGGCAATTATAAATAAAACTATTCTTTACATAAAAGTTAATAAAATAATATTAACAATGAAAAACATAAATTAAATAAATAGTATAAAGCAATGGTTAAGTATTAGAAAAATTTTCTATAGCGTCTACATCCTGGTATATTGTATGTTTTACCAATATTTTCAATAATATACATTAAAAATTTTATTTAATGATAAAAGGGTCCCTACATTTAATAGTTAAATGAAAACCTATTTTATATGTAAGTATAAAAAAATAATTTTAATTTTTTACATTAAAATACAATTATAATAAAATTATATTTAAATGCATATTTTACCTTTTACTACTACTAAAAGATTGGTTAAGCAACTTTTTTATTTTAATATAATACAACAGTCATTAGTTAACATTAACATTTTTCATTGTCAATAAAAAATGTAATAGCGCTTAAACAATACTGCTGTCAATAATTTTTAATTAATAACATCAAAAAATAAAGACGTTATACGAAAACTATCTAATACCAGGCTTAAGTTAAAACATGTTGCGTCTCTCTATAATATGTATTAGAAATGTGACGTTAAACAAAAGTATATAATAAATCGCAACATGTGGGCAGGCCAGTCTACCATTGTACCTCAAAATTCATGCAACAGAATATAAATACACATTTTTTTGGCAATATACTACATACTACTACAAAACCGCAAAGTATGGTAAAAATTCCAATTACTGCTGGTGGGTTTTGAAGTATTATGTAAGCAAGTCATTGTCACTGTTGTATGATTTTGAGTAACAATATTTTCATTTTTAAAAAACTACAAAAGTACAAATATTAACTGCAATTTATTTGGTAAGAGTACATTCAATTTATATTTTTTGTTTTAAATTACATTTTTATGTACATAATGTGTACCATATTATCTATAATTCCTTGGTAGACTTGGCAAGACAATGACTTGTTACATAATACTTTAAAACCCTATACCAGTTGTATTTGGGATTTTTGCTGTACTTTGCTTCAATATTATAATCGCCCGTGGTTAAAAAAATTAAAACAATAAATAAGAAAAAATAAGCTTCATAATAATTACTCGTCACAAACCGGCTGGTGGGTATGAAGCTAATGAAGCATATGACAACATTATAATAAAAAAAAACCACAAAGCGATCAATAAAAGAAAAATAAGAGAGTAATAAATCGCAAAAGTATGAATGTTTGTGTGAATGTTTGTATGAAATCGAGTTGCCAGGTTATCAAAATTTGTTTTTTATTTTATATGAAAGATTCTACAATTTTAACAATAATAACTGCAGTTAGTAAACAAATCGTATTCTTTTAATATTTTGTTGAGTTGAGTAAAATATTTCTATAAATTATCTAAAATGTAAATGAAATTTTTATTAATATTATTATACATTCATATTTTTAAATTATTTAACTTATTTGTATTAAAAATTATCTGGCAACTCAAATAATTTCTAATAAAAATTAAAATATAATGTCAGAAAACTTTTTCAAAATTATATATTTCTTAAAAAAAATGTAGAATGATTTGATAAACTTTTGTAACTAATTAAAAGTTAAATTCATACTATATAATAAAGATACACAAATACCAAAAATCTTCATGATTCACAACAATGTGAAATGGTATGTTTTTCTTATGTTCTAAAAAATATCATTTGTGAATTTTATATTTATAGATATTGGAAACTGAAGTATACATTGCATTGTTCCTGTGAAGTACATCGAAGATTTTAAATACGAGTTATATCCTTATTTGGACTATTGCAATTAATATAGAAGTTCTTTCATCTGAGGCGAAACTTTTTTTATAAAAAAGTGTTCAATGTTTACATATTTTTTATTAATTAGTAATATTTCCTTCTAAATACAGAACAATGGATCAAATCCTGAGATGGAAATTTCCTTCATTCAATATTACAAGAAAAGGATTAAATTTCAATGGAAGCATATGGACTATTAGTCCAAATCAAATATATACTACGTTGATGTTAAACAATATTTGGAAAATGAATCCATTTTAAAACGAAGGCATCATTTGAATAAAAATTATCTTCCTTTATTATATAAGTTTTCATTGTTTATAGGGTAGCAGTTTCACAAAAAATATATTTTTGGAAAACTTGTCAAGAATAACCTCCTTTGGAAAGCGATATTGAATATTTTGGAACTTAAAATGGAAACCACTCTATTCGCTGACGATTCTGCTACCATCGGAAAAACTATATTATTATTGACGAAGTTGTACAAGAATGGTAAATACATTCATATTTAAAGAAAAAAATATATTAATTAATTACTATTTTTTATTAAACAGAACGCATATCTGTTTGATGACTGGAGGAAAATTTCGTCGTATTTTCAGAAAGTAAACATTTAAATTACTACATGAAATGAAAGAAACATTCTTCAAATTTTGCGTGACAAATTCTACGAGAAAACTTTGCAATGTCCAAATAAAGTAAGTTAAAATTCATATTAACATTCTCTGTGGCCTTGATATACAGTATGTCATCGGATCGAGTTAGAAAGAAGGAAAACATTTTTATTTTTTATTTTACGAGAAACATGTATTCTTAATAAAAGATTTTACATGTTTCAATACTGACAATTCAGTTTTAACCTTTTCAAATTTTCTTTTAGTCTCAGACAAAAGTCGAACATAGTTCGACTTAGAATTTTTCTAATTGTAAGCCCCAAAAAACAAGTTTGCGTTATCATAGAAATTATTGTTAACATGACTTTAACTTTAGTTTCATAAATTTAACAACAAAAATAATATAAACAGTAACTATTCTACTCAATCGATTCACGGTTTGTTGAGCGCACAATTGTAGTCTTCGATGCAATTATTTAACTTCTTTGAATTTCTTCCGCAGAGTTAAAGACGTCACAGCGTCTCTAATTCTCTCCTTTAAATTCTCTACATTCGGTCGAAGATAATTTGCATAAACTATTTGTTTCCAACGGCCCCAAAGATAAACATGAGACCGATTGCCATAGCATTGAATTAGGTAAAATCGTTGTTTTTTGACAACATTTTTAACGATTACAACAGATTTTCCTAATTGACAGTCAATGAAATTAAATAAATAATTCCAGTTATTTTCAAAAAGTCGACCTATTTTCGTTTTTCTCTGAAACTAAAAGAAAATTTGAAAAGGTTAAATCTGAATTGATCGTTTTGCCCACTGCTTCTTTGGAAAACGCTCTTTCTTTATGGCAATTCCAATATATTTAAATAATGTAAGTGTTATTTCGTTCGATTCATTCTTTCACATTATTCTTTTTGTTTAGTTATCGTCTTTTGCTAACGTTTTTGGCGGTTTTCCGTTAGCATTTACAGGGAATCCTGAAGACTAATTCGTTCCGCCCAGAAGATTTTTACTACATAGTTTATTGTCATTATTATTTATTGTAATATTTTAATAATATATAACTTTCCTATTTTGTGTATCTAAGTTATAATTATACATCTGTTGATGAAAACTGATTTTAAATGCTTCAAATTTCTTTCTTTTAATACAATTTTCTTAAAAAATATATTTCGTATTTATTCGTATTATCGATAAACAAAAAATTCATCTTGGGTCAGTACTGCATAATTTAATTTTCCCGCCCGAGAAAAATGGTGGCATATCGGCGAAACTCAAGTAAGTAAAAATAATGAAATAATCATCTTCATGAGGTAAATTTTAACTTTATTATCTAACAAATATAAAAGTAAAACCTAATTTTAAAATGACATTATTTACACATGCAATTCATACGTTTCATTATAAAAATTTCTTTTGTAAGCACAGCAGTTCTGAAACGTTTTTATAATAACATAATCAAATCTAACTGATCAAAATTATAGTACAAAGAAATGTTTAATAGCGATGTGTCGTTTTAAAAAGTTTTAATTGTTATTTGTAAATTTATTTTTATAAATGTTGTGTGAAGTAAATTTTGAAGCAAATCGGTTCTCAAACAGTGGAGTTTCATATAACTATAAAATTACACATTTATTCAAGGACATTTTATTACTACTAGATTTATATTTCATTTTTAATCAAACACGAAATAAAATTAAATATCGTTAATGAAAAGACTGCAGTATTACAATGAAAAAAAATTAGCTTCCACGGAATAAAATCAGTAGTCATGTTTTAATTATGATACCTATGTTACCGACATTCCGAAAGTTGACAGTTTCATTTTATACAATTTTTGTTCATATTTTTTCTTTGGAATAAAAATGTAAGTAGAGAACTGAGAAAAACTCCAGTATAATATATTGTAATTAAGAATTGCTTACTTTTAACTGTAAATAGTGCTATTGTTTCCAAATAATATTTGAATTTTTAAACCTTAAACTAAATAAAAAATCGGTTCTCAAACAGTGGAATTTCAAATAACTAACTATAAAAATACACATTTATTCAAGGAAATTTTATTACTACTATATTTATATTTCATTTTAAATCAAACACGAAATAAAATTAAATAGTAGTTCATTTTTAAATTTATAAATTAATATTGTCAATCCTAATACAACTGCCAGCGTCTTCAGTGAAGTTAGTCTAGGAATATTTGGTTTTAATTTAGTTACTTCGTCATACATTTGGCAATATTGACTGTTGACATTGGATACGTCAAAATTTATATTAATTAAATACGTTATGTTTTAAACTTAAATTAGTTGTAGCACCTTTGCTCAAGTCTATTATTCATGAAATTGTATTTAAATCTTTGATATCAATACTCTATAAGAAGATATAATCGTTCATAGTCTGATTGTCAAAGTGACGGATGACAGCGTGATTTTTCTTAAATTTAGACATGGCTATTAGGAGTTATCTACACAGGAGCGATTTTTGCGGAATCCAGAATTCATTTTGCTGTATTATCATAAAGAGAATTTATTTTATTAAGAAATGTAAAGAAGTTAGCAATGTATTGTGTATCACAACTTGTACAAATGAAACTACTGCAAGAAACAAAGTATTTGTTTACATATGTGTTATTTCTATAACTTTACCTTCAATTGTATCTGTCTAGTGAAGTCACATTTAAATAAGAATTCTAAAATACAGTCCAAAACTGATCAGTCTATCATTTGGAACAAGACTTTATAAACGCAGGTTGAAAAATATCACAAAGTTTCAATAAAACCATTCTACAAAAACACGACTGGAAATTTTCTTGATATTCTTTTTACATTTTCAGAACATAAGCAAAGAAATTTTGTCTGAAACGAGTGCATAAAGTATTATACCTATAGGGAAATTAAATGCAGATTAAAAAATCCCAATAAAACTACATATTCTGCAATGAACTCTTTCATTGTAGATGTACATATGTACCAATAGAATTAGATTGGTACAGAGAAAATATGACAGTGATTATTATAATGAAAATGTTGTTATTAAGAATCAATGGCTACAATTTTTATTGTAATCAAGCTATGCGTTATGGCTTGGAAACCAAAACTGAAGCGAAATCAGTATTTCAAGCTTCAACTAATATATTATACAAGAAATTGGACTTGTAGTGTTGTAATATTATCTAACCAACCATACTTAGCATGTAGTGATGATGGTTTTATCAAAACAGAAAACGGATTTGAACTTTTGGAAATAAAATGTCCTTATTCCTGTCAAAACTAATTCATTGTAGATTTACAAAATAAAAAATCAGCTGTAAATGATTTAGAATTCCATTAAAATAGTAACGTTAAACTCAAGAAGTCCGACAAATATTACACACAAGTCCACTTTTCAAAGCACATACTTTATATTACTACTATATTACTAAAGATGAGAAGTTTCTATCTACAATAATTCCAAGGATTAGCGACTTTATTTTAAAATATTTCATACAGATTGTTCTAAATAAGTTTTAATTATAATGTAATCAATTTTTATGCATTTTGATCAAATATTTCATAACATTATTTTCAATATTAAATATTATAAAAGCCCTTAAGATTTACTCTGGGGATTCAAGTTTTTTTCTTTTCACATCATACAGGTGATTTGGAAATAAATAAAACACTGGCACCACCAGTTAGTTTGGTATGTCACGTATTCAAAATATTATTATGTTCTTGTTTTCGCTTAGAATAATAAATTTCATTTATGCCTAAAAATATTATTTTAAAATATATACATAATTAAATATAAAAATATTTAATTGTTAAGTAATTATATCGATTCCTTCTTTAGCAGATGCAATAAATTTCATAATTAGTGCCATCTATGTGATTTTTTTAAACTGTTAAAAATATTGTTCTTTTTTCTGATATACATAGAAACAAATTTTACAAAGACTGGTGTAAACGGTATTGTTAAACCTATAAAAATTATGTGTACAGGAGTACAGGGTGAATACTGAAAACCTTGACATAGGGAAATAACATGGGAAAACAGTTTTTTGCTGTTTCCATCTGTCCCGCTAAATAAAATCGTTTGTATATGGTATCGTTAGTTAGATTAGTTAATTTTGCATCTAATAAAACCAAATGTTGTGTAATATGGCCTTTTCTAACTGAAATATTTGATAAAATAAATTGTATTTTGAAGGTTATTCTTCATAGTTTCGAGACCACCTCGACCCTGTTTTTTTTTTATTTAATGGTATCAGGCTGGCTAGACCAGTACTATGGGATAAGACAGAAGGAACATACAAAAACAAAAGCGTGAGCAGAAATATGCACTCATTTGAGGCAACATTTTAATGAATTGAAGGACAATTATTTTTCGACGGCAAAGTCGTCTGTATAAAATCCACAAAGCATTAATGCGTTCACGCGGCATTGTCGTAAGACAAAATGTAAATGAATTTTCTTGACCGGAGTAAATAGGCAATCGCAGTGCTACTTGGAATAAATACCCGGCTGCCGGCCGTCGGATCCAAAGTGTATGAAAAGGCTCTAAATGAGAAATATATTTTACGTCCACCGGCTTTTGTATTTTTCAAAAAATTGTTAGAAATATGTCATGTTTCGTATCGAATGAAAGGTCTCGTTGTGGGCTAGCGTGCAGAAATGACAAAAATGTTCCCTGTCGATCGACTTTTGTTTTATGCACAAAGTTGTCAGAAGTATGCCGTGTTTGGTATCAAATGAAAGCACTCAAGTAGGGCAGCCATATTGAAATAACAAAAATTTGCCAGGTCGATCGGCTTTTGTTTTTTTGCAAAATTTGTCAGAAGTATGTCGTGTTTGGTATCATATGAAAGGTCTCGTCGAGAGCTGGTGTACAGGAATGAAATTAGTCGTCAACTGTAAATATTTCATTGATGCCGGAGGCCTAGGGAAGCCTTCGCTAGTCCTATATACTAAACGATTAGATTCACTATATATCTATATATCTATATATCTATCTATAGATTCATCACGAGCATCAAGTAACTTTTGTAATCGCCTACAGCCTGAACCATGCAAGTGATTGTTATAATTTTTTTTTAATATGTGGGGGCTAATGAGATCTGGTGCCTTTTGGGTGTCTCATATTTTTACTATTAGTAGTTTTCGTGTAAAAAATTAAAAGTTTGCATAAATGCTGCCTTGAAACAATGGATCCCAGAGGCCATGTCTAACTTTAAGAAGAATCACGCCGTCATCCGTCACTTTTGACAATCTGCCTATGAACTTTAAATGATTATATCTTTTAATAGAACATTGATATCAAAGATTTAAAAACAGTATCATGAATAATAGACTTGAGCAAATGTGTTACAACTAATTTAAGTTTAAAACATAACGTATTTAATTAATATAAATTTTGACGTTTCCAATGTCAAAAGTCAATGTTGCCAAATGTGTGATGAAGTAACTAAATTAAAACCAAATATTCCTAAACTAACTTCACTGAAGACGGTGGCACTTGTATTAGGGTTGACAATATTAATTTATAAATTTAAAAATTAACTACTATTTTTTTATACAAACAGTGTTGCCAAATTATAAAGTAACTAAATAAAATCAAATATTTGATATCAAGAAAACCATAAGAGCCGGTTTTGAAATGACAAAAAAAAAATGTGTCATGTCGACCTGCATTTGTTTTTCGCAAAAAGTTGTTAGAAGTAGATCGTCCTTGGGTTTTAAGGAAACGACACAATACAGACTTTTGTGAACGAATGACAAAAATGTTCTACGTAGATTAAAATTTGTTTTTTGCAAAATGCTGTCAGAAAAATGTCGTGTTTGGGTATTTTCGAATTACAAAAGTCAATGTTGCCAAATGTTTAATAAAGTAACTAAACAAAAAACAAATATTCCCAAATGAAAGGTTACTGAAGACAGTGAATGTTATATTAGGCTAGGTCACGATGAGGGCTAGCGTGCAAAATGAACAAAAATGTTCTATATCGAACGGCTTTTGTTTATTAGAAAAAGTTGTGAGAAGTATGTGGTGTTTGGTATCAAATGAAAAGGCTCGATAAGGGCTGGCGTGTAGAATTAACAAAAAGGTCAATGTTGATCGGCTTTTGTTTTTTGCAAAAATTTCTCAAAGGTATGCCGAGTTTGGTCTCAAATGAAAGGTATCATTGAGGGCTAGCGTGCAGAATTAACAAAAATGTGTCATGTCGATCGGCTTTTGTTTTATGCAAAAAGTTATCAGAAGTATGTCGTGTTTGGTATAAAATGAAAGGTCTCGGAGAGGGCTAGCGTGCAGAATTGACAAAAATGTGCTATGTCGGTCTGTTTTTGTTTTTTGCAAAAACTTGTCAGAAGTGTATTGTGTTTGGTATCAAATGAAAGGTTTCAATGAGGGCTGATGTGCAGAATTAACAAAAATTGTCAATGTCGATCGGCTTTTGTTTTTTGCAAAAGGTTGTCACAAGTATATATTGTTTGGCATCAAATGAAAAGTCTCGGTGTGGGCTAGCGTGAAGATATGATAAAAATGTTTCATGTCGATCGGCTTTTGTTTTTTGCAAAAAGTTGTCAGAAGTATATCGTGTTTGAAATCAAATGAAAGGTCTCGGAGAGGGCTAGCGTGCAGAATTGATAAAAATGTGCTATGTCGATCGGTATTTCTTTTTGCAAAAAGTTGTCAGAAGTGTGTGGTGTTTGGTATCAAATGAAAAGTCTCGTTGACGGCTAGCGTGCAGAATTGACAAAAATGTTCCATGTCGATCGGCTTTTGTTTTATGCAAAAAGTTGTCAGAAGTATGTCGTGTTTGGTATCAAATGAAAGGTCTCGGAGAGGGCTAGCGTGCAGAATTGACAAAAAATGTGCTATGCCGATCGGCTTTTGTTTTTTGCAAAAGGTTGTTACAAGTATATAGTGTTTAGTATCAAATGAAAAGTCTGGGTGTGGGCTAGCGTGCAGATATGATAAAAATGTTTCATGTCGATCGACTTTTGTTTAATGCAGAAAGTTGTCAGAAGTATGTCGTGTATGGTATCAAATGAAAGGTCTCGGTGAGATTTGGAGTACATAAATGACAAAAATGTTTCATGTCGATCGGCTTTTGTTTTTTGCAAAAAAATATTAGAAGTATATCGTGTTTGCAATCTAATGAAAGGTCTCGGTGAGGCCTGACGTGCAAATATAAAATAATTGTTTCATGTCGATCGGCATTTGTTTTTAGCACTGACAGCGGAGCTCTAGGGAATGCTCGGCGTAGCCGAGAATTCGCTAGTCACTATACTAAACGATTAGATTCACTATCTATCTATCTATAGATTCATCACGAGCATCGAGTAACTTTTGTAAATGCCTACAGCCTGAACCATGCAAGTAATTGTTATGTTTTTTTTAATATGTGGGGGCTAATGAGATCTGGTGCCTTTTGGGTGTCTCATATTTTTACTGTTAGTAGTTTTCGTGTAAAAAATTAAAACTGTGCACAAATGCTGCCTTGAAACAATAGATCCCAGAGGTCATGTCTATATTTAAGAAGAATCACGCCGTCATCCGTCACTTTTGACAATTTGTCTATGAACTTTAAATGATTATATCTTTTAATAGAACATTGATATTAAAGATTTAAAAACAGTATCATGAATAATAGTCCTGAGCAAAGGTTTTACCAATATTTTAAGTTTATAACGCAACACATTTAAATATTTTAAATTTTGACGTTTCGAATTACATAAGTCAATGTTGCCAAATGTGTGATGAAGTAACTTTGACAAGTGTAAAGTACGATTATTGAAGTACAATAATTTTGAAAATGGACAAAGATATTATTAACTGAACTATGTATCCGTACTTTATAATATTGAGCAAAATATGTATTATTATTGTAGAAATTGTATATGGTACAATTAAAATTTTCTGACATTTAACGTTTGTTATAATTGGTTATAACATAAATTTATACTAGAAATTTTGCAACTTGATACAAATACTCAGAACATATGTTGGTTTGTACTTATTATTTATTATTAAAATAAATATAAAATGATATATGTATGTTTTAGAAATGTAGAGAAAGATATAAAAAGGAAAGAAATATACAAAAGATTGGAAATAAGCAGTACTAAAGAATATGAAAGACGAAAGAATACAATTTATTATTCCTGCAAAAGCAGAAACATTATTTTTCAGAAAATAATTCAATTAATTGACATTCTGTTCTTTATATACAAGAGAGTTATAGGAATAATTCAAATAACGCGCATTTTTTGAGCAGGTGTTCTTCTTTTGATTCATATGCGTTTCAACCCTCTATTTTATTAAGTGAACGACAAGTTCGTAGAAATTAAATCATTTGTCAAAACATGTTATGTGTCAGACCTTCATAATTTACTTAAAAGTCTTGCCAGCACATTGTTGTTTATTGTATTTGCAAAATGACAAGTACACCTATAATTGTAAGCCGGAATATACTTTGCAAACGTATTAGAAATAGTAAGTTACAAATAAATTTCTATTATATTGAATAACAAGTTATTTATTATACATGTTTTGTAGTACTGTCCTGAGTACTGTACTTCATTTTAAATTAGACAGGCGATAAAAAATTAAATAATGACAATTAAAAGTACATGATATCATTAGAAGATTTTGACTTAAAATCAACAATTAAGTGGGATAACTGACTATCGGAAATTTTAAATTCTGAGCTAAAATCGTTCACAATACTAGACAAACAATACGTGGTATTAATTTCCTGCAATCTGTTAACAAAACCTGTAAGTAGCAGAAGATATGTTTTAACTCCGAATGAATGTATGTACATCACAGATTGTGTTGTCCTAAAACATCTTTATTATGAAAAAAATAATACAAGCTGGAGGGGATGTACTATTTTTATTTTTATTAAAAAATAATTACAATCAAACGAACGAAGTAGAATTTAAAATAAATTTAATAAAATACGTTTTATGATAAATATGTTTTTAATGCAGGATTGGTTTATCGACTGGTTGTTAATATGAAGAAAGTCTTTATTGGAGTTGCAATCATCTAATAAAATCCACTAATACACATATATTAGTGGATTTTATTAAATTACAGTAACTGCAATAAAGACCTTCCTCTAATGTTTTTTTTAATTTGTAATTTTCATTTTACAGCTATGAATGTGAAAAATAATAATAATGTAGGTACACTGAACAATAGTTGCAGTTTATTTTAACAAAAATACAATATGAATGATTATACACAAATTTTGAATGTATTTCATGTAAGTATACATTTTAGTGCAATTAATCTCTACCAATACGTTGTATTTTATTAACAGTTATTATGTTATTACGTTATTAGTATGAATCAGTGAAGAAGTTCATGTTGCAACCATTTGAAAACGGTTGCATTTGGAATATAAGCACTAATGCCAGAGTATCAGTTTTCGCTCAAAAGTTCGCCCTTATCTTATGATCAATTAGAATGGAAGTTAAAGATTCGAACAACAAACCTTGCATCTGTGACGCTAAAAGTAAGTATTATAATTATTTCGTTATTGTATATAACACGTTCATTTCGTTTTAAAGGAAAATTCTCATTTAAATTAAAAGTATATTTGTGTTATAACATTATGAATAAATTATTATTTAAAATTTATTATTTTCGAATTTTTAATAATTTAATTTTTGTATTTATCGGTATGTACGGTGTCGGTATTAATAATTTCACATTTACCGACATTTCGGAAATACTAATTTGAGATCAGGGACAACATAGAAAACAAAATTTGTTTATCAAGAATATTGCTTCTTCACCTGTGTGTAGAGTAATTTCATTTATTGTGCTTTGTTACAATATATTTATATTGCGAATTAATATTCATTGTCTTTGAGCAGAGCTGCAGTAGTCACAATAAAATAAATCCCGTTTAGTGTGCCGCTAAATTCAAATCTAAGGTGAGAAATATTTTATATCTTTGCAACCCTCGAAAAATCAACTTGCAAGTTCGCAATTTACAATTAGAAAAATGTCATTTTGCAACCAAGCTGATAGAAATTTTAATTTGTGATATCATTATTTTTTTTATATTATTTTATTATTAAATTCTATATTTTTCTTGTTTACCCGGCGCCAGTAGTTTTTAACCGGTTTTCCGTAAACCTACAAAAGATGTGTCTCCATTATTTTTATTTAGCTGAAGTATGCTCCAAAATATGCTAAATTATTTATTGCACAAATTAAAAAAATATTTAAGCGGGTATTTCATCGTCTCTGGTGGGCCGCGTGTTATAACTAATTGCGAGTTAGTCCAACCTACAATTTTTGAGATTTGATCTTCTATTTAAGTATAAGTAATTTACTTTAAATTTATAATCATTACACTATCTCTAATAGGCAGTGAAAGCGTGACGTCAAAATGGAGCGGGAATTACATATATATTTTTCGGTTTGAAATTTTGGTAATGGTGAACAAATCACATAACCGTTCAATTTAAATAACTTTCGTCTGTTGTGTACTTATGTTTCGTTATGTATATGTCCGTATAAAATCTATTTTACCTTAATATGCAAGAATGCATGTTTTTTTTATTAACATATAGGGTAGGAAAGGTACAAAATTATTTAGAAAATAAATTTATTAGGTGGTTGATTCTTGGGTCTTAGTAACAGTACTTTTATCTCGCAAATTTTTTATTCTGAGAATTTTAAAATGTTGCAGACGTTTCTGTTACATCCAAAAAAAAATTAAAATTGCGAAAAGTTGACTATTTTATTGTTATATATAATTAGAAATCTATGAATGTATTTTTTGTGAAAAATCTTTAAAATATACAGGCTGTTCCATTTAAGCGTGCCACCATTGCTATCTCAAAAACTATAAGAACTACCAGGTTGGTTAACTTAGTAAGGAATCACCATTTTACAAGTCTATTAACATAAGCCAAACAAATATTTTTTTAAACCAATGGTTCTCAAGATATGGAGTGGTTTTTTTTGTCCATTATGTTGTTCTTGTAAAATGGTGGTTCTCGCTAATTTAAACAACCTCGTAGCTCTTATAGTTCTCGAGATAGCAATGGTGACACACTTAACTGGAACACCCTATATTTACCGAAAACAACATTTTTATTTAAATTTTATTTATTTACAAATAAAACACACAATGTAAACTAACCGCAAATTTCTTGTAGTCCAACCATGATACCATGTCTTAAATACATCCACTATTAAATTATAAACATATTTTTATATGAATATGCATTTAATTAATAATTAACGCGAAATATATCATTATCTTACAAACTACACATAAGAACACAACAGATGACAGTTGTTTAAATTGCGCGGTTATAGTTTGTTCACTACATGGACAATCTCAAATGTATAATTATATTTCACGTTGTGTAATTGCCGCTCGATTATGACGAGAGCAGTTTCACGGCCTAGACATTGTACATAGTTTGCAGTATTTAGTAATTTAGCAATCTAATAATACAAATACACATTTATTTCGTATTAATTTTTTATAATGCTATGCATATATTTTAAATATTAATTTTACTGTAGGTTTACAACTTGACTGCAGCAGAGTAAGAGAAAGAGTGCAAGATTCCATTATCCTAACAGAAAAGAACCTGATCGACTTATAATCGAAGGCCTGACGTAATTATTGGTAATTATAAATATTGAAAAGAACAACGCACTCAAAAATTGTAAGTTTTATATAATTTGTAAGTAAATAACAAAATGCCAAGTAAGGATAGAATTAACCGTCTTAAGCGCAAGCAAAACAACGAGAAAAATGCGGCAAAAAATAATAAATATGATAATACGGGAAATATAGAAGAAAACTTTATTAATAGTCAGGTTCAATCAGGTTGTAGGAGTATATCTGTCATTTCAGTAGCGGACAATAATATCAATAATGTACATACAAGTAATCAAACGAGTAATATAGGAATTAGGACAGTAAATTATCAGATTCAATTAATAGACCAGGATATTAACACGTTACTAAATCCTGCAGGGTACTTAGAAGACGTACACATAGACTTTTTCTTTTCTTTAGTCCGTTCTATGACTGAGTTCAACCCTCAGCCTACAGTATATGTAAATGCGCCGGACCGTATCATTCCAGTTCAACAAGGAACTAAACACTTACAAATTTTATTCGTGCCAGGTGCAAATATTGATAGCATTGGTTATTGGTTCACAGCGTACTATGACGGTTCAGAGATAATAATTTATGATAGCATGAATTCTCAATGTTTAAAGCAGAATGCAAGTTTATATTTAGAAAGATTGTTTCCTTATAGACCAACAGTTAGATTTGTCCGAGTTCAACAGCAGACAAATACTTATGATTGCGGGTTGTTTGCCATTGCATTTTTTACGAGTATAATTTTTAATCGTAATCCAGAAAACGAAAATTATGATATCAATAGGCTTAGAACACATACTTTAAATATATTTCAAACACGTAATTTAACAGTATTTCCGGTAACTCGACAACAAAAATTAAGGGAAAATTATTTAAAACGCAAAGAGAATGAAACAGACGAAGAACGGTCTAAACGTCTAAAATTAAATACAGAAAATAAATTAAAAATTTTAGCTAATGAAACACTTGATCAACAAACAAATAGGTTAAATAAATTAAAATTTAATTTCAAAGAATACATTAAAAATGAAACACCTGAACTAAAAACAAATCGCTTAAATAGATTAAAAGATAACTTTCAAAATATGATTCAAATAGAAACACATGAACAAAAAGAAAAACGTTTAAATAGGTTTAAACATAACTTTCAAAATATGATTCAAATAGAAACACATGAACAAAAAGAACGTCGTTTAAATAGGTTAAAAGATAATTTTAAAAAAGTAGTTGAAACAGAAACACCGGAACAGAAAAAAGAGCGTTTGTTAAAAAATAATATAATAAATAAAAATAAAATAAAAGCAAGTAAAAATGAAATTAATAATACGAGTAGATTAGCAAGTAAAGGTATAGGAATGCAAATTGAGCCGCATTCATTGGGCCCAATGTCTGCATTATGCACTTACTGTTCATCTAAGAACTTCGCGTATGAAAAACCTTCGGACGGCAAATTCACACACTGCTGCCGTAAAGGCAAGTTAAACGCAGATCAATTAGGCGAGTTTCCGGAATACATAAAAAGTCTAATGATCAATAATAACGCGGACAGTAGAAATTTTAAAGATCATATTAGACAGTACAATAGTGCGTTAGCATTTGCTTCATTTGGAGCAAAAATTTCAATGCCTCCGGGTAGAGGACCATATTGTTTCCGAATACATGGTCAAATTTATCATGATTCAGCCAGTTCCTTATATCCAACTAATAATAATGTTGAAAAATATGCGCAGTTATACATTATAAATTCTGCGGAAGCGTTAGAGAAAAGAATGAATGTAGAATACAATAAACAGTGTAAACCAAATATAATGGGGCAGTTAGATGATATTATTAGAGAAATTAATCCGTATTCTCAAGCGTACATGATGTTAAAAGAAGTAGAGCAAAGAGAAATAGCTAGGGCAAATATTAATAATCAGTCAGTGCCAGAAATTAATTTGTGGATAGTTAGTGACAGACGAAAAGATAAGCGTAGGTATAATGTACCAACATATAATGAAGTGGCCGTAGTTTTTACATCAAATGACGGAGAGCCACCAATAGATAGAGACATTTGTGTTCATCCAAGAGCAGGCGGTTCTGTTAGAATTAATCAATTCAGCGAAAACTGCGACCCCATGACATATCCCATACTTTTTCCTCGCGGTGAATGTGGCTGGAACATGAACCTAAAGCATGCCGACGGTATTAAAAAACAAAGCATGCTACAATTTTACATGAATAGATTAGCAGTTAGAAATACATTTAATCCGTGTTTAGAAGCCGGAAAGCTAACTCAGCAGTACATTGTAGATGCATACGTGAAAGTCGAGGCTGAAAGATTGACTTATATTAGATTAAATCAGCCTACCCTCAGAGTAGAGCTGTATAATGGGTTAATGGACCATGTAAATAATTTAGCAGATAATGAGGGCGGTAAGGCGGGCACAATGGTTATTCTACCATCCACATTCCAAGGTGGCAGTCGTTTTATGTTAAAAATGTATCAGAACGCTATGTCAATTGTTAGAGAATTCGGCCGACCTGATTTGTTCATAACAGTAACGTGTAATCCAAAATGACCAGAAATAGTTGAACAGTTACGCGAAGGTCAAAGTTCTGCAGATCGGCCAGATATAGTAGCGCGAGTTTTCAACGGCAAAATTAAAAGTTTGATGAATGAAATTATTCACGATGATATTTTTGGAAAAGTCGTAGCCTTTATTTTTGTAATAGAATTCCAAAAACGTGGGTTACCACATATGCATTTGTTGTTGACATTAGATAGCGAAAGTAAAATCCGTAACAAAGATGAAATAGACGAAATTGTAAGCGCCGAAATTCCAGATGAAGACGATGAACCAGAGTTGTATCAATTAGTTCGAACGCACATGATCCACGGTCCCTGCGGTATATTAAATAAATATTCACCTTGCATGAATGAAAATAAATGCACAAAAAGATACCCTAAAGAATTTCGAAACGAAACACACGAAAATATTAACGGTTATCCTCTTTACAAAAGGCCAGATAATAATGCAAAGATATATATTCCCTGGAAAAACGGTTTAGTAAAATATACAGTAGATAACAGATGGATAGTACCTTACAATCCATATTTGCTAAAAAAGTATAAAGCTCATATTAATATTGAAATATGCTCTTCGGTTAAAAGTGTTAAATATATTTGCGATTATCTGTGTAAGGGTCATGACTGCGCAAGTATTAAATTAGGTCAACCAGATAAAGATAAAGTAATTTAATGGGATGAAATCAACGGTTATTTAGATGCGAGGTATGTTTCTGCTCCAGAATGTTGTTGGAGGCTACTAGAATATCCTTTACATGATAAATCACATACAATATTTGAGTTAGCTGTTCATTTGAAATACCAACAGGCGGTATTTTTCGTTAATGGCCAAGAGAAAAAAGCAGTAGAACGGGCAGCGAAAAAAATACAACTTTAACTGCGTGGTTCATCTTAAATAGCACAGATGTAAATGCTCGGCAGTATGTTTATATGCAAATTCCAAAATATTATGTATTTGTTAACAACGCTTGGAAGGCTAGGCAACGCGAGTCAAAACCACCAATAGGCCGAATGATTTCCGTCAGTCCCAGAGATATAGAAAGGTTCCATCTACGTTTAATATTAGTACACGCGAAAGGGGCCACAAGTTTCGAAGACTTGCGTACCGTAGATGGTAAGTTGTATAACACATACCAAGAAGCTGCCCGCGCATTAGGTCTTTTTGCAAATGATAAAGAATGCGAAAATTGTTTAGGTGAGGCAGTGATAAATAAATTTCCGAGACAATTAAGAGAATTGTTTGCATATTTAATTTGTTTCCACACGTCCACCAATGCCGTAGCTTTGTGGGAAAAATTTAAAGAGTATTTGATGGAGGATTATTTATTGCACAATTCCGAAAAAGTAGCGCAAAATAAATGTTTAAGAAAAATTCAAGAAATATTAGAAATACATAGATTCACATTAAGCGATTTCGGTTTACCGCTGCCAGATGACGTAGATGAAAATGAAAACGATTTGATTGATACTGCAGCAGAGAAATTAGAGGGAGAACAAAATGTAGCGTTGTTTAATAATGATCAAAGAGAAATTTTAGATTTAATTTTAAATGCCGTATCAGATAGTAATAGCAAAAATAGATATTTCTTTGTAGACGGTCCTGGTGGTACAGGAAAGACATTTTTATATAATACCCTCATCAGTATTTTAAGAGGTCAAAATATTAAGGTAATAGCCGTGGCGTGGACAGGAATAGCGGCTACTTTATTAAAAGGTGGACAAACTGTACATTCTGTTTTCAAGTTACCAGTACCTGTAAATGACGGCTGCGTATGTAAAGTTAAAGCGAATAGTAATGCAGGCAAACTAATAAAAGATGCAAGTGTAATCATCTGTGACGAAGTAACAATGATACCGAAACACGCGTTAAATGCAATAGATTTACTTTTAAAAGATTTAATGAACAATACGGTACCATTTGGCGGGAAAGTTATAGTATTAGGTGGTGATTTCAGACAATGTTTACCGGTAGTAAATTATACAAATCATCGTACCACAATAATAGAAACTTGTGTAATAACAAGTCACTTATGGCAACTCTTTCAAAAATTTTCTTTAAAACAAAACATGCGTGTAAATAGGGACGAAAAAGAATTTTCTGAGTATTTACTAAAAATCGGCAATGGTTTAACTGAAGTTGTCAAAATTCCTGCACACTGTGTATCACAAACGTCATTAGCTAATGATATATTTGGAGATAATGATATAGAGCCAAATGATATACACAAATTTACAGACCGCGCCATTTTAGCACCAACAAATGACGATACAATGGTAATAAACGAACAAGTATTAAATAAAATCGTAGGACAATCAAAAATATATTTCAGTGCTGATTTTTGTGAAGGCGATGATAAAAATAAAATTAGTTATCCAACCGAATTATTAAATGCGTTAACACCAACCGGAATGCCTCCTCACAAATTAACGTTAAAAGTGGGGGCAATAGTAATGTTACTAAGAAACATGAATCCAAAACGTGGGCTATGTAACGGTACAAGATTTATTATAAAAGATATGAAAACTAATTACCTTGATGTACAAGTATTAACCGGGCAAAGTGCAGGTACCCGACTCTATCTACCAAGATTTGATTTAATTACCGATACAAATTTACCATTCAGTTTAAAACGTCGCCAATTTCCAATTCGATTAGCATTTTCAATGACAATTAATAAATCACAAGGTCAAACGTTTAATTTTGTTGGAATTAATTTAGAAAATCCAGTTTTCACTCATGGCCAATTATATGTTGCAATGTCGAGAGTACGGTCATCTAAAAACTTAAAAATTAAATTACCGGAATCAAATATTAACGAAAATTCTAAAGAAGGAATAACGACGAATGTGGTATTTAAAGAAATTTTAAACTAAACAATATATTAAAATCATAATGAAATAATTTCAATTAAATTTTAATCAGTAAAACATTATATAAGATAACAATATTATATGAAGTACATATTTATAAACATTATTTCAAAATTTAAAAACATTGTATAGAGCATTTTATAAACAAATTTTCAAAAAATTTAAGTTAAAGTGCAAGAATTAAACCAATCTTTTCACATGATGAACATTATGCAGTATCTTAGCCAGGTTATTAAAAACCTTAAAGATAAAATTATCAGATTCAAATATTAAAAATAAAGATTTGAATTGTGAACAAATGGAGTATTTAGAAAAAAATTAAATTGAACAAGTAGATATCATGATAAAAAATTGTTATATTTACAATGTCATAGTCATTTCGTAACTTATTGCAAAATTATGAACAAAATATCAATAATACATAAATTTCATTATAATTAATTTTAAAACTATATAAAAAAAATATTTAATGTTTGAAGTCAAAGACATTGAAATAAAATTTACTAAAACTAAATAAATCTAGCAAATACATATAAAAATATATAAAAAATTGCAATCCATTTAATAATTAATGAATGAACGTAAAATTTAAAAACATTTAATATACAAAAGTATATAATAAATAACAGACAACCAGGCCATTCTACCATTGTATCTCAAAACTCATGCAACAGAATACTAATTTATACTTATGTTTTTGGCATTATACCTACTACAAAACCGCCAAGTATAGTAAAAATTTCAAGTACCATTGGGGGTTTTAATGTGTTATGTTCCAAGTCATTGTGACTGTTGCATGAATTTAAGAAATAAGGTTTTGATATTCATAAAACTATAAAAGTACAAATATTAACTACAATTTATTTAAACATACATTTTTTGGTAAAAATACCTTTTTATTTTTAATTACTTTGGTAGATGGCAAAACAATGGCTTGGACATAATGCATTAAAACCCAATACCAGAGGTATTTAAATTTTTGCTGTACTTTGATTTAGTATTATAGCCCGTGATTAAATAAATAAATATAAGAGAAATTAAATACATTAAAAAATAAACTTTATCAAAATTATTCGCCACATAATGGCTGGTTGAAATTAGGCATATGAAGTTCATTAAAACCTTAAATTTTTAAATTTAAAATTTTTAGAATATCGGAAAAACATGTAATATTATAAAAAGGATTATTGATGGTGTATATGAAATATAAAATAAAAATATAAGAATGCAATAATGATAAATTTAAAATATAAAATAAAAGCATGTTGAAGCAATAATTATGATTTATAAATGTGATTTAGAAATACTTAATAATATAAAAAGGAATAAGAAAGAATTTGAAATATAAATAATAAAAAATGTTATGATGGTAAAATTTGGTTTGTTAAATAATATATGCAATATATTTAATAAATGTAATTGATATAAGTATTAAATATTATTCCAACATGAAAAGTGGTTCGTAAAATATTGTAAAAGGTAATAAAAAAGAACTTAAGTCTGATAATACCATTGCTCCTTTTACAAATTTTACGGACCTTGCCAAAATGAAAATACAATAAAAAGAATTATAAAAGGCAATTATAAATAAAACTATTCTTTACATAAAAGTTAATAAAATAATATTAACAATGAAAAACATAAATAAAATAAATAGTATAAAGCAATGGTTAAGTATTAGAAAAATTTTCTATAGCGTCTACATTCTAGTATATTGTATGTTTTACCAATATTTTCAATAATATACATTAAAAATTTTATTTAATGATAAGAAGGTCCCTACATTTAATAGTTAAATGAAAACCTATTTTATATGTAAGCATAAAAAAATAATTTTAATTTTTTACATTAAAATACAATTATAATAAAATTATATTTAAATACATATTTTACCTTCTACTACTACCAAAAGATTGGTTAAGCAATACTTTTTTATTATAATACAACAGTCATTAGTTAACATTAATATTTTTCATCAACAATAAAAAATGTAATAGCGCTTAAACAATACTGCTGTCAATAATTTTTAATTAATACCATCTAAAAATAAAGACGTTATACGAAAACTATCTAATACCAGGCTTAAGTTAAAACATGTTGCGTCTCTCTATAATATGTATTACAAATGTGACGTTAAACAAAAGTATATAATAAATCGCAACATGTGGGCAGGCCAGTCTACCATTGTACCTCAAAATTCATGCAACAGAATATAAATACACATTTTTTTCGCAATATACTACATACTACTACAAAACCGCAAAGTATGGTAAAAATTCCATCTACTGCTGGTGGGTTTTGAAGTATTATGTAAGCAAGTCATTGTCACTGTTGTATGATTTTGAGTAACAATATTTTCATTTTATAAAAACTACAAAAGTACAAATATTAACTGCAATTTTTTTGGTAAGAGTACATTCAATTTATATTTTTTGTTTTAAATTACATTTTTATGTACATAATGTGTACCATATTATCTATAATTCCTTGGTAGACTTGGCAAGACAATGACTTGTTACATAATACTTTAAAACCCTATACCAGTTGTATTTGGGATTTTTGCTGTACTTTGCTTCAATATTATAATAGCCCGTGGTTAAAAAAATTAAAACAATAAATAAGAAAAAATAAGCTTCATAATAATTACTCGTCACAAACCGGCTGGTGGGTATGAAGCTAATGAAGCATATTACAACAATATAATAAATAAAAAAACCACAAAGCGATCAAATAAAAGAAAAATAAGAGAGTAATAAATCGCAAAAGTATGAATGTTTGTGTGAATGTTTGTATGTAATCGAGTTGCCAGGTTATAAAAATTTATTTTTAATTTTATATGAAAGATTTTATAATTTTAACAAGAACTTCATTTTGTAATCTATTTGAAACGTTTAATTGAATAAAATAATTCTGTAACTTAAAATGTAAATGAAAATATTAATAATATTGTTATACATTTAAGTAGTATATGCGCCCATTGAGCACAACGGCACGCTTGTGCACAACGGCTCGCATATACTACTCTCTCTAAAAATTTTTTCATTTAGAATTTACAATTTTATAATTTCAAGTTTACCAACTCACTCAGAAGAAGTCAAGTAAATATTATGTTGAGCACAGCGGAACACATATACTACTACCACAAAATGAACTTTTGAGCACAAACGGAACGAACGGAACGCGTAAGTACGAATTGTGCTGGTTGGCATTATTTTTTAAAAGTGTTTTGGTTGTCCTACATGATATTTGAGTGCTAAAATACGACTGGTAATTGTTTATTTAATACCCGTACGGTAGTGTGTCTATACAATTGTTGTCTATATTGTTGATTACGCGCTTATCATATGTGAGTTGAAACGTTTTGGTCTCATTTTTATTAATTAGGTTTTTTGTTTGTTTGTCTCTAGTTATATTATTATATTTAATTTCGACAGTATCTGTTTCTTTATGTCTGGTTGTCCTACATGATATCTGAGTGTTAAAATACACTTGATAAAAACAATGTTGTTTCAATTGAACAGATAACTACAGCGTGATGCTATACGTACCGAGCAGTTGTTCTGTAAAAAAAAATGCAGCACGCATAATTATATTATTAAATAAATTTAGTTACGCTACTGGTTTATCTACGCCACTGTTTTATTTTAATCAAATAACACTTTCGTCAGCACTTTAAGTAGTTAAAAACTTTTTCAAACAGTACGAATGGATTCATCTTTTGTAATAAGTAACTAGATTATCTATGAGTGAGTATAAATTATTATATTACAAAATAATAATGATTAAAAAACTATAGTGTCAAGAATCAAGAATTCTGTGGGCAACGATGGATTGATCGAATTGGAGCGGTGAAATGGGAATGAAGAATTTATTAAATAAATATATTAACATAATTTTATTGTACTAAATGGAGAACAAAACTAACTATGCAGGTATGTTGAACAGTGCATCATCTCAATTTAAAAAATTATCTGAATTAGAATTAGATATTCCTTATAAAGTTATATCGTTTGAAACTAGCACAGGTAATTACGGCCAACAAGTTATAGCAAATTTGGAAAACTGCAAAGTATCTTTACCAGCGAGATATAATAAATTTATTCCCCAAATTAAAGACATGAACAAAAATCCACCCAGTTTAGTTTATAAAGGTAAAATAGAAAGAAACAATAAACAAATACATGATATACAATTTATTTAAAAATTACAAAAATGTTAAAAGATATTGAATTCCATATTTGATAAGTGCGTTGAAGACATCTTCTTTGGTGCTGGTCTGTAAGTAAAAATAAAATTAGTTACTACTTTATTAACTATATAATTATACTTACATTATAATTCTCAATCGTTAGAATCATCACCGCCATACAGGATGTTGTGTTCACGAATTTCTTCAGTTATTTGCTTATCTTCCTTGTCCAAATTTTCATACTCTTCTTCCACTATATGTAGCTTAGAAGCTAATTCACGTATTCTTAATTTAAGTTTTCTTGCACTTTCCTTTTTATTTTTTTTCATTTTTTTTATTTTTGATTGTTTTATTATTTTATCGACCATATTACTGTTAGATTTAGCAACATCACTGAAGAAATTTGAAATTTTATTTTTAACTTTATTATTTTTAATTGTATTATTTAAGTTTTTATTTTTACTTGTATTATTTAAATTATTATTATTTTGAATACGCGTATTAACACTTGCGTTATTTATTACACTGTCTACTTCCATTGCCTCCATAATCACTGTGAAAGTACATTTTTGCTAGCACCTATATATATGCATAAGGAAAAATTCTGGAATATTCCATTTGCACATGCGTATTGTAACAGCACCGTATACGGTGCCATATTTTCCAGGCACCGGTTTTAAAATACGTGCCGCGGCACCGATTTCGCAGAGCTGACTGACTTATCAGAAATACGGTGTCAGTTTTTCTTGGCATTGTATATTAAAACACGTGTTTTAGACACCGTTTCTGTAGAAATTTATTGGTAAACATGTAATAACATATTTATGCTGATGAGAAGAATCTTCTAGAACAATTTATTTGTTTAACAGAATTTATAAAAATTCTATTAGTAATTATTGTTTGTTAAATATAAAGTCTTAACAAGTTGGATTCCGCAAGATGTAGTGGTCGGATTACTTAAGTTGCATAACCATTTAATTTTTTCTTTTTTAAATATTTTTCTACAGCAAAATAAGTAATATTATCTAAAAATTCACGTTCTTTATCGTATATTTCAACTTCACTAATTTTACCAGATTTTAACAATAACAACATATCTCTATAAAATTTATAACACTTTTTAAACTCAATCATATTTTCTTTAATGTTTAATATTTCATTAAGACCCATTAAAACCGGACTACCAAGAGATAAAGCAGCTAAAGGCACAAACGCAAGAGCAGATAAACTACTTCCCGCAAAAATTACCTCACCAATATGAAGTGCAATATTCATATTACTATAAAGTTTATAACTTTTACGGTAAACGTATTTTCTCTTTTCTAAATATTCTTCCATTTATAAATGAGAAAGAAAGGATCAGGTATTGTGAATAATTTAATAAATAATTTGCCATTTGAAGCGTATGTACCGGGTTACAATTATTGTGGGCCGGGAACTAAATTAAAGAAACGATTAGCTCGAGGAGATAGAGGTGTAAATCCTTTAGATGAAGCATGCAGGGAACACGATATTGCATATTCTCAGTATAAAGATGTACCCAATAGAAATAAAGCAGATCAAATATTAGAATACAAGGCTTGGGACAGAGTTAACAGTAAAGATTCTTCCCTGGGTGAAAAAACCGCGGCATGGTCAGTTACAAATATTATGAAAGCTAAACGTAAAATGGGTATGGGTTTAAATAATAATTTTTCTAGTAATAAATCAGTTAAAATGTCATATATACAATATGGTGTGAGTTTGTCTGAAAATCAACAAAAGAAAATTGCCAACGCAACAGACACTGTTTCAGTTCGTTTAAAGAATGAAGATTTGAAAGGTTCTGTTAAACTATCACTCACGCAAGCTCAAATTAATAAAATTGAAAAAGCAAAAAAAGACGGTAAAGGAGTAACTTTAAAATTATCACAAAGTCAAATTAAAAGAGGTGGCATTATACCTTTATTGCCAATTATAGCAGCATTAGGAGCCGCTGCTGGTGGAGCAGCAGGTATAACTCAAGCAGTACATAAAAAACAATATCAAAATAAAATGCTTGAAGAGGCTAAACGTCACAATAAAGCAATTGAAGGAAAAAAAGGTTCAGGTGTTAAGAAAACTGGTAAAGGAATTTTTTCAATAGGTGATGCTGAATGGAACAAGTCTAAAAAAAAATAAAAATTTCAAATAAAGCATTATCCGATATTGAACTAATAAATTACGCTAAACAGTTAAAAATTAAATATTTTAGAGGTGTATTTATGGATGACACATTACCTAAGAAAATAAATAAAAACGAAACTGGTATTGTAAATCTAGACTCAAACTCAGGACCTGGTACTCATTGGATTGCTTATAAGAAGATAAATAATAATATATATTATTTTGATTCGTTCGGCAACGTTAACCCAGAAAAGAAATTAATAAAATACTTTAATAGTTCAGGTAAAGCAAATATATATTATAATTATGACAGTTACCAGAAATATGATCAAATAATATGTGGTAAATTATGCTTAAGATTTTTAGATAAATAAATGGAGAGCGGAATATTTAAACTGAATAATTCTGCAAACTTAGATTCATCTGTGTTAGAAGCAAAATTTTATCCACCGCTAGATATCAGTGATGGTGAATATGAAATATGTATTAGAAAATTTAAATCAAATTTTAAAATACCCAATGTTTCGAAAAAGTTAAAAAATAACACACTTACAATTATTAAAAACAGTAAATTTGTAACATTTATTATTGAAGATGGTACGTATTCTGTTTATCATATAAAAGATATTTTTGAAGAAAAAATTGGCGATGGTTTCGTTTTAACACCCAATACTAATACCTTTAAATGTGAAATAGAATCACCGTATTCAATTTTTATAGATGATACTTCTATATTAAATTTATTAGGATTTAACAAACAAACAACTGAAGCAAACAAGAAATATATTTCAGATAACGAAATTGATATTTTCAAAATTAAATCTATTAACATTCACTGTCCCCTAGCTATAGGTCAATACGTAAACTCAAAACAAACTGACATTATTAGTGATTTTTATATTACAGTTAATCCAGGTTATGATATTGTATTTATACCTAAAAATTTGGATCGTTACCTGTTAAAAGGTAGAAATTTTATAGATTACATTAAATTAGAATTAAAAGATCAGCATGGTGAATACATTGATTTTAGAGGCGAATATGTAGAAGTACAATTTGAGATTCGAAAAATTAAATAAGCACTATTTTTTACTAAATAAATGAGTACATCACTAGTGTTCACTGGTGCTCCGAAAAGTGAGAAACAAATAATAGAAAAATATGACTATTATAAATATTACCCACAACTGAAAGATTATATAAATGATACAAATAGACGTACAACTATTAATATTAATAGTCAAGATGCTCAGTTTGATACAGCTAACAGTAATATTATTTTGAATGGTCAAATTACTTGTACAGATGTTGACTTAAAAGATGATTACAAAAATATAAAATTTGTGAAAAATGGTTATATGCACATGTTTAGTGATATAGTGTACAAAATTAATAATAAAGTAGTACAAGAAGTAAACAGTCCAGGCTATAATATTTTATTGAAAGGATTATGTGTTGCACTAAATAATGATATTCTTGAAGGTTGGGATGGTTCCAATTTAATTACTGATGATGGCTATTTTTCAATAAGTGTACCAGTTAAACAAATATTTTCACTATTTGAAAAGTATGATAAACCTGTGTTGAGAGTATCACAATCAATAGAGTTTTTAAGAAATACCAGTGACGCAAATTGTTTAATTGTTACCACAGAGGCATCGAGAAATAAAGTAAAAGATAAAGATTTGAAAATTCATTTAACCGATATAATTTGGGAAATGCCTCATATGACACTAATCATAGATGAGAAAATCAAAATCAATAAATTAATTGAATCAAATAAATATTTAACAATACCATACTTGGACTGGTCCTATACAAATCACCCAACATTCTTGGCACAATCCAAAAATTATTCTTGGTCCATTACCACTTTATCTAAAAGACCTCAATATGTTATTTTTGCTTTACAAACCAATAGACAATTTGACTTTACGAAAAATAATTCAGAATTTGATTTTTGTGATGTAGAAAACATAAGATTATTGTTTAGTGAAGTTGAATATTATCCTGCAGAAGATATGGATTTGAATATAAAATTAAACATGTTTAGCAGAATGTATTCAAATTATACCAATATTAAGAAAACGTACTATCCCAATAAAGATGCAGATCAACTGAATAACATTATTAAGAAACAAGATTTTATTAAAAAGTATCCCTTGTTTTGTTTTGATTTAACGTATAAGAGTGGAATTATTAAAGAAGGACCTACAAATCTTACAATTAAATTCACATTTGAAAAACAAGCACCAACAAACACGATGATTCACTGTATTATTGCGAATGACTCATTTGTAGCATATAGTCCTGGTGATAACATGGTAAGGAAAGAATAATTTTTATAAATAAATGGTCTGCAACAATTTTAAAATAAAAAAACTTGGTAACGGGTTGCAAAAATGCGTTATAGAACAAGAAAATATACAGTATTATAAATATTATCCTAATATAATTAGAGCTGGAATAGTAGGTTCATCAAATTGTGGTAAAACAAATATTTTAATTCGAATATTGACTGATAATAAAAACAGTTTAATCTATAGTAATATCTACATTTACTCAAAATCTTTAAATCAACCACTATACAAGTATCTTGAAAATTATGTAAGTGAAATAAATAAACATATTAAGAAACAGTATAAAATTGGTTTCTTCACATATAATAATTCAGATGATGTATTACGAGTTGAAGAAATCCCACCATTATCAGTAATTATATTTGACGACGTTGCTAGCGACAAACAGAAAGTAATAGAGGAATATTTCCATAGAGGTAGACATAAAAGAATAAGTTGCTTTTACCTTTGTCAAACATATAGTCGTATACCTAAACAAATGATACGTGATAATTTAAATTTGCTTATTGTTTTTAAACATAACGACAATACTAATTTGAAACATATCTATGATGATCATGTTGGAACAGATATGTAGCAAGTCGGCTTGGTTTGTTTTGATGAAGGGTTCAAGTCGGCTTGCGACAAGAAAAAACTTATTTGTTGTGAAGGTTGTTATACCAATAAAAAAGAACATATCGTAACCATTCAATAAAAAAATAGTAACAAGTAACAACTAGCTCAAACAAGTTTAGACCCTTCTGCCAAAATCCATTTATGAATTATATTTAATACATATAAAATTATTTATATATAAATAATAATATATAGTGGCATAAGCAGCTATAAATTGGTGACCCCTAAGTGTGAGAATTTGTGTTTGTGCCTATGGAGAATTTTGGTCAAGATGAAGTTTCTATTCCTGCACCACCATTAGTTGCTGCTGTTTCTTCCTCGTTCAAGTTACCCGATTTCTACCCCGATGATCCTGAACTTTGGTTTGTGCAAGTGGAAGCAGAGTTTGACAGTCACAGAATAACATCAGAAATAAGTAGATATCTTAAATTAATTAATAATTTGAAACCGGAACAAGCAATAGAAATTCGAGACTTGATAATTAATCGTCCGTCGCAAAACCCGTATACTACAGTTAAATGTGAAATTATTAAACGATTTACAATTTCTGAAGAAGAAAGATTTAATATATTATTTTCGAAACTTGAATTAGGAGGAAGAAAACCCACCCAATTGCTAAGATATATTAAGCAATTATTAGGAAATAAAGTTATGGATCCTACTCTATTAGAAGAATTATTTTTACAAAAATTGCCACTTAATATTCGAACTTCACTTGTTACTGCACAATCAAGCAGTTTGGAAGAAAAAGCGGAAATGGCTGATAAAATATTAAATTTATCGTCATGTCATTTATTCACTGAGAATGTGAGATCTGACGAAATACGAAATTTAAAACAAGAGATGTTGGAAATAAAACGTTTACTCACAAACTTGTCTCCAAAGAAGAATATTTCTACTGCATCAAATGGAGATATTTCTTCTGATTCCTGTTGGTATCATTTCCACTACGGGACGAAAGCCAAGAAGTGTGTACCTCCTTGCAATTGGACTTCTACCTCTAGATCGCATACCGTTTGTCAAAATTTTGAGAATCAAAATTTTGAAGTTATTAATAGTTTGCCTCTCCTTTCCAGAAATAGACCTTCCTTTTCTCCTCACTTACTGTTCGTTGAAGACAGGTTCTCTGGTCATCGATTTCTTGTTGACACTGGTGCAGAGGTTAGTATCATTACACCAAATCCTACACAACAATATATTAAACAACCTTTTCTTTTGCAAGCAGTTAATAACACTCAAATTGCAACATTTGGTTCTATCAAAATTAATATAGACATTAATCTTAATAAAATTTTTAGTTGGAATTTTATAATTGCTAATGTTCAGTATTCTATTTTGGGGGCAGATTTTTTAAGTTACTATAATTTATTGGTTGATCAAAGACACAAACGTTTAATAGATGCAAATTTATCATTTTTTAATAGTCAAATAAATAATATTTTTTCGAATAATGTTAATTTTTGTCCTTTTAAACAAATTTTATCTAAATTTCCATCTTTAACTAGTGAATTCAATATTCATCGTAAAATTAAACATAACGTAAAGCATTCGATTATAACAAATGGTTTACCAATTTTTGCTAAACCAAGGAGATTGGCTCCAGATCGGTTAAATGCAGCTCAAACTGAATTTAATAAAATGCTGAAGATGGGTATTATTCGGGCATCTAATAGTAATTGGTCTTCACCCCTTCATATGGTTCCGAAAAAGGAACCAGGTGAATGGCGTCCTTGTGGTGATTTTAGAGCTCTTAACAACATTACTGTTCCTGACAGGTACCCTCTTCCTCATATCCAAGATTTTATAAATAATTTACAAAATTGTGAAATATTTTCTAAAATTGACCTTGTTAAGGCATATCATCAAATACCTATGGAACCAGACTCAATTGCTAAAACTGCTATTACAACTCCTTTCGGACTATTCGAATATGTTGTTATGCCTTTTGGTTTACGAAACAGTGCGCAAACTTTTCAAAGATTTATTAATGAGGTAATTAAAGGTTTAGATTTCTGTTTTGCTTATATTGATGATATATTAATTGCAAGTAATAATGTAGAATCCCATAAAAAACATTTAAGTATTATTTTTAAACGTTTAGAAGATTATGGAGTATTAGTTAATATTAACAAATGCAAATTTGGATGTGATAAGATTGAATTTTTAGGCCATCGTATTTCAAATAACAAAATTGAACCTTTAGAAGATAAAGTTAACGCTGTTAAAAATTTTCCTCCTCCTAAAACACAAAAGGCTTTACGTGAATTTTTAGGGATGGTCAATTTTTATCATAGATTTATTCCTCATTGTTCTATTATATCAAAACCTTTAACTCAATTAATTGATAATCATTCGAAGAGTACGAAAGAAATTGTTTTGACAGAATTACAATATCAAGCTTTTTCAAATGTCAAAAACGCTCTGATTAATTTTACTACATTGACAGTCCCACGAAATAATGTGGAAACTAGTATTATGGTCGATGCTTCGGATACTGGGGTAGGAGCTGTACTGCAGCAATTTTATGATAACTCTTGGCATCCAATAGCTTTTTATTCAACATGTTTCCAACCTGCAGCTTGTCGTTATAGTACGTTTGGAAGAGAACTTTTAGCGGTGTATTTGGCAATTAAAAAATTTCGATATTTTGTAGAAGGACGTGAATTTTTCATTCTGACAGATCATAAAGCATTGACATATTCTTTACATAAAAATTCAGACACTTACTCCCCTCGTGAAATACGTCACCTGGACTACATATTACAATTTACTAATGACATTAGACATATACCTGGTTCGGAGAATACGGTTGCAGATGCGTTATCACGAATTTCTATTAATACGTTAAACCATTCAGATATCATTGATTACAATGAAATTGCTAAATTTCAAAAGTCAGATAGTGACACTATTAATTTTTTTAAAAACAAAAACACATCTCTCTCATTCAAAGAAATTCCGTTGGCAGACAATCAATTGACTCTTACTTGTGACGTTACTACTGGAACAGCAAGACCTTACATTCCACTTCCTTTTAGAAAAGATATTTTTAATAAGTTACATTCCCTCTCACATCCAGGGATTAATGCTACAAAGAAATTAATTTCTTCTCGTTTCGTTTGGGAAAATATGAATGTGGATATCAAAGATTGGACTAAATCATGTTTGAAATGTCAATGTTGTAAAGTTATTAGACATTCTAAGGCAGAGATAGGTAATTTTATTGTACCTCAAAAACGTTTTGACATGGTACACCTTGATATAGTAGGCCCCTTGCCTTGGTCCTCGGGCTATACTCACATATTGACTTGCATTGACAGATATACCCGATGGCCAGAGGCAATTCCACTTCAAAATACCAAGGTAGATACAATAGCAAGATCTTTTATAGAAAATTGGGTAGCAAGATTCGGTGTACCGTCATCAATTACTACCGATCGTGGTGCACAATTTGGATCTCATTTTTTTCTAGAATTGTTATCAGTTTTGGGAACTAAACATATCAGAACTACATCTTATCATCCTGAGTCAAATGGAATTATAGAACGTTTTCACAGACAACTCAAAACTTCATTGAAAGCCTGTTCTTATCCTGATAATTGGGTAGAAAATTTACCTTTGGTTTTATTAGGTATTAGAACCTCATTCAAAGAAAGCATTCAATGTAGTTCGGATGAGTTAGTCTATGGAACACGTCTACGTCTTCCTGGAGAATTTGACTCAAAACCGGATTCTACTGTAGACTTATCATTTTTCCTTAAAAAATTAAAAAGACATTTTCAATATCTTAAAGCTAGGCCTCCAAAAAACCAAAATACTAAAACTTTTATCCATCCAAATTTATTCTCTTGTTCACATATCTTCATAAGACATGACGCTATTAAAAGACCACTACAACAAAATTATGATGGACCTTATAAAGTTATCAAACGTTTTCCAAAATTTTTTACCATTGACATAAATGGCAAGTATGAAAACATTTCCATTGACAGATTAAAACCAGCCTACTAATACTATTTTTGTTCTTTTTACTCTACAAAAAACACAAAGTCATATATATTACTATGCAACTGCACCAGCTATATTTTCAGAACTTCGAGAATTATCAGCGAACAGGTAGTGAAGACAACGGAAGGATCTAATAGAGTTAATTTATGTTACTTTTATATATTTATATCAACATTTTGTATATTAATTAATTTAAAAATTATTGTTATTTAATGTATTCATATTTTGAAATATATGCATTTTTTTGGGGAGGGGTAATTGTAGCAAGTCGGCTTGGTTTGTTTTGATGAAGGGTTCAAGTCGGCTTGCGACAAGAAAAAACTTATTTGTTGTGAAGGTTGTTATACCAATAAAAAAGAACATATCGTAACCATTCAATAAAAAAATAGTAACAAGTAACAACTAGCTCAAACAAGTTTAGACCCTTCTGCCAAAATCCATTTATGAATTATATTTAATACATATAAAATTATTTATATATAAATAATAATATATAGTGGCATAAGCAGCTATAGATATGTCTTTTGAAACGTTTAGACAGTTATGTACTTTTTGTTGGAAAATGAAGTATGATTTTCTTGTAATAAATTTAGAAAAAGATGTAAGCAACGGTAAATACAGTCGAAACTTCAATGAGGTGCTTTTAGTATAAACATGAAACATGAAACATAGAACATGAAACATGAAACATGAAACATGAAACATGAAACATGAAACATGAAATATGAAACATGAAACATAGAACATGAAACATCAACATGGAACATGAACATAAAACATCAACATGAAACATGAAACATGAAACATGAGAAACATGAAACATGAGAAACATAAAACATCAACATGGAACATGAACGGTAATTTTAATGTAATAAATGGATGAGAAAAAAGTAAAGGAGTATAGAGAATCATTCAACAAAGCTAAAGCAGCTTACATTAAACGAACTGAAGGTCATTCTATTAAACACGAAAAATTACTAAAACAATACGAACCTATTACAAACGCTCTAGTACCATTACAAAATGCCATACTAAATCAAACAGAAAGTGGTAAAGAACAAACTAAAATATTGAAACAAATACAAGATAATTTTCAACAGAAAAAACTATACAAAAGACCACATCTGAGTATTGATGAAATTCAACCGGGAACATCAAGAGATAGAACGTTAGGTGATGAAACATTAGGAGATAAGTATCTTACAAAAACAGTCAAATCAAACATAGATGAAACTTTTGGTATTAATAGAAGTAGCGGTAAAATTGGTAGTAAAAACGTGCTAGTAACGTATGATCGTGATAATATTAATATCCACAAGGTTGGTGAAGATGAGAAAATAGTTGAATTTAAAGTTCCATCTACACATGGTATATGGAGTTTATTAACTGAAAAAGAACCTAAAGATTACACAGCAGAGGATCTAGAAAATTACAAGAAAATTTTAATACATAGCGGTTGTATACAAAGAGTTGATGATCCGTCTAAACCGAGAGCAAGTAGAAGCAACAAATATAACAAAATTATTAAACCTATTTGGGAGAAATATAAGGATCAATCTCCAAGCAAAAAACAATCTCCACGTAAAAAACAAAGACAACAATTGTATGACGAAGCTAGAGCAAAGTCACCAGAATTTCCTCAAACAGAAGATTTATCCGATATTTCAGATATACCAATTACGCCGACAACACCTGTATCACAGTATCACTCATTGGAAGACCTAACTTCAACACCGAAAACAGGAAAAGGATTTAAAAAATATAACAACAAGGAAAAAGAATATGTTTATTGGAACACTATTAGCGAACTAGAAAAACGTTTAAATTTCCTTAAAGCTGAACAAACCGCTGGTAATGACAATGTTGGAAATGAAATCATGAATATAGAAGAAGAACTAGAAGAAGAAAAAACAAAAAAGAAGCGGGAACATTTTAGTGTAATAAATGGTATTAAACAAGTTTGGTGAGAGTGATGATTACTCTAATAATCAAATATTTTCAAGAGGTGTAAAAGGCGAGTCAGGAATTGGTTTCAAATTAACAAGTGATGGTAATTATGATATTCAAAACAAGAGATTATGCAACACACAAGATCATGAAGAAGACACAGATGCTTGTACAAAAGGTTTTGTGTCAAGAATTATTGGTGAATATGAGAATAAAATTCAGCAAGTTCATTCAGAAACAAGTAAAATAAATGCTTTAATAACAACAAAATTTAATGAGAATAATTTAAAAATAAAGGAATTTTCAGATAGCACTGAGAGATTTATAAATTTAAAGTATAATACACTTAATAAAAAATTGGAAAACACTAAAAATGATTTAAACAAAGCACAAAATGAATCAATTAATAGAAAAATAACAACACTTTTTTTGCATTTACATAAAGCAGTAAATGATTTATTTCAGGTATTTGCTAATAACACTAATAAAATAGTAAACGTTAACTATAGCGCAATTAATAAAAAATCAGAATTAACCAAGGAAGATTTTCTTGATTTCGTTAAAACATATAACAATGTATTCCAAATATTTGCTGAAAGTGTGATCAACACAACAAATTTAAATCATGATACAATTAATAGACTCTTGGAGTAGTCACAGACCAATTTTTTAATTAATAAATGGCTGAATTAATATATTGTCTTAAATGTAAGTCTCAAACAAGTTCAACTAGCGTTACTAAAACAGTAACTAAAAATGGTCGACCTATGTTACAGGCAAAGTGTTCCCAATGTGGTTCAAAGAAATCAAAGTTTATAAAAAAAATTTAAGTAATAACGCTAGAGAACAAATTGCAAGCGAGTTACATAAACCACTAAGACGAAATTTTCCAACACGTAAAGTAATAACATATGGTATTGATGATTCGTGGCAAGCTGATTTAGTTGAGATGATTCCATATTCAAGAGTGAATAAAGGTTATAAATATTTATTAGTTGTAATTGATGTGTTTTCTAAATATTTGTGGGCAAAACCTGTTGAGAATAAAACTGGTAACAGTATAACAAACGCATTTAAATCAATTTTAGCGTCAGATGAAGCAGACTTAAGTCTGCGACTAGTGAAACGAGTACCGAAAAATCTTCAAACTGATCAAGGCTTAGAGTTTTACAATAAAGATTTTCAAGCGTTAATGAAAGAAAATAATATTAATCATTATTCAACATATTCAGAAAGAAAAGCAAGTGTAATAGAACGTGTTAATAGAACTTTGAAAGAAAAAATGTGGAAACAATTTACAATTAATGGTAATTACAAGTGGCTTGACATGTTACCTGTGCTAGTAAATACTTACAATCATACAAAACATAGTACGATAAAAATGACACCCATTGAAGCATCAAAGAAAAAGAATGAAGAAAAATTAAAACCTCTGTTTCAAGAAGAAATTCCTAATTATAAACCCAAGTATCAAATTGGCGATAAAGTTAGAGTATCTAAATATAAAACTGTTTTTGAGAAAGGTTATACGCCTAATTGGTCAAATGAGATATTCACTGTGTGTAAAATAATATATTCGAATCCAATAACTTATCATTTGAAAGATTATAAAGAGCAAGAGTTAAAAGGTTGTTTCTATGAACAAGAATTAAATTTTGCTAGAGATGACGTATATTTGGTTGAAAAGGTAATTAAACGTAAAGGTAATAAAGCATATGTAAAATGGTTAGGGTTTGATAATACTCATAATTCATGGGTTGATGCAAAGAATATTGTGTAGTCGCAGACTGGAGTCTATCGTAGACAAATCAGATCATGAGAATCTTGCTCCGCCGCGCGGCTGAGCAAAACGTCATCACAATCTTATCTACATAAAACTATTAACAAAATTATTTCGTAATAAATGGATTACTGGACATTACGCTGTATAGATGATTACTTGTATAATATGGATCATATTAACTTTGCTAAAGCCATGGATTTAAATATAAACCATAAAAAAGTTAACTGGCGTAATATATCAAGATCTCAAAAATTATCAGAACCTTTTATTAGAGAGTTTCAAGATAAAGTTAACTGGAAAGCAATATCAGGATCTCAAAAATTATCAGAACCTTTTATTAGAGAGTTTCAAGATAAAGTTCATTGGTATTACATATCACGTCAAACATTATCAGAACCTTTTATTAGAGAGTTTCAAGATAAATTTAACTGGAATGAAATATCATGTTGTCAAAAATTATCAGAACCTTTTATTAGAGAGTTTCAAGATAAATTTAACTGGAAAGCAATATCAGGATCTCAAAAATTATCAGAACCTTTTATTAGAGAGTTTCAAGATAAAGTTAACTGGAAAGCAATATCAGGATCTCAAAAATTATCAGAACCTTTTATTAGAGAGTTTCAAGATAAAGTTAACTGGAAAGCAATATCAGGATCTCAAAAATTATCAGAACCTTTTATTAGAGAGTTTCAAGATAAAGTTAACTGGAAAGCAATATCAGGATCTCAAAAATTATCAGAACCTTTTATTAGAGAGTTTCAAGATAAAGTTAAATGGGTATGTATATCATATTATCAAAAATTATCAGAACCTTTTATTAGAGAGTTTCAAGATAAAGTTAACTGGTTAGAAATATCAAGATCTCAAAAATTATCAGAAGCTTTTATAAGAGAGTTTCAAGATAAAGTTGTTGGGATATGTATATCATATTATCAAAAATTATCAGAAGATTTTTTTAGAGAGTTTCAAGATAAAGTTGATTGGGAATTTATACCTTACAAAAACTATATTTTCTCAATAGAATTTTTAACTGAATTTAAAGACAAGATACCTAGTGATGAATATAACAGATTATTAAGTAAATACAATAAAATAATATCATTGCAAAGATTAATAAAAGAGTATTTATATAAACCAGGTGGCAAAATGTTTATAAAAACTATGAATCATTTTAATAGTATAAAATATTAACAAATTTTATTTGTAATAAATGGAATCAGTTGTAGACCTTATAAACAACAACATAATATTCAATAATAATAAAATCAATTATCTAGCAGATAAAGATAACAATCCTTGGTTCAAAGCAAAAGATGTTGCTGAGATATTGGGATATACAAATTCAAGAGATGCAATTATTAAGCATATTGATAGAGAAGACCGTACAATATATGAATTTATAAGGGCGTCGCAAAACGCGACCCCCTTTAATAACCAACCAAATACTGTATATGTTAATGAATCAGGTTTATATTCACTAATACTATCTTCTAAACTTCCAAAAGCAAAAGAATTTAAGCGGTGGGTTACTTCTGAAGTCTTACCATCAATAAGAAAATATGGAGAATACAAGATAGAGTCCAAGTACAAGGCTATAGTAAACAATCTGAAAAGTAAAGTAGAATCTTTAGCAGAAAAGGTTGAAGAAATACAGCGTGATGTAGTTTCTAAACCAAACAATACAAACAAACATCATCAGTTTATACTTATTGAAAAAAATCACATGTGGGAATATCCTTATTATGTGCTTAGAGTTCAAAAGCATGCAGCTAATAATCGCATCAAGATGCTAAGAACTGTATATCCAGACATGGTAGTTATACTTAGACTTGAGTATAATCCAAACAGTATTAATTTATACAACAAAATTAAAGAAACTAATGATATTAGATATTATGGAAATCATTTTGAAACACATCTTTCTCAAAACGAACTATTGTTTGAGATAACAAAAATTATAAACGTATAATTTCTATCTAATAAATGATGAGTCAGTACTTGCAACTTCGATTGATTGATAGTTTTCTAACAGGTCTTTCACATATTTACTTTGTTGAGTTTGTGAATGATTATGGTTTTCCAATGGAAATTGATCATAGTAAAGTTAAGTGGGATGAAATATCAGGTCGTTATGATTTTGATGAGAATCATATTGTAAAATACGAAGAGTATGTGAATTTTACTATATTATCAAAGCGAAAAGATTTGAGTGAAGATATCTGTATGAGGTATTTACATAAAGTAGATTGGCCTGAAATATCAAGTCATGAAAATTTAAGTGATGACTTTTTAGAAGATATGATTGAGTATATTGACTTTAATGTTGTTGCTAAAAGAAAAAATTTAAGTGAATACTTTATGACTAAATATGCTGAAAAACTTCCATGGCACATAATTTCAACCAGAAAGAATTTAAGTTTAAATTTTATTAGAGTGTTTAAGGATAAACTTGACTTTATTGAAATATCGTATCAACCAAACTTAGATGAAGAGTTTATTAGAGAGTTTCAGGACAAATTAGATTGGACTGTATTATCATATTATTGGAAACGGTATAGTCAACAATTTTTGGAAGACTTTCATAATAAAATTCATTGGGATATTGTTTTCAAATCAAATTAATTTTTCTCTAATAAATGGCGAACAAGGAGAAACTGTCAGAATGTGCGTTTATCTTAAGACGTATAGTTAAACTAATTGAAAAGCTTAATAACGACGATTTAAACGTTTGTAGAAACTTAATAAATCAACTAGATATGACAAATGATAATTCAAATCCATTGAGAACACAGATTGAAGATATTAGTAACACTGTTAAAGATACAAATGTTCGAGTAATAGCAATAGAAAAGTATTTGTATACGAATTTTGAAAGTGAATCAGACGTAGAATCAGTCGCAGTTGCTAATAACGAAGAATCGGTTGAGGAAACAGTTACTGAGACACCTGTAGTTGAGGAATCAGTTACCGAGACACCAGTAGTTGAGGAATCAGTTACTGAGACACCAGTAGTTGAGGAATCAGTTACTGAAAAAAATACAATAACTCCAGAATTTTTTCTAGGAGCGCTAAGAGGTTTTTAAGTGTTAGATTTAGTGATAATGTTAAAATACATTATATGTTTACTTGGAATTATGCTTATAGAGCAAGTCGTAAAGGTATTTGGCATCTATATGCTGTAGATCGTGAAAGATTTCAACAACGTATTAATAAATGTTCAATTATTATTACTCCAGTGTTAAAAAAATAAATTAAATAAATGAAATTTTTAGTATTCCAGATGCTCGGGTTATAGATATTGATGAACAAGTCTATGAAAAATGTAGACAGTGTTTAGAATATTCATTCGATAATTCAGCTCATGTACCACATTGCGTTAATTGTAATTTTCATGTAATTAATAAACAAAATAAGAAATTATTTATTAAACACGTAGATAAAATGAAATATGTTGAAAAATTAGTTCATAATTATCGAATTGTAATTAAACCTAATTTTTATACATCTCTTAATGCTACTACTAAAGATGATATAATTCAAAAATATCCATATTTGCTTAGCTTTTTATATGCAAGTGGTTATAGAAATAATGTATCACATAAATATTTCATAAACAAATTCATAGTGTTAGCTGAAGTAGACTCAAATCACAAGCCACAGAAAATTAACAATAAAAAGGATAAGTTGTGGAATGAATTTTTGATTAAATATATGTTTTCTTATGAAAAATATTAACAAAATTTTTCTCTTATAAATGACTACTGAAAATAATGTCAATAGTTACATGCAAGATTATCGCAAGAAAAATAAAGACAAAATAAATAAATATATGCGTAAATATTATAATGAAAACACCGAAGTGTGTACTTGTGGTGAAACAGTAAAAAAACAACATTTAAAACTTCATAAAGAAAGTAATAAACACTATGGTAAATTGTACTTAAAAGAAAAGGAGTCCGCACTTAAAGATATGCTTAATTTGGGTTAAAATTTTCTTAATTTTATCTTTATCGTCATCTTCTTTTATAATAGACTGTGATATCACATTTCTTTCTCTTATTAAAAAAGCAGAATCAGGAGTGAGTAATATAATACAAAAATACATTCTCTATAATTAGCACCTAAAATTTAAAGATTGAAAAAGTATTAACAAATTTATTTTGTAATAAATGGAAATGAATGAGCCGAGTACATCTCAGATAAACACCTCTACAAATATTATTCAATATGCAAATTGTAATTTCTGTGGTATTGATTATGATCAAAGTAATAATCATGATTGTCTAAGTAAAAAAACTGTTAAAGATTTACGTGTAATATGTAAAAATAAAAATATAAAAGGGTATTCAAATCTAAAGAAATCTGACCTAGTACATAAAATTAAAGCACATGTACCCCCACATCATGATTGTCTAAGTAAAAAAACTGTTAAAGATTTACGTGTAATATGTAAAAATAAAAATATAAAAGGGTATTCAAATCTAAAGAAATCTGACCTAGTACATAAAATTAAAGCACATGTACCTATACCAGCACCTAGATATAATATAAATAAAAAACCTACACCATCACCTAGATATAATATAAATATAACACCTACACCCGCTCCCAGAAATAATGACAAATTAATAATTGAAAACATAAATAGCAAATATATAAAGAAATACAAAACACATCAAATAATTTTAAAAATAAAATTAAAAGACTTGAGTGATATTGAAGGTGATATAAGTAAAATGCTTAGCCATGTTAAACAAAAAACTAATTATAAAAATGGAGATAAATTTATACTAACTTTAGAAAGTCCAAAATTAAGTAACCATGTAACTATTAATGTTAATCAAGACACCAATGCACAAAAATTTATCAACTACTTCCACAATGCTTTAAAGTATGAAGAAGAAATTGATTTAGATAATACAATATTTCATGCTCAAGTAATTAATATACCTCAAGGGGCGGGTGGTGGTACAAAAATATTAAATTTAGCAGAAAATATAAAGACTAAACAGTCTATAACACGAATTAATAATAGAGATAACTTATGTGCACCGAGAGCAATAATTGTAGCATTAACGTATCAAAATAATCCAAAAATATATCAAGAACTAAACTTATATAACAGAGAAGTATCAAATAATAACTTAAGGTATATTAGAATGGGTCGAAATCTACAAACAGTTTTAACAAATAATTTATGCAACAAACTACAAACATATACCGAAGAGGGCTTTACTCTGGAAGATATAAAAAATGTGGAAACATTACTGAATATTCAAATTAAAATAATATGTTCGGAAAATTTTAACTCTGTAATATATAGCGGTATTGATAAAGATATCACATTATATCTGTATAAAATCGGTAACCACTTTGATGTAATTAATAGTATGACTGGTTTCTATGGATCTAGTTATTACTGTAAAATATGTAATAAGGCATATTATAATAAAAATCATAAATGTAAAGAAATAATAAAACAACTTTGTCACCTTTGTCTTCAGCCTGAACATACAGATAAAGAAGAGTCTAAAAATGTGTACTGCGATAATTGTAATATATGTTTTTCTTATGAAAGCTGTTATAATAATCATTTAAAATACCGCGTGTGTAATGCAAGAAAAAGATGTAAAGTTTGTGAAAAAATATATACAACTTATAAACAACATAATTGCGGTTGGGAATTTTGTACAAATTGTAAAAATCCTGTACTTGCCAAAGAACACAAATGTTACATACAACCAAAAACACAAAATGGTGGAAAATGTAATTGTGTAAACTGTAAAAATTGTAAACCTGGTAACTGTAAAAATTGTGAATTATGTAAAAATTGTTCATACACAGAAAAATATATATTCTTTGACTATGAAGCTCAGCAAAATACAGGTATACACGTACCTAATTTAATTATTGCTCAGTATTTCGATGGAACTGAATTTATATTTTATAATAACGATGAATTTTGTAAGTGGTTAATTAATAAACAACATAAAGGATATACATGTATAGCACATAATACTAAAGCTTATGATTCACATTTCATTTTAAAATATTGCTTAGAAAATACTATAAAACCATATACCATATATAATGGCTCAAAACTCATGTTACTCGAAATTAAAAATATAAATCTAAAAATAATTGATAGCATGAATTTTGTATCTGGGCCTCTTAGTAACTTCCCAAAAACATTTGGCTTAAAAGAACTCAAAAAAGGATATTATCCACATTATTATAACACACCTGAAAACAATAACTATGTTGGACCCATACCAAATAAAGATTTCTATGGTTATGATTCTATGAAACCAAAACAACGCAAAGAATTTTTAAAGTGGTATGAATCACTTGGTAAGAATTACATATTTGATAATAAAAAAGAACTTCGTGAATATTGTCAGTCAGACGTTAATATTTTAAGAAGAGGCTGTATAGAACTCAGAAACCAATTTCTCGAAATTGCAAACATTGATCCATTTAGATATTTAACTATAGCTAGTGTGTGTATGGCTATTTACAGATCAAAATATTTGCAAAACAACACAATAGGTGTAATTGATAAAAAACAGACAGACTGTTATAGTCAAAAATCTATTAGTTGGTTAGAAAGTTTTAATAACAAAAACATAAAACACGCTTTAAACGGTTGTGAAGAAATTATATGCGGCAACAAAGTGGATGGATATGATAGTATAAATAAAACTATATATCAATTCCACGGCTGTTTTTGGCATGGTTGTAAAGAATGTTATACATCTAATAATATTAATAATGTTACAAAAACACATTTCAGTTATTTGTATAACAAAACAATAATGAGAACTGAATTACTTAAGAGACATGGTTATACTGTTATAGAAATGTGGGAATGTAAGTGGGAGAAAAATTATAAAAAATGTGCAAAACCAAATATTATTACTTCGTTAGATCCTAGAGACTCGTTTTTTGGAGGTCGTACAAATGCTACAAAATTAAAATATAAAGTTAAACCCGGTGAAAAAATTAAATATATTGATGTATGCAGCTTGTATCCAACAGTTCAATATTATGATTACTTTCCCGTTGGTCATCCTACAATAATTGAAAAACCTCATAAATATAATAGCCAGTGGTTTGGTTTTATCAAATGTAAAATATTACCACCAAAAAAATTATATCACCCTGTACTATCTATAAAAACAAAAATAAACAACAATGAAAAATTAATGTTTCCATTGTGTTACCAATGTGTTTTAAATCGTAACAATATCTGTCAACACAGTAGCGAAGAACGTTGTTTAACAGGTACGTGGACTACAATTGAAGTTAAAAAAGCAATAAAAAAAGGATATCAAATTAAAGAAATCTATGAAGTTTGGCATTATAAACAACAATCTAATAACTTATTTAAAGGCTATATTAAAGACTTTATGAAAATAAAATTAGAAACTTCATCATGGGATAATGATTTTAAAACAATAAAAGACTATATAGTAGCAGTTAAAAACAAATTAAATATAGACTTAAACCCTAAATCAATTATTGAAAACCCCGGTAAAAGAGCTGTAGCCAAAATATGCTTAAATTCACTGTGGGGAAAATTTGGTCAAAGATTAAACATGTCCAAATCAGAATATGTTACTGAACCAGCACGTTTTTACGAAATTCTCTTAGATGACAGACTAACAAATATTGATTGTGTGTTTGTTAATGATAATATTGTACATGTCACATACAAATTTAAAAACTACTACATTGAAAATAATGCTGCAACCAATATAGCAATAGCGTCATACACAACTGCTAATGCACGCTTACGATTATATGATGTGCTTGACAAACTAGGAGATACAGTTCTTTATTTTGACACAGACAGCGTTTTCTATGTTGACAACGGTTTAAATACTGTTGAAACAGGTTGTATGTTAGGCGATTGGACAGATGAGCTTGGTTCTAATACATATATTGAGGAGTTCTTATCAACTGGTCAAAAAAGTTATTCCTATAAAGTTAATAACTGTGCGTGTGATGCTATGTGCAAATGCGTATGCAAAATTAAAGGGTTTACATTAAACCACCAAAATTCACAAAAGCTTAATCATGAAACCCTAAGACAAATCGTTCATAAAGAAACAGATACTGTCGAAATTAAATATAATAATATAACTAGAGACAAACAAACAAAAAACCTAATTAATAAAAATGAGACCAAAACGTTTCAACTCACATATGATAAGCGCGTAATCAACAATATAGACAACAATTGTATAGACACACTACCGTACGGGTATTAAATAAACAATTACCAGTCGTATTTTAGCACTCAAATATCATGTAGGACAACCAAAACACTTTTAAAAAATAATGCCAACCAGCACAATTCGTACTTACGCGTTCCGTTCGTTCCGTTTGTGCTCAAAAGTTCATTTTGTGGTAGTAGTATATGTGTTCCGCTGTGCTCAACATAATATTTACTTGACTTCTTCTGAGTGAGTTGGTAAACTTGAAATTATAAAATTGTAAATTCTAAATGAAAATTTTTTTAGAGAGAGTAGTATATGCGAGCCGTTGTGCACAAGCGTGCCGTTGTGCTCAATGGGCGCATATACTACTCATTTATATTTGTAAATTATTAAACTTTTTATTAATCAAAGTATTCTGGCAACTCAAATAATTTATTAAAATAAATGATATATAATATCATAACAAAATTTCTAAATTTTAAGAAAAAAAATTGTAGAAAAATCTTAAACTAATGTAACTAATTAAAAGTTAAATTCATAATATATAATAAAGATACACAAATACCAAAAATCTTCATGATTCACAACAATGTGAAATGGTATGTTTTTCTTATGTTCTAAAAAGTATCATTTGTGAATTTTATATTTATAGATATTGGAAACTGAAGTATACATTGCATTGTACCTGTGACCTGTGACATGTAACAGGGATTTAATCTGTTAACATGTACGGTCATTTGTCTTCGTCCATAAATTTCTTTTATGACAGCGTTTACTTCCCGCAACTCAATTATGCGATACGGTCCTGACCATTTCTTTGCCAATTTCGCACTAGTGCCCACTTTAACTGTTGGAGTAAATAGGAGCACCCTGTCACCTACTTTAAATTTAACATCGCCACTTTTTTTGTTAAAAGTTCGATGTACACGATCTATGTTTTTATCCAACTGTTCTCGGGCCTTGGCGTGTGCGATCTTTAACCGTTGTATCATTTCGCTCGCATAATTGAGATCCGTGTCATAACGCGTCTTAAAGGGGCGAAATATTTCGTCAAATGGTAACTCTATGTCTCGTCCATACATAAGGAAAAATGGAGTTTCTCCAGTCATAGAATGGACAGTACTGCAGAAGGAAGACACGGCAAACGGTAACCACTCATCCCAGTCAGTATGGCTCGAATTTACATAGTGCGACAGTATATCCTTCAATGTCCTGTGACTACGTTCTATAATACCATTAGTCTGTGGTCGAAATGCGGTCGTGTGTAATCGTTCTATTTGTAATATTTGACAAATTTCTTTCATAAGTTTAGAAAGGAAATTTGTACCAAGGTCGGTCAGTAATTGTCGAGGTGTCCCATGACGTAAGATTATACCCTTTACAAAAGTTTTAGCGACAGTATAAGCGGTTTGATCCTTCAAAGGAAATGCCTCTAGATAACGAGTTGCGGCATCCTGTACTGTCAGGATATATTTATTACCTGAGTCAGTAGTAACTAGCGGACCAACTACATCCATGGCAATGCGTTCGAACGGTCGAGTGACGGGATTAAACTTTTTTAAAGGGGCCGGTTTCAAATGAGGAGACTTTTCCGTTGTGCGCACGACATACACTTCTTTACATAGTCCTGAACGTCGGAACGGAGATTTGGCCAAAAGAATCTTGAATTTACTTTTTCGAAGGTTTTCTCCGTTCCACAATGACCTGATAAAGGTGAGTCATGGCACGCTTTCAAAATAGGTTTCCGAAATTTGGCAGGCACTACTAGGCGATCTTCATAGCGTTCATCGTCCGACTTACGATAAACAAGTCCGTCGTCATCAAAATAAAAGTCACAGTGGGGTTGGTCACGGATTTTATCTAAGTAGGTCGCAACTTGAGCATCTATTCTTTGTTCGGCCTTCATGACATCGCGATCCCATATCACTGGCTCGTAATGTTTCTGGTGAAACATAAGCCGTACGGGCTTGATACGCGAGAGAGCGTCTGCATTAGTATGCTTCTTACCAGGACGATAATTAATTTCGAAATCGTACTCTGATAAGAGCAATGACCATCTGATCAGTCTGCTTGATGGCTCCGATGTTTTCATTAACCATTTAAGTGGCTGATGATCGGTATACACTATGAACTTATGGCCATACAAGTAAATTCTGAAAAGTTTAATACTCCATACTAATGCAAGGCATTCTCTTTGCGTAGTATCGTAGTTACGTTCAGCCGAACTGATTTGTCTACTCGCATATGCCACGGGAAATTCATGACCCTCGTACACCTGACACAACACAGCACCTATCGCGTAAGCGGAAGCATCGGTACAAAGTATAAAAGGTTTTTTGGTATCCGGATATTTCAAAATGGGCGATTTTGTCAAAAGACTTCGTAGCGTATTAAACGCTTCATTTGCTTCCGCTGTCCAGGAGAATTTACAATTTTTCTTAGTTAGAGCGGTCAATGGTAAAGCTACATTCGCAAAATTTGGAATAAACCGTCTATAAAAGCCAATTAACCCTAAAAATGATCTAATTTCGGTAACGTCACGTGGGACTGGAAATTCTTCTACTACTTTTATTTTGTCCGGATCAGGCTTCACGCCGTCTTTACTGACAATGTGTCCGAGATATTTTGTTTCGCTCATCATGTATTTACATTCTTCAGGATTTAATGAGAGGTTAGCTTCTCTAAGGCGATCAAAAATTAATTTTAATTTTCCAATATGTTCATCCAAACTATCAGAGCTGAAACATATAATATCGTCCAGGTATACAAAACAGTGTGAATCCGTTAATCCAGCCAAAACAGTGTACATCAGTCGCTGCCAAGTACTGGGGCTATTGATTAGTCCAAATGGCATCCGGTTACATTCATAGTGACCCCAAGGTACGGAAAAAGCGGTCTTTTCTTTATCTCGCGGGTCCATCTCTACTTGCCAGTAACCTTTCGCCAAATCTAAAGTGCTAAAACGAACGGCTTTTCCTAATTGATCTAACGTGTCTTGTAAATTTGGTATGGGAAAGTAGTCGCGTTTAGTAATTTTGTTCAATTCGCGATAATCTATACAAAATCGAAATGAACTTTCCCCATTGCTTAATTTTTTCTCTACTAAAACTACTGGAGCGGAATAAGGACTAATCGATGGCTGAATGATGTTATTTTGTAACATATCGTCTACAATTTCTTTCAATACTTGTCGGCGACTAAAAGGTACACGATAAGGAGCACGTGTCACTGGGACGTCAGTGCTTGTGTGTATCCGGTGTTGTACAAGTGTCGTCTTACTGAGCGGTGCGGTCTTTACTTTGAATATGTCAGCATATTCATTTAAAAATTTTTCAAATTTATCTCGTTCGTTGTCTGGCAAATGATCTAAATTAAATTTATGAGGGCTGATCATATTCAAGGTATTGATACTGTTGCTATGATTCTCGTCGGCTTCTAATTGCACTTCGGCTTCTACTGCCAAACCTATAGGTGTACGTTTAGGAATGACTACTTCCTCGTTATTAACATTTACTATATTAATAAATGAAGGACTACTTGTTTTTTGAAACAGCGTTCGTGCTATTGGAATGCCGGGCGAGTTTACATCATGCGGTTCTATTACGTACGTCTTATCGGGCATCCTGTTATCAAGAGATAACTCGACAACAGCGATATGTCTCGCGGAAATTTTTAAATTTTCTTTCAAACGAACTACAAAATTTTGATGAAGAGTGTTCGAAATCGCCGGACTAATATTAATTTTACGAGTATTTACAGGGTGTGACTCATTTTTCGTTAAACACTCTTCGGTCAATGCTCTCGAATTTTGATTTGACGGTACAGGATCGGAACAAGGTTGATCACAGCCTCGTTCATCAACGTTACTGCGATCTATAGTATTATTAATTTGATCCTGGGATTCAAACAAATTTGTCGAGCATACTTTACTGCTTATCTCCATTGCTTCGTCAGCAGAGATAGTACACACGTTCTCGCCTGAGCTGTAATTGTTCCGTGTTATATGATCTAACATAGATAAGACCTGATTATAAATCTTAAATCGATTTCTCCCAAAGTCAATGGTTACTTTATGGCGGATTAAAAAATCTATTCCGATCAGTCCGTCAGCTGGTAAATGCAGTTCATCGGGACAAACTACAAAACGATGTATTAGATTACTGGAACCCACGGTCAATTCTACATTAGTAACCCCGTGACTACTCATTTGGTTTCCAGAAACGTCTACTAATATATCGTTCGAGGGTGTGATAGATAAATTTAACTCGTCAACTACACTTCGTTTTAATAGCGATACGGCGGCACCGGAATCTATTAAAAACGTACGATCTGATTGGTTTATTTCCAAAATGAGAAATTTAGTCTTATCTGTGTTAGAATCTGCGACCCGTGGAACAATAAAGCGGTGTTCTTCTAAACTGTCTGACGTTGGGTCGCCGTCGAGACAGGTTTGGTGTTTAAAGGACACGATTTATCATCCGCACGGTGACCGACTTTAACGCAGTTGTAACACAATATCTGCTTAGGTTGAGGACACTTTTTCGATATGTGGTCATTACTACCACAGTTAAAGCAACGACCTCTCATATTGTGGTATCGCTGATCCGTGCGTAACACTGTGTTCTTCTTTGGTGTTATGTTACGGTGGGATTCCGAAGGTGTAACTACTGATGCAACCCGTGTGCCTTTATTATTTTGAGACGAACTCAACGCGCGGACATGTGCTTTATGTGCGTCGGCTTTCGTTTCACGATAAAGACGCGCTAAGACCTCCTCGCAATGCTCCGCGTACGGTAAAGCCTCCTCAACAGTTTCAAATTGCCGAATTCTACTAACTTCGTTTGCTAATTTAGTATCCAGGCCCTCGAAAAATTGTTTAATCATCATCGTCTCGCGTTTTATTCGATTTCGCAAGCTCGTCAAATCGCTGCCATCTGACACAGGAAACAGTTTTGCGGCTGCAATTTCCAAACGCAATGCAAATTTTTGCAGTGGTTCATCTTTTCTACGGAAAATTTTGAAGAATTCCTTTTCGGCTATTGCAAAATCAGTTTTCTTTCCAAATAATTTAACTAACCATTCACGAATACTAATAATTGAATTTGGCCGTTTATCTACCGGAAGTGAATAAAAGCAATTTTGAGGTTCCCCTTTTAATTTCAATTTTATGGCCGTAACCACCTGACTATCGGTCCATCTATAACATTCGGCTACCGTCGCTACATTATCTAGAAAGGCTTCCAGATCAGGACCACCGGAATAAGTATCAATCGTTTTAAGGGCTGATATAGACGTCGGGTCAGTAAATGCTTGTCTCGCTTGTGGAGAACTGGTTTGTATCGGTTGTTCTGTAGGTAGACCAATATATGGTTTATAATTTGGGAGGTGATATGAAAAAGGTGCCATATGAAGTTCTGGGGGTGGGACACGGGACGGGCCAGGTTGCGTTAAATATTCGTAAGGATAATAATAGGGCATTGTAACTGGAGGAGCGGTCGGATTCTCTACTGTTGTCGTAGTCGTAGTGGTTGAATATACCACCGTCGTGGAAGTAAGCGGATTAAGAACAGTCGTCGTAGTCGTGGTTGGAGTTACTACGTCCGTGTGATTTACCATTTTGGTTTTGTGTCAAACTAATTCAATCGATCGTTTGCTTATCTAGTAATAACAATTTGTTTTTTACTAGATCCTACCGACTGCGCGAATTGTAACAGTCAGTGCGTTTGGGTAGTGAACCGCACTGTCGTTGACGTATTGAACTATTACCCGGACAACCACAGAAAGAATAATGAAATTTATACTTACCTGTGTCACTACGCTGCCTGGGTAGACACACTGCTGCAGAATCGGATAATGGGTGCACACACGAAAGAACGAAACAATTTGATAAAAATATAAATATAATTAAAGATTAATTAATAACAAAAGCTAAGATATGAAATACAATTTAGAAACGTGCGACTGTTCGCTTCCACGACCGAATCGAAAATCCTCTCTGCTGGAAACGCACAGTCTTTGCAAGCTGGTTCATTTGACCACGTTAACAATTTTCGGCCGGTAAGTTTCCGCGGTTCTACTAGAATTTACGTGTGCGGAAACTCGCCAGCCGCGAGTCAGCGAGTGCAACGAACACGGTGCACCATAAACAGAAAATTAATAAAATTTCCGAAGGCACACACGTGGCCGTTACAATACAGTCCAAAACAGATCAGTCTATCATTTGGAACAAGCCTTTACAAACGCAAAAGGTTGAAAAATATCACAAAGTTTCAATAAAACCATTCTACAAAAACACGACTGGAAATTTTCTTGATATTCTTTTTACATTTTCAGAACATAAGCAAAGAAATTTTGTCTGAAACGAGTGCATAAAGTATTATACCTGTAGGGAAATTAAAAGCAGATTAAAAAATCCCCATAAAACTACATATTCTGCAATGAACTCTTTCATTGTAGATGTACCAATAGAATTAGATTGGTACAGAGAAAATATGACAGTGATTATTATAATGAAAATGTTGTTGTTAAGAATCAATGGCTACAATTTTTATTGTAATCAAGCTATGCGTTATAGCTTGGAAACCAAAAGTGAAGCGAGATCAGTATTTCAAGCTTCAACTAATATATTATACATGAAATTGGACTTGTAGTGTTGTAATATTATCTAACCAACCATACTTAGCATGTAGTGATGATGGTTTTATCAACAGAAAACGGATTTGAACTTCTGGAAATAAAATGTCCTTATTCCTGTCAAAACAAATTCATTGTAGATTTACAAAATAAGAAATCAGCTGTAAATGATTTAGAATTCCATTAAAATAGTAACGTTAAACTCAAGAAGTCCGACAAATATTACACACAAGTCCACTTTTCAAAGCACATACTTTATATTACCGTTTGCCATTTCATTATTCGTAGAAAAAGATGAGAAGTTTCTATCTACAATAATTCCAAGGATTAGCGATTTTTTTTTAAATATTTCATACAGATTGTTCTTAATAAGTTTTAATTATATAATGTAATCAATTTTTATGCATTTTGATCAAATATTTCATAACATTATTTTCAATATTAAATATTATAAATGCCCTTAAGATTTACTCTGGGGATTCAAGTTTTTTTCTTTTCACATCATACAGGTGATTTGGAAATAAATAAAACAACACTGGCACCACCAGTTAGTTTGGTATGTCACAATGTATTCAAAATATTATTATGTTCTTGTTTTTGCTTAGAATAATAAATTTCATTTATGCCTAAAAATATTATTTTAAAATATATACATAATTAAATATAAAAATATTTAATTGTTAAGTAATTATATCGATTCCTTCTTTAGCAGATGCAATAAATTTCATAATTAGTGCCATCTATGTGATTTTTTTAAACTGTTAAAAATATTGTTCTTTTTTCTGATATACATACAAACAAATTTTACAACGACTGGTGTAAACGGTATTGTTAAATCTATAAAAATTGTGTGTACAGGGTGAATACTGAAAACCTTGACATAGGGAAATAACATGGGAAAACAGTTTTTTGCTGTTTCCATCTGTCCCGGTAAATAAAATCGGGTGTATATGGTATCGTTAGTTAGATTAGTTAATTTTGCATCTAATAAAACCAAATGTTGTGTAATATGGCCTTTTCTAACTGAAATATTTGATAAAATAAATTGTATTTTGAAGGTTATCCTTCATATTTTCGAATAAGAAACGTCTAAAACAAAATGCTCCATAGCCGAGTGGATAAGAGGGCGGATTCATAATATAAATAATCTACAAGACCTGGTTCGAGACCACCTCGGCCCTGTTTTTTTTTTATTTAATGGTATCAGGCTGGCTAGACCAGTACTATGGGATAAGACAGAAGGAATATACAAAAATGAATTTTCTTAACCGGGGTAAATAGGCAATCGCAGTGCTACTTGGAATGGATACCCGGCTACCGGCCGTCGGATCCAAAGTGTGTGAAAAGGCTCTAAATGAGAAATATATTTTACGTCGACCTGCTTTTGTATTTTTCAAAAAATTGTTAGAAATATGTCATGTTTCGTATCGAATGAAAGATCTCGTTGTGGGCTAGCGTGCAGAAATGACAAAAATGTTCCCTGTCGATCGACTTTTGTTTTATGCACAAAGTTGTCAGAAGTATGCCGTGTTTGGTATCAAATGAAAGCACTCAAGTAGGGCAGCCATATTGAAATAACAAAAATTTGCCAGGTCGATCGGCTTTAGTTTTTTTGCAAAATTTGTCAGAAGTATGTCGTGTTTGGTGTCATATGAAAGGTCTCGTCGAGAGCTGGTGTACAGGAATGAAATTAGCCGTCAACTGTAAATATTTCATTGATGCCGGAGGCCTAGAGAAGCTCAGCATAGCTGAGCCTTCGCTAGTCCTATATACTAAACGATTAGATTCACTATATATCTATATATCTATCTATAGATTCATCACGAGCATCGAGTAACTTTTGTAATCGCCTACAGCCTGAACCATGCAAGTGATTGTTATAATTTTTTTTTAATATGTGGGGGCTAATGAGATCTGGTGCCTTTTGGGTGTCTCATATTTTTACTATTAGTAGTTTTCGTGTAAAAAATTAAAACTTTGCACAAATGCTGCCTTGAAACAATGGATCCCAGAGGCCATGTCTAACTTTAAGAAGAACCACGCTGTCATCCGTCACTTTTGACAATCTGCCTATGAACTTTAAATGATTATATCTTTTAATAGAACATTAATATCAAAGATTTAAAAACAGTATCATGAATAATAGACTTGAGCAAATGTGTTACTACTAATTTAAGTTTAAAACATAATGTATTTAATTAATATAAATTTTGACGTTTCCAATGTCAAAAGTCAATGTTGCCAAATGTGTGATGAAGTAACTAAATTAAAACCAAATATTCCTAAACTAACTTCACTGAAGACGGTGGCAGTTGTACTAGGGTTGACAATATTAATTTATAAATTTAAAAATTAACTACTATTTTTGAATGCAAACAGTGTTGCCAAATTATAAAGTAACTAAATAAAAATCAAATATTCCTAAATAAAATAAATTGAATACTTTGCTGTGTTTGTTATCAAAAGAAAGGAAACCATAAGGGCCAGTTTTAAAATGACAAAAAAAATGTGTCATGTCGATCTGCATTTGTTATCCGTAAAAAGTTGTTAGAAGTAGGTCGTCCTTGGGTTTTAAGGAAACGACACAATACGGACTGGTGTGCACGAATGACAAAAATGTTCCATGTAGATTAGAATTTGGTTTTTGCATAATGTTGTCAGAAAAATGTCGTGTTTGGGTATTTTTGAATTACAAAAGTCAATGTTGCCAAATGTTTAATAAAGTAACTGAACAAAGAACAAATATTCCCAAATGAAAGGTTACTGAAGACAGTGAATGTTATATTAGGCTAGGTCACGATGAGGGCTAGCGTGCAAAATGAACAAAAATGTTCTATATCGAACGGCTTTTGTTTTTTGGAAAATGTTGTGAGAAGTATGTGGTGTTTGGAATCAAATGAAAAGGCTCGATAAGGGCTGGCGTGTAGAATTAAGAAAAAAGGTAAATGTTGATCGGCTTTTGTTTTTGCAAAAATTTCTCAAAGATATGTCGAATTTGGTCTCAAATAAAAGGTCTCGTTGAGGGCTAGCGTGCAGAATTGACAAAAATGTTCCATGTCGATCGGCTTTTGTTTTATGCAAAAAGTTGTCAGAATTATGTCGTGTTTGGTATCAAATGAAAGGTCTCGGAGAGGGCTAGCCTGCAAAATTGACAAAAATGTACTATGTCGATCGGTTTTTGTTTTTTGCAAAAAGTTGTCAGAAGTATATCGTGTTTAATATCAAATGAAAGGTCTCGGAGAGGACTAGCGTGCAGAATTGATAAAAATGTGCTATGTCGATCGGTATTTGTTTTTTTCAAAAAGGTGTCAGAAGTGTGTGGTGTTTGGTATCAAATGAAAAGTCTCGTTGAGGGCTAGCGTGCAGAATTAACAAAAATGTTCCATGTCGATCATCTTTTGTTTTATGCAAAAAGTTGTCAGAAGTATGTCGTGTTTGGTATCAAATGAAAAGTTTGGGTGTGGGCTAGCGTGTAGATATGATAAAAATGTTTCATGTCGATCGACTTTTGTTTAATGCAGAAAGCTGTCAGAAGTATGTTGTGTATGGTATCAAATGAAAGGTCTTGGTGAGATCTGGGGTACATAAATGACAAAAATGTATCATGTCGACCGGCTTTTGTTTTTTGCAAAAAATTATTAGAAGTATATCGTGTTTTCAATCTAATGAAAGGTCTCGCTGAGGCCTGACGTGCAAATATGAAATAATTGTTTCATGTCGATCGGCATTTGTTTTTTGCACTGACAGCGGAGCTCTAGGGAATGCTCGGCGTAGCCCAGAATTCGTTAGTCCTATATACTAAAAGGCATGTGTCCTAATCTATATTTATTTTCATCATGACGATCGCCAAATTTTCGGACAAACCTACAGCCTTAACCATTTATGAAATTGTTATGTATAATAATATCAAATTGTAGAGAATGATGCGTAGGTGTGCCTTTTTGATGTTTCATATTTTTACGTGAAGCAATTTTTGCGTAAATTAATAAAAACCACACACTTTTTTAATTTTGAAACAAAAATTTTTAGAAGGATCCTAGTAGCCATGTCTAAATTAAAAAAGAAACAACCTGTCATCTGTCACTTATGACAATCAGTCTATGAACTTTAAAGGATTGTATATTCAAATAGAACATTGATATTAAAGAAGTGAATACAGTATCATGATTAATAATCTTGTGCAAAGGTTTTACAACTAATTTAAGTTTAAAACATGTCGGTGATGTTTATTTATTTTCATCATGACGATCGCCAAACTTTGTCACAAGCCTAACTACATTAACTATGAAAGGTATTGTTGTAATTTTTTTTTAGGTTGCAGGGAATAATGTGTAGTTATGCCTTTTGGGGGTCTAATATTTTTACTGTGAGTGGTTCTTGTGTAAAAAAATAAAAACTATGCAAAACTAATAACTTGAAACAATGGATCCTAGTAGCCATGTCTAAATTTAAGAAGAGTCACGCTGTCATCCGTCACTTTTGACAATCTGTCTATGAACTTTAAACGATTATAACTTTTTTTAGAACATTGATATTAAAGAAGTAAATACAGTATCTAGTATATTAGTCTTGAGCAAAGGTGTTACAACTAATTTAAGTTTAAAACATAACGTATTTAATTAATATAAATTTTGACGTTTCCAGTGTCAAAAGTCAATGTTGCCAGATGTGTGATAAAGTAACTAAACTAAAACCGAATATTCCTAAACACTTTGCTGTGTTTGATATCAAAAGAAAAAAAACCATAAAAGCCGGTTTTGAAATGACAAAAAAAATATGTCACGTCGATCTGCATTTGTTTTGCGCAAAAAGTTGTTACAAGTAGGTCGTCCTTGGATTTTAATGAAACGACACAATGTGGATTGGAGTGCACGAATGACAAAAATATTCTACGTCGATTAGAATTTGTTTTTTGCAAAATGTTATCAGAAATATGTGTTTTGTATCGAATGAAAAGTCTCGGTGAGGGCTGGTGTACAAAAAAGAAAATTTTCCATGTTGATCGACTTTTGTTTTATGCAAAAAGTTAATAGACGTATGTCGTGTTTGGTATCGAATGAAAGGTCTTGGCGAAGGCTCGCGTAGAGAATTCACAAAAATGATCTATGTCGATCTGCTTTTGTTTTATGCAAAAAATTCTCAAAAGTATGTCAGTAGTACAGCTATGTATGTTCTGGCTCACCTTGAACTTTGTACCCTGTTCATCCGGTTTGGACGATGACCTTGAATGTTTTTCGCTTCGGATGGCTTTTTTTGGCTTTGGGGGTAGTTTTTGTCACTGGGGTAGTTCTTGTGCGAGGTAGTTCTTGTGCGGGGTAGTTCTTTTGCGGGGGTTGTTCTTGTGCGGGGGTTGTTCTTGTGCGGGGGTTGTTAGCTAGTTTTAAGAAGGACGCAACCGCAATGCACTTGATAGCGCTCGCTACTAGCATCGCCATCTATTTGATAACGGTGGTCACATTTTGAACTACTATTTGCACATGTTAGCATGCGGCTGACTAGCATGTGGTGGAGGTTAAAGGTTATCTATTTGCCGACGATTTGATATTATTTTTAGGAATTTAACTTGTTTGCGTAAACAGCACATGTACAAAAGGTTAGGCGGGTTAAGGACATGAATTTGATAGCACATTTTAAGAAATTTTGAAATTATAATAGCCTATTTGTATCCGGGTACAAGAGTTTAATGTGTTTTCGTAAACATCATATGTATGGGAAGGTTAGGGGTTAATGATATATATTTGATTACAATTTTGAGTAAACTGTATATAAGTGAAATTGTGTATGTGAATATTATCATATGTTACAATGAACTGTGAAGAGACAATGATGAACGGTAAGAATATAAATATATATATATATATATATATATATATATATATATATATATATATATATATATATATATATTTATTTATTTATTTATTTATTTGTACGTGTATATATCTAGATATGCACAAGAATTACAAGGTGGAAAGCACCGAAAATTGGGATAATGATCCCGTAAGACCGAGTTTTATGGCGTTTTCACCACCTTGTAAATGCCGCATATGTAGAAGAAAACGAGCAGCAGCCAGCAGTGGTAGAAGCAGCAGCAGCCAGCAGGGCAGCAGCAGCAGCAGCCAGCAGGGCAGCAGCAGCAGCAGCCGCAGCAGAAGCAGGGGCAGACAAAAGCAGCCTAATATGGTAAGTAACAGTCAAAACTAGTATAATCTTATAGTCAATGTATAACATAGAACTTTTCTTCTTAGCCCCACGATGACGAAGAATAAATTAGAATTTATGTAATGTAGTATTATAAAAAATAAACATTTTTAATATGTATATATTTATTTTATTTCTTAATCCTATTACATAATATATTTTATTAATACAAAAATTACATTACATTACATTACATTTTTTTTTACATTTAGAACAATCTTTTATTAAAATATTTGCAGACCAAATATAATCGTCATCTTCAATATGATTTTTACATATTCTATAACTTTGAAATACTTTATTATTTTGCCATTCTATGGGAAATCTGTTCCAGTTGCTTTCTATTCCAGATGATATGTATACCATAAAAAATTCCATAGGTAACAAATGTATATCTTCAGTACACACATTATTTAAAGTTTCATAATTATTATATACTGAACGAAATGCATTGTACTTATTAAATCGTAAGTGAAATATTTCTCCTAAGTTTATTGCATTTTGTGTTGCACAGTTTGTTTTAAAATTACAAAAATTTGTGTTAATTTGAAAATCTTGTAGTAATGGTTCCAAATTTATAACATCACAGTTTAACACATTTTTTTTAACCACATTTTATTTTCTTCACCCCATACATAAACTTGTAATATTTTAAAATCATTTATTATATTTTGTAAAACTTCTTTTCGCTTAGAGTACAAAATATCACCTGAAGTCCAACGAAGATTAGGAGTATTTTGTTCTTGTAGTTTAATATTTTTTTTGCTGTTGTTGCTTAATGATAAAATTGAAAATGGTTGTTTAAAAATTACTTTTTTATATTCATTTGTACTTATTTTTAACACTGCAAATTTTTTGCATACAAATCGATTTCTTTTACTGTATTTATATCCTTTAAAATCAGCTACAGCAACAGTCGACAAAAAAGTACTCATGTTTTCTGCAATCTTTTCTTGCGTGCAGTACGGAAAACTGTATGTATATTCTGCAAAGCACAGTATTTATAGGAATACAGTAGCTGTTATCATTGTTTTGTTCTAAACAATTTCATCTTTGTGAATCCAACTATTATGAGTATTATCAAATCCCAACCATTTTACAAGTATTTTATTATTTTGCTTTTTCAAAATTTTTTCTACTAAATAAACATTAGAGTGTTTCACTTTTTGTAATTCTTGTTCATAAAATGCACCATCCATTAATTGACCAAATTTATCCTGTAGTATATACGTAATAGGATTTGTTAACTTCACATTTTTTACAGTAAATATTTCATTTGACCAATTTGGCATATAACCTTTAGCAAAAATTCCTCGATATTTACTGATACGCACGTTATCATTTATTTGAAATTTAGTTTTTTTATTTAAAATAATTTTAATATGATTATATACAGTATTTAAAAGTTTTTGCTCATTTTTCTTTGTTACATTAATTGGTTTCATTTTAATTGTCCTATGTACTTTATTATTATATTCTGAAACAACAATTGGTAATAATTGTAGCCATTTATATGAACCTTGCATACTAAATTTTCTCCACATTATATTTTTTAATGTGCGATTTACACGTTCAACAATGGAAGCTTTTGGTGCTTGTTTTGCAAAATAATGATTAATATTATATTTTTCAGTCAATTGTTTAAATTTTTCATTTTTAAATTCTTTTCCTAAATCTGTGTGTAAATTTTTTGGAATACGATTACTTGATTCAAAAATTTTTTGCATTGCATTTGCTACTTCAATACTTGATTTATTTTTTATAGGTTTTGCCCACACATATTTTGAAAATATATCAATTACTACAAGTATATATTTATATTTTGTATTTAAATTAGCATAGGCGTTCATTTCAACCAAATCAGCTTCAAATGTTTCATCTAATCCTTTTATAATAACACGTCTTCTTGTAAAATTTTTTCGTGCTGGCTTGTGTAATTCATTAACTATATCTTGTTTTATTTTTGACATTTTACTGTTTACTTAGTTGTATCATGAATGTGTAATTCTTTAAATATAATTTTTAAATTGTCTTTTATACTATTTATGTCTTTTGTTATATTTTTTATATTGTTTTGTATAGCATATATCACATTTTCAGCTTTTAACATATTGTCTTCAGCACTTTTATTATGCAATTTTTTTTTTTTTCTAATTCTTCTATTTTATTATTATAATCTTCACTGTCGCTATCGCTATTGTTACAAATCTGTAAGCTATGACGTCCAAACTTGTCAATAGACATTTTACTACTAATTATTTAAGATAAAGATATTATATTAGCCTCTTTTAATTCATTAATTATAGAAATAATTTCATTGTCAAGGTTATTATTACCAGCGTTTTTAGATGCTATCATTTTTTTAAATTTTTCAACTAATTCATTAGGATCATCCCAATATTCATATTCTACAGGTTTATTATTATAATTTTTAAATAACATATTCAAACCTGAACCGCTTTTATCGGGAGTAGAGGTAGATGAATGCCTTGTAGGGGTTTTATCAGGAGTAGAGGTAGATGAATGCCTTGTAGGCATTAATAATGGTTTAATAATGCTTTTGTATTTAACTGATGTACTTCCCTTAAGTTGTCCTAATGGGTTATTGTCACGACGTGCAGCATTTGTAATATTTAATATTTTTTTATAATTATTTTCATCATCAGAATTGTAAATTTTTATAGGATTTTTTTTAAAAATAAGTTCGCATAAACCGTCAGTTCCTAAAAATTTTTCTTGATTTATATGTATATTTTGTTTTTTAAATTTAATTTCTTTATTGCCCATTAGAAAATTTTTTCTACTTCTATTAAAAGTAACACCGTATGTGTCATCCATATCTTTAGAATTTTTTTTGATGTCACTAATATATTTTTTAAGAGTTGGATCAATATCAGAATTTAATTTTAAATTTTCATCAGTTTGAGTGCGAGTATAATATGGATTTTTCAGACTAGTTCTAGTTTTTTGCTTTTTTTCTTGATCTTCTGTTTTGATTTGTTCAACCCTGTCCGCTTCTTCTTCTTCCTCCTCCTCTACCTCTTCCTGTTCCTCCTCCTCCTCCGGTTCATTTTTTGTTATATTTAATATATCAGTGTTTTTGTTTTTTGTAGGTGATATATTATGTAAATTTTTACTAATTTCTGATAATTTTTTGGTTATAGGAATATATGTTTTTTCTAAATTAATTTCTTTTTCTATTTCACCACTTTTTATTAATTGCAATTTTCGTCGAATATTTTTTCTGGCTTTTATTAATTGTGTTTTTAAACTTTTATTAATATTCATTTTAATATAACAAATATAATTTTTAAAAATAACGTTATAGTTCTGAACAGCTTTGTATACTGCTCTGTATACAAATATACAGCTTTTATATACTTATATAATGATCAAATCCTTTACGATATCGTCCATTATTTATTATACATTCTTTATTTATAACTAAAAATCCATAATTGTCATTCCAACAAGTAGCACACATTTTTTTAAATTGATCAAAAGTCATATCAGTCCCGACATGATCATTGTAAATATGTTTTAAATTTAAATCATCTTGTTTAAATAATATTAGCAAATTAGCATTATCACGAATTAAATGTTTTGGCATACGTGCATATGTTTGACATAAATAAAAACAATCTACATATTTATGACGTCCCATAGAAAAATAATCTCTAATTATATCTTGTTTTTCGCAGGCAATATCATCGAATATAAAAATAGAATTATATTTTGCTTCATTTGGTTTCATTATATTCTCCCTATTATTATAAGCATAATATCCAATAGCTCGAATAGGTTTTAATAATTTTTCTAAATATAAATATTTTGGTTGAAAAAGAGAATTTGAATATATATAAATATTTTCAAAATGTAACCCTTTAGGATGTTCCAAAAGCGCGATTATAACATTTGTTTTACCACAACCAGAAGGACCACTTATAAGACAACGAATTGTTGAAGGAAGTAAAACACTATGGCGTGGGTTTTCTTTTGTTTCTTTAAAATCGTAATTTTTTACACTAAGTGTATCTTTTTACTTTAAAATTTTCATTGTAACTAAAATGTAATACTATATATTACAATTTTATACAAAATACTATTTAGTTAAATGTGAAACACAGATGATTCAACATCGATATCGACAACGACAAAATCATTTAAGAAAAAAAATTGGTGGTGGTATATTAAATACAGTTATTAATAAACTTCCTGTTGAACTTCATATACCTGGCTATAATTATTGTGGCCCTGGTACAAAACTACAAAAACGACTATCACGTGGGGATCAAGGTGTTAATTTATTAGACGAGGCTTGTAAAGTTCATGATATTACATATTCTAAAAGCAATAATTTGGAAGATCGTCATAAAGCTGATATAATATTATCAAATAAAGCATCTCAAAGGTTTCATTCGAAAGACGCTTCTATAAAGGAAAAATTGGCGGCTTTAGGTGTGTCAGCTGCAATGAAAGCAAAAGTTAAATTAGGTGCTGGTACTAAAAATATAAAAAAACATAAAAAAGCAGCTAAGTTTCAAAAATGAAATAAAACGTATTCAATCTACATTAAACAACAATGAGTCTAACAATAAAAATATTAAAATTGCTTTGAAAGAATTTAAAAAAAATAAAAAAATATTACGTAAACCAAGAATAATATCAGTGCCGAAGAAAGGTGGTGTGTTACCACTTATACCAATATTTGCTGGGTTAAGTGCATTAGGAACATTAGCTGGGGGTGCTGCCGGTGTTGCCAAAGCCATAAATGATGCCAAATTTGCAAATAAACAACTAACTGAAAACCAACGTCATAATAAAAAAATGGAAGCAATCGCTTTAGGAAAAGGTTTATATTTACAACCGTATAAAAAAGGATTAGGTTTATATCTATCAAAATTGCCGCATTCTTCTTCAAAAAAAACAATAAAAAAAAACTGTTAAAAAAGCTACCAAAACATGCTGTTTCTAATATTGAGTTGTTAAAATATGTAAAAATTTTAAAAATTCCAAATTTTAGAGGAGTTTTTATGAGAAACAATTTACCTAAATATATTAATTATTCTGAATGCGGAATAATTAACTTGGACAATTATAATAATGAAGGTACACATTGGGTTGCTTATAAAAAATTTGGTAAAAATGTGATATATTTCGATAGTTTTGGAAATTTAAAACCTCCAAAAGAAGTAATTAATTATTTTGGTAGCTGTAATATTAAATATAATTATAATCAATATCAATTATTTAATACAATTAATTGTGGACATCTTTGTTTAAAATTTTTATGTAATATTAATAATTTATAATAAAATTTTTATGTACTATTAATAATTTATAAATAAATTATCTACTGTTTAACCAAATATATTCATTTACATTTTGTTTTTTCAAAAGTCAACATTTCTTTTAATATTGTTTTAAAATTCCAAAAATGGAAAGTTTCATTGTTAATAATAAAACACAATCTGTACCAAAAAGAATTATTCATCGTGAAATATTTGGTACTCATATATCTCCATTATATTGCAGAAAGAATGATGAATTAAGTAAAATTGCTAATCTTGAAAATATTCAGTTATTTTGTAAAGAAAATTTAATACGTAAAGAAACTATTTACGATAAGCAAATAAAAATTCTTACAAACTTAAATATTTTATCACATACAAAAAGTAATAAACATAAGTAAAATGTGCAAATTGTTTATAAATAATTTAGTGTGAAACAAACAGCAATGTCGTACACATTTACGTTTTCTGGAAACAGCTCTCAATTAACAACAACAATATATCCACCAATTCAACTAGACCCTAAACATGAATATGTAATAGGGTTAATAAATTTTGAATCTTTTAATTCAATACCAAATATTGATAGTAGAAATAATTGTTTTCATTATTATGAAGAAGTGGGAAACAAAAAGAAATTCAAAAAATCGAAATTCCTGATGGATCGTATGAGCTTAAAGATATAAATTCATATTTAAGAAAAATGATGAAAAGAATTGATAAGAAAAATAAAAATAAATATAGCCCCATTACAATCGAAGCAAACAATAATACTTTAAAATGTGAAATAATATGTGATTATGAAGTGGATTTTACACAGCAAAATACAATAAGAGAACTATTGGGATTTGAAGAAAAAAAGTGTATTGAAAATAAATTTCACATATCTGAAAAACCTGTCAATATAATTAGAGTTAATGCTATTTGTGTAGAATGTAACATAGTAACATGTTCTTATGATAATTCAAAACAAGTTCATAGAATTCACGAATTTTTTCCGAACGTTCCATCAGGATTTAAAATAATTGAAAATCCATTGAATGTTATATATTTACCTATAAATACAAATATAATAGATACTATAACACTTAAATTAGTTGATCAGAACGGTGAGTTAGTCAATTTCAGAGAAGAACTTATCACAGTAAGACTACATTTAAAAAAATTTTAAAACAAAATGGGAATAATATATAATAGGCATGCTAAATCATATATAAGAAAAAAAAATATTATTAAAGAAGTTAGTGTTAATCAAACACTGAAGCAGTTAACAAGTGAAAATAAGAACTACTTAAAATCTTTGGGATTTAAAGTGTTATAATTATCAAAAATAAAACTCATAAAATTTTTAAAAAATTAATACTAAAAGAAGTAAACCAAAAAACACAAATAAAATAATTAGTTTCATAATTTATATTCATTTAAAACTTCGTACATCATTTTACAAGTGTTCTAATTATATATATTGTATAAAAAAAGAAAAAAAATGACTGAAAATATTTTAAATATAAAGGAACGTGTTTATTTTGATGAAAACATACAAAGTCTAGAAACTCATACTTATCAACCGTATGCTTCAACTTTATTAAACAACAATGATGAAATAAGAATATCAATACAAAGGCAAGATTTATTTACATTGCCATCAAATAGTTTTATTTATATTGAAGGAGCATTATTAACTAATGATAATCAAGCCACCACAACTGGAAAAATTATTAATAATGGAATAATGCATCTTTTCGACGAAATTCGTTATGAAATTGGTGGAATTGTAATAGAACGTATTCGAAATCCTGGAATTACAACAACATTGAAAGGTTACTGTTCATATTCTAAAAATGATTGTATTTCCTTACAAAATGCTTGCTGGTCACCAAATGAGCTTATTACTTTGAGTGATAAAACAAAAGGAACTTTTAATTTTTGCATACCACTTCGCATGATATTAGGATTTGCTGAAGATTATAAAAAAATAATTTTAAATATGCGTCAGGATTTAGTTCTTTTACGTGGTAGTACAGATAAAAATGCTATATATAACACCAATGATAAAGAAATATTAAAAATAAATCTTACAAAAGTTCAATGGCATGTACCCCATGTAATTGTTGGAGATCAAGAAAAATTAAAATTACTAAAATATATGGATAGTAACATTCCCATCCCATTTAGAAGTTGGGAATTACATGAGTATCCATCATTACCAAAAACTAATCGCACCACATGGGTTGTAAAAACAGCTACTCAATTGGAAAAACCAAGATTTATTATTTTTGGATTTCATATGGATCGTAAAAATAATCTACTTAAAAATATGAGTGAATTTGACCATTGTAATTTAACTAATTTAAAAGTTGAATTGAATTCTGAAATTTTTCCATATGATAATTTAAATCTAAACTTTGACAATCATCAATGGTCTATTTTATATAACATGTTTGCACAATTTCAATCTGCTTATTATCAGAAAGATGATAACATACCCATTTTTACACCAGAAGAATTTAAAACAAAATGTCCTATTGCTGTAATAAATACGCAACATCAAAATGAATCAATAAAATCAGGTGTGATTGATTTGAAAATAAATTTTGAAACAAATAAAACTATTCCTGATAACACCACTGCTTATTGTTTAATATTATATGATACAATTGTTAAATATACTCCTTTAACAAATATTGTACGAACAATGTAATTTTAAAATAATAACACAAATAAATATTACTTAACATAAATTGATTTATTTTTTATTTATATATACAAAGTCAAATTTATACATTTATTAATTAATTTATTTCCATTTCTTCTTCTTTTCCTTCTTCTTTTTCATAATTTATTTCCATTTCTTCTTTTCCTTCTTCTTTTTCAGTATTGTCGTCTTCGTCATCAGTTGATAACGTTGCTGGTATTTGAATATATTCATACTCTTCATCCGGACTCCATTTTCTAACATGTTCACAATTTATACAATTATTGTGACCTGTCAAACGACATAATATTATGCATTGGTTAAAAACATCGCATGACCCTCCGTCTAACTCTTCCTCGTCGTTAACATATCGAAATGAATTTAAAATCCACTTTTCGTATAATGTTCTTTGTATTTCCTCCTCATTAGATGGTAAAATTTTAAAAATATTATGTATGTATTTATATTCACTTTCATTGTTGGTATCATGTAATATTTTATAATTATAATAATCAGTTGATGATCTTATAAATTCTAATTTAAATGAATACACTTGTCCACAATATAATTCAATACAATATTTTAAAAAAATACATATTCCGTTTTCATCTTCAATAATCAAATCAAACATTCCATTTAATAATGGAGTTTTATATTTTAAAGGTAGAACAACTGTTTTATTTTTTGTTACAAACACTCCATAATTATTATTTAAATATATACCCAAAATATTATCAAAAATTATTTTTTTTAAATCATTTTTATTAGTAACACTACAGATAAAGGTATGCATGTTTGAAAATCATATACTTTAATATGTTACAAATTTATTCATTACATTTATTATACATATACCCCCACCATTTCTTATTCCACTTCCACTAATAATTGTGAACTAATAATTGATAAAGTACTTGTAACAATATTTGAATAATATAATAAAATTTCCCTAATAGTTATATTACATACATTATCATTACAATTATCAATTATATTATATATATTTTTATATATGTCAGTATCTTCCATTTGCAATGCTTCTTTTATTATATTATTATAATAATTATGCAAATTTAGTGAATTTAAATAATTTATTACTTTATTTATAATGTATGATAATTGAAATAAGTTATTGATACAATTATAACCTAAATAAATATCATTATTTTTAAATTCAATAATAATAATTTTATTGTTTTCAATACTATCAAAAAATAACTTGTGTTCACTAAAGTTATATAACTCTATATTTGAAGTATTATTTAAATGTGATACAATTAAATTATAACATGAAAGGAACTCATTCCATTCTTCTGTATTAAAACTTATTTTTTTTCCTAACTTTTCATTACATAAATTTATATTTATTTCAAAATTTTGTATAGGATTTATACCTACATATATAAATATATTATTGTCTAGAAAATATCGATGTTCCACAAGTAACTTTTTATAAGTTTGGTTTTGCATATTTTCTTGTTTGTTATTGTCATTGTCATTAATAATTTCATTATTTTTTTCTTCTGTAACTTCTTTATGTTTAGTAGAAGACTCACATATATCATAATTAAGCAAATTTTTTGTAAATCGTTTTCGAGGTATTGTAGTTTTTGAACGCTGTGCAGACATTGTAGTACTTTTAGGTGTCTAAAATTTTTTTATTATTATATTAAAATTTTATATAAATATCTATATATTTTATTACCTTCATTTTTTTTTCTTTTATTAATATAAAATATTGACAATTTCAAAAGTAGCAGGTTTAGTAAGCATGTACACACACAACCAAGATAACTTTTAAACTAATTTATTTAAAATACATATTACATATATATGTTATTATCTTATCAATTCCTATTAATTATAACCTTTTAACCTTATAACAAATATAAATTCTTTATCTAAAATATTACAACACAATTTATTTATGCTCAACAACATTTCTTGTTTTGCATTCACAAATACAGTAAGAAAATTTTTCGCAAATTCTGCATGCCATACCATCCACTTGTACGGTTGGTAAAACAAAGCATTTTAATGCACAACAATAATCTTTCTCTTCTTTGGATAATGATTGTAGCAATTTATTTATTGCAGGAGTAGCTGTTTCATTTTTAGACGTATAAAAAATTTTTTTTTATTAATACATATAAACTTATAAAAATAATTTTATATTACCGTCATTATAAAACAGCACAATTAACAAACATGCATGTGAATACTGTGGAAAATAATTTTAATCTAGTTAATTTCAAAATGTTTATTCATATTTATTACTTATAATCTAATAACATTTGACCTTTCATCATTTTTATAGCACAACACTTTATATATATACGTAAATTAAAATAAAATAGATGATTATATTTCACTGTCGTGAACTTGGTTTAACGACTGCATCAAATAATGGAATATGAAAACGATTTCGCTTTATATAAAGCAACTGGAACTGGTATGTAATAGGATTAAGAAATAAAATAAATATATACATTTTAAAAATGTTTATTTTTTTATAACATACATACATACAATAACAATATAAAACAAAATTTACATATAATTTTTATTTTTTTACCAATTTCAAAATTTGCTGTATTATTAATTAGTCCTCTATGAATAAGGTATACATTTTCATCTGTGTCACTCGCAGCATCCTGGTTCATTTGTTTAAGATGTTCATCTCTAATTGCGTTAAATCGTTGTCCCAAATAAATTCGAAAATCTTCTAAATACACCATAATACAATCACCAAATTTTGTAGTAGTACGTTTTAACGATTTGATTTTATAAGGCTTGTTTATCGTTAAGGTATTAATATCCGCAACTTCTGGTTTTTTAGATAAACTTGTCATCACAGCATATGCTGATGATGATGATGACGATGACGAAGAAGAAGCCATTGTTGAATTATTGGTAGCAAGATTAGTTAGTTCTAGTCTTGTAAGTACTTGTTAATGTGTGTACTGTTGTTACACATATATTTAGTTTCTGCTATTGGATTTATATATATACTGTCTTACCTTGCTTATAGTTTTGATAACATATTTATAATTGTGGAATATTTTAATATTTTGTAACTAGTAAACAATACGTGCACAAAGGTTATAGGTTTACAATGACAGACTGATTTACAGTTATTTTAATAAAACATATTTTATAATTGCGGAATATTTTAATATTTTGCAACTAGTAAACAACACGTGCACAAAGGTTATAGGTTCACAATAACAGACTGATTTACAGTTATTTTAATAACATATTTATACTTGTGCACTCAAAGTTATAGGATATTGTTGATAAACTAATTTTTTAATTCATTTTAATATTTGATTTTATTAATTTAGATAAAAGATTTTTTAGCTGCTTTAATATAGACTCATTAGGACATTGTATATTAAAAAAAGATAAACTAAATGGAATTGCTTTCGTAACAGTTTTTAAATATTCACTATATTCATATATAATATTATTTTTAAAAAAATATATATATCCATTTATATACTGAAAAACTCCGTCTATATCAGAAGGTATACTGGGAAACAATGAATTTATTGTTCCACAATTTATAACAGAATTACTACATTCGTCAAGCTGTACTACATGAATATTATTAAAAAATATATAAGTTCGCCCCATATTAGTATGTACAGAGGCAATAATGTCTTTAATTTCTTTTGAAACTGAACTTCCTTTAGTAATTTTAAATATTTCTAACAATGGCCACTTAATATCATAAAAAGTATCATCATTTATTAGTACTATATTACCGTTTGGTTTACGGTATACAGCTGATATATTTTTAAAATTATTATTTAATGATGGTACCCAATCTTGTAAATAATAAGGTTTTGTATAACCATCCTCTAAAATATTTTTAATCCATACCCAATTATTATAAAATATTAATAAGTTATTATTAACAATTAAAAAATTTGTTATATTATTTAAATTACATAATTCTGGCTCTGATTCTGTTTGTTTTTTTATCTATTTCTGTATTTGTTTTGTTGTTGTCATTTGTTGGGGGTGATAATGTTATAAACGGGGTTGGAGAAGGAATTATATATCTTTTTCCATATAAGCTTTGTATTTCCTGAATATCGATTAAGTTCAATTTAAAATCAGAAATATTTTAATATAATACATTTCTGTGTAGGCTATACATAACAGAATTTTTGTTTTGTACATGTTCTAAGCCCAATGCATGTCCTATTTCATGAACTAAAACTTCAAAAAAAATTTATATATTCTTTATCTTCTTTGGTATGTGATAATTTATAACTCCATTTTTCTACAGCATCCATATGAATATCAACAGAACTTTGGTATTGTTCAAGCGAAAATGCATGTGCTAAAACTTGTCCTGGGCCATCAAAATTATATGGGCAGTAATTATTTTTAAAATATGAATAATGTCGTATTCTACTCATTGAAATTATAATATTTGGATATATTGTATTATTATTATTATGCAAATATGGAATATATTCAAACGAAACATTAATATATTTTTCCCATATTTTAAAAGCTTCATCTGCCACTTTAATTTGATAATTTTGACCGTAAACAAAAGTCCATATTATAACATTGTTTTTCCAAATATATTTTTCATATTTGCTGTTATTATCGGGTACTCCACATCGTTTAGATTTTAATGAATTTATCAATTCATTATTTAATGTACCCGTTACCTTTAAATTATAATATGTTTGATAATTTTTTATTGCATCAACATACCTATTATCAGTTTCGGAAATAGTTGATAGTTCATTTGTATTTGTTTTTAAGTACCCATAATTTTCTAATAATTCTACAGATTCTATACAACCATAATTTAAACTCATATTATTTTCTTCACAACAACATAATAAATACACTTGTATTTGTATAATAAATATATTTAATAACTTCATTTTACAAATAATCAGTTAACAATAAATACAATTTATAAAATAAATTTCTTTTATAGATAATATCAGACAGTGAGGATGATGATGTAATAATAATATAAGTAGTACTAATAATGTGATATATATATATTTTTAAAAATAAGCAGTGTGTAATACAACAATATATAACAATAACTATTGCTTATTATAATTTTACCAGTTAACTATAATGAATACCCCCATGGATATGTATCTGTAGAAGTATATTGAACAATGTGTTTATCATCGTACGAACATAAAACCATTTTTTTTTGTTTTACAGTATACACTTCATGTTTTTTAGATAATATACAATATTGGCTTCTACTTACAGAAATATTATTGAATAAACAATCGTAATAGTTGTCGAACGTAATATTTCTCAGAGTTGCGCTTGTAACACCTTTAGCCTTTTTATATAATTTTGTTTTAATATCATTATCTAAAACTTTATAACTATACATTTTTGAACGTAATCCTATAAATTCTGTCATAATTTTTCCATTATTTTCATCTTTCATAAGACCAATTACTTTTTTATTAACTTGTGGCATATTATAAATATTATTTTTACTATAATCAGAAGTGTCGAATTTATGAATATCACGTTTCATCATTTCATAAATATCAAAATTAAAAAAATTATAAATTAAGCTATCTGTATCTGTATACAATAATTTTGCATTCTCACCTACATTGACGTTTATATAATTAAAATGAAAATCGTAAATATAAATTTTTGCCAAATCCAAAATTGAAAAGCCAACATAAATTGGTTTGTTAAAAATAACATTGATTTTTAAGTTCAATAAGTACCAAATCATCGCTTAATATAGTACAACTATGAAAATTAGGTTGTGATATTAAATTCTTTGCACCATACCGCCCCTCATATTCTGAAACTAATTTTACAATTTCATGTTTTCGAACATTTTCCATTGTTTTACCGAAAACAGAATTATTCATTAATTTATAAATTTTTTTAAGAAACTCATTATTTGATTGTTTGCGCAATTCTGTATTCAGATCTATATACTTTCTTAACCAGGGGCTCTGTTTAAATTTTAATATTTTATGTATACGTATAATTTTTAATCCTAAATTTATATATTGTTTTAAATTTGCATAATGAATCACATAATTTTTTTTATTAAATAAATTTGCTATTAATTTAGAATTTTTTGAACTAGGCGGTGTAAAATGTTCCACAGCGAGCGGTAAGTCTTTATGTTTATCATGTAAATAAACTGGGTATTCCAAATCTACTTCGAAAATAAAACCTGTGTCGCTTTCATCGCTTAAATTTAGGAAATCGATATCATTGAAATCTTTCTCATCAACCCATTCAAATTTTCCATATGGTAAAAACATTCGCATAGCTGCGCCATACAAATTATTAATATCATAATACATTAAATATGATTCTTTTTTATTAGAATTGTACATATCCCCCATATATTTATTATTAGCTTTCCCATATCTATTAGAACACTGAGATAGACCACCTCGAATACCTTTTTCAATAAAAAGAATTTTATCTACATCCGTTAATAATTCCAATTGCACATTTGTACATTTAAGCATGGCATCAAAGGCTAATCCAGGTGCTGTATAATAATGCAACGCATCCAAATCATACGTTTTCATACAACTAATACGAAAGTTTTCAAACACATCACTTAATAACAAAACATCAGTTTTTAAATACAAATTAGCGTATTCACCTAAATTTTTAATTTTAAAAATATGCCAAACACTTTTTGCGAATTGGTAATCATCGTCTGATACACTTTGACCTTTAATCGAGCTATAAAATTTTTCTATGTCAGGCAATTTTGTTTCTTTCAGTTTATCACACGAATCAATATATTCGTACGGAAAAATTCCTTTACGAATTAACATTTGAAATTCATCATTAGAAGTACAAAAACTTCTAGTAATAGGCTTTTGTTCGTTGGATAAATATGAAGATAATTTATCTAAACTGCTGCTCATAAAACGAAATGAATCGATAAATCTAAGTTGGATTCGTGTGTTTTCAACATATTTTGTAAAAGATATGTATTTTTCTTTATTTATTGGAAGTAGTAGGGTTCTGCCTGGAATAAGTTTTGCAATTATTTTAATTATAAAATGAGCGTCATATGAACTCAAATTATGAAAAACTATTGGAATTATACGCGATTTTCGATACCTTAAATTGCATGATTGATGTGCTGCTCCATTATATTTTCCAGTTAAATGACAATGATCCCTTACTTTGATATCACCAGGTTCAAAATAATTATTACATATATGACATACTGAGCTAATAGAAAATTGATATTGTTCATGCTGTGTTAAATTCATAGGTACTATTTTATTCATAATATCATTAACAAATTTAGCAATATTTTGCAATTCTTCACAAAACCATTTTAAACAATCACTACCACTATGTAAATTAAACTTTGATAATTCATTTTTGTAACTACATTTCATGTAATATGCTATACTAAAAGGAATGTGTTTTTGAGTGAATGTAGTATTATTTCCATGATTTTCATGAATTTTTTCTAAAATAGACTCAATATCTGCATATACAACAAACGGTACCATTTCTTTGTAAAGAAAATTTTTAAATTTTAGTATTTTATTTTTTTCTGTAGGTACTTGAATCCTACAATTATTTACACGTTGACAATAGTCAATATGTTTAAGATAAGTATTTTCTACATAAAAATGATTTAAACATGTTTCGCAAAGAAATGGTTTACGCGTGTGTTTTAAATTTAATTGACTATGTAATAATCTTGATAATTTTTTTATCCACATATAATGATAATGTTTAGGTGACCTTATTTCATCAATATCAACAAAATTCGATATTTCATCATCGTCATCAGCGTCATCAGATTCATTGCTTTTATCACAAATTTCTGTGAAATTAGAAATCATCAATAAATGTATTTTTCTTTTGAACAGTTTCTTTGTTAGTTTAACCGGTACAACAATACTTTTAGTGTTTTTACTAGTTCCAACTTTTTCAAAAGTGTATACATTTATTGATAATTCATTCATATCTTCAAATTTTTCAATATCCTTAAGCTTAATAGGAAAATCTAACCCTTTATAATTTAAAACATTTGCAAAATGGGGGTATGAAGAAGTGCGATCTGAGTTTCTTACAGCAGGATATAAAGCTGATACAACAGCCCAAAGAAAACAAAAGTTATCATTATTTTGTATGTTGATAATAGCTTTTTTAGATTTTATATCTGGTGGTAAATCAATATAGCAATTTCCACTTATAGGTGTATATTTGTTAATATTTACCTTTAAATATAAAATTCTGTATAATGCCCACCCTGAATCTCGTTCTTGAAATTCTTCAAGCTTATTTAATACTTTATCTTTAATATTATCGTTATACCATTCTTTTATATTTGTACATAAATCAATAACTTTGTTAGCTGTTGTAAAATGTTTTATATCTAATTTCCCTGTATGTGGGAGTATAAATTCACAACAAAATATCACATTTACCTTCAATAAAGATAGTTTCAAAGCATTTTTTATTTTGTTTAAAAATATTTTACTTGCAGCTTGTAAAAATAATTTTGGATCTTTAAAACCGGCTTTATTTATTATACTGCCTGTATGTATCCTGCTATTAAATACAGATTGAATATTTTGCCACACTAACTTTTTATCCACGTTCTTCTTCCCCTTCTTCTTATCTTCATAACCTGATCCTGTTGATATCATTTTATTTCTTCTCCATTTTTTTATATCCTCTCGGTAAGTTTTTAATAGCGTTAAGTTACCTTCTAGTTTGAATAAGTTCTCCGATGTATTATAGTTTTCTTTTTGTTGTTTAATACATTTATTGATAATTCTTATTATTCTGTTGATATATTTTCGCCAGGTTTCATGTTCTTCTTCAGTTTTAATAAGATTTAAAACACTTTGAATTTTATTAACAACTTTACTACTTAAACAGCTGACAGTGTTTTTAGTAGGATTATTCATATTTGCAAAATTATTTTTCTTTCTACAAAATGTAACGTGTACGATTAACACACAAAATTAGCTCCTCCACACTTTTATAGGTTTCAAAGTAATCGTTATAGTCAGAGTCATTGATAACCTTTAACCTCTGCAGCATGCTAGTAAATCTGAATCAGAATGATAATGTAAATGTAAAACATGAATATTAATAAAATATTTTATTTTACTATTTTACTATTACATTTATAACAAATAATTATATTCTCATACATTACTGCACAAAATGTTAATGTAATTTTTATAAATATATACATATTAAAAAATGTTTATTTTTTTATAATACTACATTACATAAATTCTAATTTCTTCTTCGTCATCGTGGGGCTAAGAAGAAAAGTTCTATGTTATACATTGACTACAAGATTATACTAGTTTTGACTGTTATTTACCATATTAGGCTGCTTTTGTCTGCCCCTGCTTCTGCTGCGGCTGCTGCTGCTGCTGCCCTGCTGGCTGCTGCTGCTGCTGCCCTGCTGGCTGCTGCTGCTTCTACCACTGCTGGCTGCTGCTCGTTTTCTTCTACATATGCGGCATTTACAAGGTGGTGAAAACGCCATAAAACTCGGTCTTACGGGATCATTATCCCAATTTTCGGTGCTTTCCACCTTGTAATTCTTGTGCATATCTAGATATATACACGTACAAATAAATAAATAAATAAATAAATAAATAAATATAATATATATATTTATATTCTTACCGTTCATCATTGTCTGTTCACAGTTCATTGTAACATATGATAATATTCACATACACAATTTCACTTATATACAGTTTACTCAAAATTGTAATCAAATATATATCCTTAACCCCTAACCTTCCCATACATATGCTGTTTACGAAAACACATTAAACTCTTGTACCCGGATACAAATAGGTTATTATAATTTTAAAATTTCTTAAAATGTGCTATCAAATTCATGTCCTTAACCTCCCCTAACCTTTTGTACATGTGCTGTTTACGCAAACAAGTTAAATTCCTAAAAATAATATCAAATCGTCGGCAAATAGATAACCTTTAACCTCCACCACATGCTAGTCAGCCGCATGCTAACATGTGCAAATAGTAGTTCAAAATGTGACCACCGTTATCAAATAGATGGCGATGCTAGTAGCGAGCGCTATCAAGTGCATTGCGGTTGCGTCCTTCTTAAAACTAGCTAACAACCCCCGCACAAGAACAACCCCCGCAAAAGAACTACCCCGCACAAGAACTACCTCGCACAAGAACTACCCCAGTGACAAAAACTACCCCCAAAGCCAAAAAAAGCCATCCGAAGCGAAAAACATTCAAGGTCATCGTCCAAACCGGATGAACAGGGTACAAAGTTCAAGGTGAGCCAGAACATACATAGCTGTACTACTGATTTCATTTTTATA